>JAQIUQ010007031.1:0-435000 GCA_030378365.1 Hybognathus amarus | reverse complement strand
TGCTTTATAGACAATGTCAAAGTGTCACGGCCGGGTGACAAGGCAGTAGGATCCATTTGCAGTATTGTTTAATACACAAATTAAGATACACACAAAAACTCGGGAACAGGAAACAGGACTTGAGAACTGAACAACCAGCCACATAACATTAAGAACTCAACAAAGACTGCACAACACATGCCGACTTAAATAAAAGGGCGGATAAGCTAAACAAGATAAAATAAAAATGGTGTGGCTAATGGGAACCACCTGGGAACACTAGGACAGATGGCGGTAACACATGAAACTAGACAAAAACATATTCTAAACTCATGACACATTGTGTCTGTGAGCGTCTCAGTTACAGATGTAACCCTCGTTCCCTGAGTAGGGAATGAAGCCATTATGTCAGGACGGCGAATAGAAAATGGGCCAATAGGCAAGAAAAACATGCAGATATGTTTCTTCGCTGAGGAGCCAAGACTGAACTCTTGAATGTGGTCCCTTTTGAATGTGTTGTTGACTATAAGTAACTTTGCAACTATATGTCAACTAGCTCTCATTAGAGTATCAGTAGACTTTCTGCTTACAGGGACTATGTGTTACTTTTTATGTAATTTATTATTTAAAATCAATATTTTTATTCATAAATATGTCCTTGATGGTGTACAAATACCTCTGCCAATTATCTGACTCACGGAGGCTTCCATGATGTCCCGCCATCTTGAAAAACTATAATAGCAGAGAGGGACAAAGTACTAGGCCAATGCGTTTTTGTTCAGAGCTAGACATACCTGCATCGCAAATCGACAGAAATGTCCAAAAAATAGATCGTAAAAGGAAACATGCCCGGAGATTACAAAAAAGTTCATTGTTGTGATGGCTTTTTCCAGGTGGATGGATCTAACTTAATACAGGAGAAAGAGTTCAGAAGTCCTGCTTTCTTCTCGACAGGTAAGGCAATGTGACAGTCTTAATTACAAGCTTTTTTTCATTGTTTGGTTGTGTACTATATAATATAGACAGACAACATTTATAGATAAAAAATTGATGCTGAAATCTAATGCTCAGGCTACTTCAGAAAATCTAATGAATAAAGAAGGCATAACTAAATATTACAATAGTTCATGTTTTTCACAGTCAGTAATTCATACTGTAACATTTGTTTATTCAGTGTGTCAAGATGCTGTTTGTTTGAAATAACAAACCTGTTTCACCCGAAGGAACACTCGACCAAGTGCTAATCCAGTCATAGCTTTTTGGTACATAATAGTTACCGTAGATGCAACGCACATTTGAAAAACACGAGCGCTGCCTCTTGCTCTCTCTCCCTGCGCATATTAACAAAATCAATAGGCTCTATGAACGATTGCTTCTGGGTTTTCTCAGCCCGCCCAGTCACATCCGGTGCTGCGTCAGAAGCCGGTTTTGAATTAGGCGGAGATAGTGGGAAATTACACTTGCTGTTTACAAAAACTTCCTGCGGTTAACGTGAATGATGTTAACAAGACTGTGAGGCAGTTAGCTGTCACACATACGAGTAAAAAAGAGATGGGCTTTAAATGATATATTTCAAGGTACATCGACAACTTTGAGGATAAGTATTCGACTAGAAATTCGACTAAGCGAATCAGTTTCTAAAATCGTTCTCCATTTTCTGAGAAAATAAATTTTATTAAAGTTTTGCCGCTATACACTTTGCCTGCAGAACATGCTTGCGGAAAATAAAGAAGCTGCCTGAGATTCTTTTGGGCATACGTCAGCAGGGATTGTGTAGAGCCTATTGACGGGGTTCAGAAAGGTCTGAAAATCACAGTTTCATGCGGAGCGTTTGGAGATTTTTAGAGATTCAGAGACTCTGTGAACAACTTCTCAACACTAAATTTAAAAGGCCTGTCTCAAATACAAACTGGTGCATTTTGACGAATAGGGAAAATAAAAGCCTGGGCTATAATTTGAAGTTTTATGGTATATTTATTTTTAACTTTATATTTGCAAGTTTAAAAAAAATGCATATTGATAAAATTCAGTTCAAAAACATTTCAATTTGTTAAATTTCAAATGTTCAATATTCATTTAAAATAAAATCTATTTCAGAACTATTTAAACTACCACCTAAAATTCAATTTTGTTAGATTACACTTGCAAATAGTTAAATGTACACAATTCAAATCATTTTGTCACATTATTAGCTTTAAACCTATTATAACCTTTAAAACGTGAATGCTTTCAAATAATTCGCACCAGTATAAGACTTGTTTTAGTGCCTAACTGCAAAACCATTCCCATCATTCATTTTCAAATCCCTATTCCCCATTTGAACCAGTAACAAGGACATGAGCTTGTTGTTTTTGACTTACCACATCTACACAATACATCCACACAAAGCTTTAAGAAGCAACAACAGGTTGAATCACCAGGCTTTAAAGAGGTCATTTTGGGCTGTCCATGGATTATGATATGATAAACTGCTGAGGAGACCTTCAGTGTCTATCCAATTAAAGAGGGATGCAGAATCATGACTTCAAGGACCAAAAGCAATTACAAATTCTGACAGTAGCCTATTTATTATTTGATCCACATCAATATCTTAATATGATAAAGTAGCTTAGCATGAGAGGAATGGCTGTGATATATTGTATCTATCTCTTTATCTATATTTCTGTTATAATTTTGGAATCCATGGTGCTGTCAAGATGTTTTTGTTTTTCTTTCATGTTTTGCGATTTCTGTTTTTGTTCTCTACATTAAATTAGTAAGTGTAATTTGTATAAATTGTGTGTGTGTAATATATATATATATATATATATATATATATATATATATATATATATATATATATATATATATATATATATATATATATATATATATATATCTACAATATCTTGCAACTCCTTTTGCCTGGTGCCTCTGTGTTTGTAAGCATCGCTGTGTCCTGGGGTCCATTTCAATATGGAGAGTTCAGCCAACTGAGTTAAAACTTGAATTCTGAGTTGACTTAACCTGAGATGGGAAACTCTGAGTTTTCGGTTACAGAACAGCTGAAATGAGTAAGTTTGATCAACTCAAAGTTGACTGACTCAGAGTTAAGCATGTGCACCACAACTATAAAGAAAAAAATGTTATCAGGTTTCATGAGATTTCATGAGCCACCATGGTAACAGCGCCAGATAAAAAGAGTTCTGCATATTTCTCACCAGCAGTATGCAAAAGCTAAACTGTATAATGGGACATTGAAATGTGGCTTGACAAATATTTTACTGCTAAGCATTTCAAACTGCAGAGGCTTTTAACAACTTTTTATTTTAGGGGCAAGTACATGTGAAACTTGAAACATTTGAATATCATGCAAAAGTTTTTCTATTTCAGTAATTCAACTTAATAAGGTGAAACATATATTTTTTAGACTCATTACATGCAAAGTGTAGATATTTCAAGCCTTTATATGTTATAATTTTGATGATTATGGCTTAAGCCGAGTTTCACCTGTACTTGCCCCTAAAATAAAAAGATCTTACAAGCCTCTGCAGTTTGATATTCTTGGCAGTAAAATATTTGTCAAGCCACATTTCAATGTCACATTTTACAGTTTAGCTTTTGCAGTCAGTGCCAAATAGAGTTCTCTGAATAACACAAATCAATAATGTTCAACTATTGTCTAGCTTTTGAAAAGGTCTACAATAAGAAAAAGTAAGAATAATAGACCTTATAAATTATCACTGACAAAAAAAAATTAAATAAAATTCTAATCTGGCTTCCAACTAACCCGCTTAACTGGCCGCCTGTACGTCCTGGCCGCCTACACTTCCCAGCATCCCTCATGTTTACACACCTGCCCGTCATCATCATTGTCACCTGTGTCTTGTTAATCTTCATCTGTTTCACCTGTCTTCACCTCGTTATTGTTCTTCAGTCTCTGTATTTGGTTTGCTTCAGTTCAGTTTGTTGTTGCCGGTCGTCATCAATGTATAGTTGTGTGAACTGAAGTCCTGGAATGTTTCCCTTCATCTTTATAAGTTAAATTTGTAAATAAAGCATCTACATTGAGTTCCTTTTGTCCTCGCCTTCTGCATCCTGCAAAACGCCTGACTGTATGAGCCTCTGAACTGACGCTAAAAGTAAAGCATCAGTTGGATGACGCCTTAGGATCGTCATCTAACTGACGTTAAAGGGTACCCTAAAACGTTGGATGTTGACGTATGGTCAAAAGCTTCAGTTAGATGACGTCTTGGGGTGATGAATGTGTTGGTTAATCTGAAGAAATCCTTAGAATGTGAAAGGTGAAAAGTCTGGCCATGAGAAAAGACTGGCCAGATGTGATTGTTGTGGTGTCAGAAGATTCAATATTAGAAACGTTGTACAGTAAGTATTAAAGTGCGGAAACATTCTTGGCCTTGGAAGTAAAGGAAAAGGCAAGAGAAAGGACATGGTAAGGAATGTAAAAAACAAAACAATCAAACATTAAAAATAAAACTCAGAAAACGTAAATTAAATAAAATGCATTTTATTATTTTCTCACTATGCAACAACATATTGAAACGAACACTTTGGTGTAGTGAAAATTGAGACAATTATCGACAACACAGTGTAATAGTTTTGAGCTTTTGATTTTCACGCTGTGTTTTAGTTGAGTGTTTGGTAACACTTTAGAATACTGTATCTTAGTTACTGCATAACTAATAAGGAATTAATGAAGAACTAATAGGTAATTCTTTATTAACACTTAAGTCACTACTGTTAACTACTAAGGAAGATGTGTTAACTAATCAGTATGTAATATAATGTTATGATTGTGTTAAAGGTGCATTGAGCAACATTTTATGTTAAAATTAGCCGTTTTCTAACCCATACATGCTGAAACAATCGCCTGATGGGCTGAATGAGCCCTTCTCTGATCACTGCGATCGCCTCTATAATCCTGTACAGTGAAATATATAAGAGGGATTCGGGCTCCGAATCTGAGCCTGGGCGTGACGTCATGCGCGTTCACGCTCGCCTGGCTATGTGCCTATGCTTTGCAGGTTAGTGTATCCGCCGCCGTTCTCCGTATCAGAGAAGACAACTCGAGCGACGCAACTTTAGCTCAACTTTCCCAAAAGTAGAAGATGGATTCAAAGGGGCTGTTTAGTCTACATCTGGTCACTTCATGCGTTTTCTGTGATCGGATAACTTATTCGAATCGTGAAAAGACCAGGTTGAATCCAGACGGATTTGAATCCGACAGCTCAAACCATTGAGGACGTGGTCTGGGCTGTATTCCAGACGAAACTGGACAAGTGTAAATGCATCTGGTTGTTGAAAACAGGCTATATGTCATGTTGTTTTAGTCATATATGACGACGTGCATCAGATGAGCAGGCGAGTGTATTTATAAGCCAGCGCGCGCAATCTATCGCAAATGAAAGTGAAAGTAAGACGCATACGATTAACACTAAGTTACCTTCTACCTCCACTATCTTCATTAAAAGTAGCCTTAAGAAATTGAAATGATCTCATACCAGAGCTTTTGCCGCTCTCTCTTATTGCTGTCTTTGCTGATTTTGAAATAGCCGAAGCCGATGATTTATAAAATGCAGCTCATCTGTTGCTTTCGGTGACGTGCACTTCATGAAATCTGTATATAACGCGGGAATTGAATATCAGATTAATATCCGTTTTGCAAAAACACATTTATGTGACCAGGTAATGGAATCGTTTTGATAAATCAAATAGATCTGAGAAAACGCATTGTGGCCAGGTGTAAAAACAGCCCCAAGAGACCGGCTTGTAGTTCATTACAAACCCCAACGCAAACTCCACGTAAGACAAAGAAAATACAACTTCTGTCTGTCCAGTGCCAGTCATCGGAATAAGACTAGAGTCAACATCGGGAAGGCTTTCAACAAACGGAGAGATCTCGGGCGGTCTGCTCTAGGGCTCAAACGTGTTCATGAAAGTGTTTCCATAATAATACAATCATAAGTGGATACAGTAAGCACATAAAACAGTTCAACATGGAGATCGATGGAAACAAAAGCCGAAGTTTTCTACTACCCCTGTTTTCCCCTACACACACATCCTACATAAGTGTGTAATTTACTCAAATGCCTTTCCTTTCATATATTTTAAATGACTTGCAGATTTATAACTGTATTACCTCATTATGACTGTAACAAAAGATGTGTGCCTGATTCTCCTTTGGTTATGAACAGCTCGTGCAAGACGTGCGTGTATTCCGTGTATATGTCTACTCTATAAAGTCTATGGTATTCCATGAGCACGCACGCAGTTTCATTTGTCACCAGAGGGGGCATAGTTCTGCAAAAACTCTGAGACTTGCGTTATGCTCCTTTATGTATCAGTTAGTTAATCAATAGCTAATGAATTCGGTCATACCTCCTGAAGAACTACTATTAATTATCTATTAATTAAGGTTCAAGAAAAATAACTATGAATTAACTACTAATTAACAGTCATACACATAGTCAGTTTGTCATTCTTCAGCACTAATAAGAAACATAAGTGCAGACATTTACCTATAGGCTCTGATCTGCAAATAAGCAAAAACATATCATGTATATTACACCTTATTATTATACTTAGTTCTTAAACATTTTAAACTTCTTTTGCACCATTCAAGTTCCGGCAATATCGCAGTAGCCACATACACTGAGCCTGGGTTCTCCCAAGGTTTTTTAAATTTTTCTTTTTTTCTTTTTTTATTCTGTCAACTGATGGAGTTTTGGTTCCTTGCCACTGTTGCCTTTTTCACCTCTCTTCGCCTTTGTCGCAAGTAATTGTCGTGTATTTTACAAAGGTTTAGATGATTACGCTTAAATATATATAGGATATATATATATATATATATATATATATATATATATATATATATTATTTTTTTTTTCAGTAAGTTTGATTTGAGTCAGAAGTATGTGGTAATTCTTTATTAATTACTAATGGGTTCCCTATATTGTCACTTTAGAATACTGTTTCAGGTTCTAAGTAATTCCTGAAGGACTATCTAATAATTATTTATTAATTACTAATAAGTTCCTTATATATTTACTTTACAAGACTGTTTCAGGTTATAAGTAGCCTAATTCCTAGATAATTATTTGATAATTATTTATTAATTACTAATGGGTTCCCTGTGTTGTCACTTTAGAATACTGTTCCAGCTTCTAAGTAATTCCTGCAGAATTATTTGATACTTATTTATTAATTACTAATAAGTTCCCTATATTTTCACTTTCCCTCAGTCGTTGCCTCAAATACATGAATTTACTCAGTGGCATTCGATGCTGAGGAAAACAGACACACACAGTACTGTATATAAAATATACAAATAATCTGAGGTTAGTTTTGTATGACTGTTCAGTAGTTACTTCTTAGTTATTTTTCTTGAACCTTAATTAGTTGATAATTAATAGTAGTTCTTCAGGAGGTATGACAGAATTCATTAGCAATTGATTAACTAACTGATACTTAAAGGTTGTGTAGATCAGAATCTTATAAAAACTTTTTACCAAATTTGTTTAAACGTTCTATATATATCAATGCATAATTAAAATCTAAGTACTCTGAAAAAAAAGAGTATAAAAATCGAGTGACTCTAGACCGTTTAATCTGCACTAAACGCAGCTCATTATTTCGAACCGGGACGAAACAATGGGACGAAACAATTGGCTTAGGTGACTGTCACTCTCTCGCAACCATGGCAACCACCCTTTTGCCACACAGGACCTGCCCACTTGCGCGTATCCAGATCGTACCTGTTCGCGTGCTTGTTTGAGCTTGAAGATGCAAAACCCGACGCCGCAGGTCCTCTTGTCTAAAAAGTGCTCCTTGCCCTGCACTTCGACCACCCCGTCCTCGGCCTCTACTTCCTCGGACCCTAATAGCAAAATCCTCTGCTTCGCCCTCGACCACGGATCTGTCCTCGAGCTGACGATGCGGTACTTGCTGTCTTATACTGTCTATGGGTAACTTACTTGTCTCGGGTGTGTAGTCCTCATCAGAATCAACAATGCTTTCATCAAGCAAACTCTTACATGCAGAACACCATATATATGTAATGAATCTTACACGAAATTCATCTTCATCACAGTGTAAATGATGGCAATGGAAAAACGTGTATCATGCTGCAACCTGTTTTTAGCTTTGCCTTATAGATAACTAACTAGCTCGTTAGCGAATCAATATTGTAAGCTTTACCAATATCAATATGCTAGCTTGATAGAGAGTAATAAAATACAACTTATTTGTTTATCTTCATAATGATAGTTAGATTTTTTTATTTACATGTGTTTCTGACATCGATGTCACTACATGCACTTCCTTCCTCTCCTCTCCGCTCGTCTGAGGTAAATAATGCGTCTTCAGCTCAGCTGTCGGAGTCTGCACGTTCATGTGTTTTGGGGGCGTGGCTTTGGAAGGAGCCAAGAAGGGAGGGGGTGAAGTGAATGGAAATAATGTGAAGTGAATGGAAATAATGAGCTGTATTTAAAACAGTCGTGAGAGGTCTACAGACACTCGATTTTTATACTTTCTTTTTCAGAGTACTTAGATTTTTAATTATGCATTGATATATACAGAAAGTTTAAAGAAATTTGGAAAAACAGTTGTTTTTTTTCAATTCTGACCTACACAACCTTTAACACAATCATAAAATTATATTACATACTGATTAGTTAACACATCTTCCTTAGTAGTTAACAGTAGTGAAGAAGTAGTTAATGAAGAATTACCTATTAGTTCGTCAATAGTTCCTTATTAATTCTGCAGTAAGTAAGATACAGTATTCTAAAGTGTTACCAGTTCAGTTTGTTGTTGTTGGTCGTCATCAATGTATAGTTGTGTGAACTGAAGTCCTGGAATGTTTCCCTTCTTCTTTATAAGTTAAATTTGTAAATAAAGCATCTACATTGAGTTCATTTTGTCCTCGCCTTCTGCATCCTGCAAAACACCTGACATAATGAGCCTCTAACTGACGCTAAAGATAAAGCGTCAGTTGGATGAAGCCCTAGGATCGTCATCTAACTGACCGTTAAAGGGTACCCTAAAAGGTTGGATGTTGATGTATGGTCAAAAGCGTCAGTTAGATGACGTCTTGGGGATGAGAATGTGTTGGTTAATCTGAAGAAATCCTTAGAATGTGAAAGGTGAAAATTCTGGCCATGAGAAAAGACTGGCCAGATGTGATTGTTGTGGTGTCAGAAGATTCAATATTAGAAACGTTGTATAGTAAGTATTAAAGTGCGGAAACATTCTTGGCCTTGGAAGTAAAGGAAAAGGCAAGAGAAAGGACATGGAAAGGAATGTAAAAAACAAAACAATCAAACATTAAAAATAAAACTCAGAAAACGTAAATTGAATAAAATGCATTTTATTATTTCTCACTATGCAACAACATATTGAAACGACGCTCTGGTGTAGTGAAAATTGAGACAATTATCGACAACACAGTGTAATAGTTTTGAGCTTTTGATGCTGTTTTTCATGCTGTGTTTTAGTTGAGTGTTTTATAATTTTAGTTTTTCAATACATGTTATTTTTATGTTTATTGTGTTAAATGTTAATAAATCATTGTTACATATTCTGTGATCTTTCATCAAAAAGAAACTAAATGCATTTTAACAGGACAATAATTAAATACAAATTCAGATTTCAGCACTTTCGGTAACACTTTACAATACGGGTGCAGCTAATATGCATTAATTCATACTTAACTAATGCACAGATAATCATGAGTTAAAGCTGCCGTCTGCAACTATGGCTGATTGAGTGGACTTTGGCAAAATTTTGAATGTTTACAACTTATATGGCCCTCCCCCACTATCAACGAATTCCCTCCCACAGAGTTCGTGCTCGAGTGCGTGTGCACCAGGTTTTCTGTGAACGCGACCGTCTCATCAGCATTCATCAACACCATGGATTATTTGGAGGTATGCTGCTCTGGCTGATCTACCAATATATTGTGATTGCTAACGTCATTTATACTGTAAATGAGCTTACTTGGTTTGTTAGTGTTCCGCCATCACTCTTCCTTACTGCGCGAACTTCAGGCGTGTGCATGTGATAACGTGCGCGGGGGGTGGCGTGTGCCTGATCTGTGATTGACAGTCAGATCTCACACCCCCTGGGCTGATTGGACACAGTTAAAAGGGAGCGCAGGATTTTTGCAAAACAAATAACACGCTCCAGATGGAGTTAGAAGCTTGGGTTTTTTTCTAAAACCACTTTATTTATGTTGTTCTGTCGGATTATAGTGTCGATTTCACTGAATATGATCAAAAAAATGTTGCCGACGGCAGCTTTAATGTATGACTCATGACTAAATAACCATTAATGAATTATTACTGCATCAGCAACTAATAAAGAGTCTATATAATTAACATATTATGTAATACATGGATTGCTATTAATTAAACGTATCATCATGTATATCATGTATTAATTCCTTAACTCATGATTATCTGTGCATTAGTTAAGTATGAATGCTTATTAGCACACCTGTATAGTTACCACACTTTCAAGCTATGTGATTGTTTGTGATTAAATATTTAAAGATAAAATGTTAGTTTGTGACTAAATATATGACTGATAGCACTAGTTTTTATGTTTAACATACATGTTTTGATTGTGCATAATAATCAATTAATAATTATGTTATTAATTTTTTAAGTAATCTGATTTGTTAAGCTCTGGTTTGTTTTAGATTACTGCTTTACCTGTTATACAGGATATAGTAATTGTTGATCAATTTACGTGATCATATGCCCAAATTTAGAAACAATTTCAGAAGTGGTTTATTTTTAATGTTTACCACACGCATAGATGCATTTCAGAAGCAATAAAATATAATGTAATTACCGGCCCTAAAGTGCTAAGAAAGAATGCAGTACCTTGTCGTACACCTTTACCGGTAAAAAAACATTCTCTGTTTCATCATTCTGTTCAAACAGTTGCTTCCGTCGATCCAACGATGGCTTCCACATATGTAATCAGTTTAAAGTTTCGTCCATACAGGTAATTCTGGTGCTGTTGCTGTTGTCACAAGACTGTGATCTTCTGCCAAGAACATCAGGCCAATCCTTTCTTGTTCAGAAGTTGGTTTGTCTTCGTCTGGCACCTCAGCTGAGACCTGTCCACTATGGGTGACCCTACCAGTAGTTGTGAAGTACCAGCGGTGTAGTACCCTAACCTAACCGGACAAAGGAAACCGCAAATCAACCAATCACTCGAAACATCCCATCAAACCGGTGTGAGCGACCCTAACCTACCCTAACCTAACCGGACAAAGGAAACCGCAAATCAACCAATTCACTCGAAACATCACGTCAACCATGTATAAACCAAGTGCCAACCACTTCGAACATCCCATCAACCACACGATAAACCAAGTGCCAACTACTTCGAAACCTTCCATCAACAATGTATCAATACATATAAACCACTCCTAAAGTTCAGCAACGACAGCTAACAACCTCTCAGAAAACCTTGACGACCACGTCGACACCACCCCAAACACTGTGGCAACCATGTAGCAATGCATTAAAAAACACTAAAAACAACTTAGGAGGAGCCAAAATCACCAAAAGCATCCAAACAATCTCATAGCAGTGTGCAAAAAAACATATTCATAAAAAAAACGTACTCTTCAAACTATAAAACTTACTCTATAACTATATACAAAATATTTACATGCAAAGGTCCCGCTTCCATGGGACACTGACCCCTCAGTGTCTGGGCTTCTTTCTTCTGAGTTCCTCAGGAAGGGGCTCTTCACTGATGTCCACATCGATTCGTGGAGCAGAGCTTCTTCTGCTGGATGTGGAGAAGCTCTCTGTGATCAGCACACGTCCGTCAGGCTGCTCCGTCTCCACCAGTGATGGGCAGTTGAGGGTTTCCCACAGCTGCTGCTTAATCTTCAGTCCCATCTCAAGGCTGTAGGAAAGGTGTCGACCAGAGCGTGTCTTCCTCATGGGCTCCACCACAGAGCGGTACATGTCCTGGTATCCCTGCACACTGAAGCCATGGATGGAGACTGGCTCTTCCTGCTGACACACATCCACTGTAGAGACCAAGGCTGCTGGATGGATGTCTGGAAGTACGGCAGCGTTCTGTAGGTAACGCTCTTCTAATCCGTTGGGTCCTTGAACTTCCACAGAGGTGCAGCTGTAACTGTGATCCGACTCTGACTACAGCTGCCAGCTGTGAAAGATCTTGAACGGAAGAGACGTCCTCCACCAAAAATCCCCTCAGCCGTGTGGAACGAGTCCTGGTTCTTCTTGAGCGAGGCATGCTGATGACCAAAGAGCAACTTCCAAAATAGACAAATTGAAGAAACTTACTGATCTGAAGAGTTGTGGAGATCTTGTAGCACGTATGATCAGAATTCAAGGCTGCAGGGACAGTTGTTTTGATTTCAAATGTCAACTTTTGTTGCTATGGCCTTAAAATGCTGTGGCTCATTTAAATGTAAACAACACTTGATATCAGCAGTGAGTTAATTAGAGCAGCATAAGCTCTATGTTACATGTAATATACTTCTCTAACACCATTATCATTGTCATTCACAGTTATACGTTATTTATACATTCAGTGTATGTATGTAGTGGTGTCTGTCAAGGCCAGCATTATTAGGAACTGCTCTGTGTTTGTTGGTCATATCTGTGTTTTCAATGAATTTTTGAAGTGAACGAAACCTTCTGGCACCGACTCGTATCCTTTGTAAACTGAATTCTCTTCTTTTTTAAGTTCATAAATGCTTTGCTGACTTTTGCTGCTTCCAAAAATATCACTCGAGTGCAGCCTGAGAAAGAACTTTTAGTGCGCTGTGAACCTAAACAATTACTGACAGTCTGTGTTTTGAGTCTGACAGAGACAATCTTGTATGTTAATGATTATACAAATGCACATGCTACTACTGATTTTTTCTCCCATCATAAAAGGAAATAAATTTTTTTATTATTATGATTTACGTAAGGCGTACTGTAGGTACCGCCACACTCTTCCTGTATGAAGAAAGAAGAAAATAATGAGTTTGAGATCTTGCAGGAGGATTTGATGGAAACTGGAGTGAGAAGGAAGAGAAAAGAGTGTCACAGAACATGATTGTAAAGTAACATTTAAATTAATTTTATTGTATTGAATATTATTTTTCAAAACTGTTGTAATGGTCAGCTGTTCTTTTTTTTAGCAAATATTACTCGAATTACATTGGAAACATTCTTGTCAAGTAAAGGAAAAGGCAAGATAAACTGTTTAAAGCAGAGCAGAACATGGAGAGAAAGAAAGTCAGACTTTAAAGCTGCCAGAGTGCTTGGTAAATAAATAAATAAATAATCATGTGTATGATATTTCGAGCCCGATCTCATGAAAGTTAGTATCTATGGCACGTAATGTCATTTCTCGTGGCATTTATACGTGCACGCGATTTTCGCGTACATGACACGCACTTTTTGGCGTATAATATGCACGAATTCTCCACCCCCTCCCCCTTAAACCTAACCCAGGGTTTTTTAGTGCGTACCATATACACGCAAAAAACATTTTTGGCGTATAAATGCCACGAGAAATGACACTCGTGGTATAGATGCGCATCTTCATGAGACTGTGTTGGATATTTCTCCTCTGTGTGCCTGTCTCTTGAGAACAGGGACTTCTAGGGTGGTTCAATGGAGAACCCTTCGCCTCCCCAGTTCAAGTCATTGAATGAGCCAGGCTGTCTTTTTGTGTGGAGGTTGCACGTTTGTTGGTATGGGTTGATCAGGTGTTTCTTTTCCTGAAGTGATGTTTTTTTTTGTAGGAAATTATTTCGCAATAATTCCATTGTGTCTAAGTGGTTCACTTGCGGTGATGACTGTGACTTATACCTCCCATTCTGAAACAGAAAACCCAGACTTTCCCTCATTTCAGGGTTAATATACTCAGAGTGTTTACTTAACCTCCTTTCTGAAACAGGCTAATCTGTTTTCATTTGCAATGTTAATGCTTTGCACAATAATAATGGTATACATGATCACAATATTGGGACAAATGCAGATGAGAAAGTTTGACTGAATCGGTTGACAATATCTTTGCCTGTGAATTGTGCAGAAGAGCCTTCTGAGAACCACTTTTTTTGTTTTTCATTATAAATAGTCTGATGTATAAAGATGCAGTTCTTCTAAACCCCTCCACAGGGATTATAATGGCATGCTTTTTTCAAAAAGCACCAGGCAAAACAAAAAGACACAACCCTCACAAAGGAGCAAGTGCCAGACAGTATATCTTATGAATCTCCTAGCTTCAAAGTCTATTCAAACACACATAAACTGATCAAAGAGAGAACACTCCATGGCAACCTCTTTTTTGCATTCTTCTAATGTGCTGACATTCAGGGATGTATAGAGATGTATTTGAATACCGCTGTCGAGCCACATGTGGAATAGAGGGGGGCAAGTAATACCCTGAGAACAGATGGTATAAACAAATAAAGTCATAACCACATGAGTGACATTTAAGCTGGTCAGTATTGCTGAGATTCTCAATCTCTCGCTGTACGACTATATGACAGTGCTTCTCACCATCTCTGCGGGGAATTTTATTTTCAATTACATTCTGCATGTTTGAAAACCTTCCAGTAAATGTCAAAAAGTAAATAAGGTGGGAAGCCGTGCACCATGATTCCCTTGAAGATGGAGATTTGGAGTCACATCACATGTACTTTGAAAGGAATATTGGGGCTTATGGTCTCAGCTCGCTTCCAGGTCATTGGAACATTGAGAATCAGCACAGACCAGCCCAACTGCCTGACCTTGAGCCCGAGCCTTTGTGGATAGATCTGACTTCCATAGAGGATAAAAACATACAATGTTTAGCTTACTATAGTAACGCTAATTCTAACTAAAGTGTTTTAGCAGAAATAGGGGGAAGTGTTAGATTAGTTGTCATGTTGTACTCTAGAATTTTTTTTTTTTTTTTTTTTTTAGGGTGAGTTTATTCCTGAAAGTAATTTTCTGTTGACACATGTACATTAAAGTATTGGCCTGTTGAACAGGTCCACCATTATTGCCCAAAAAAAAAAAAATCACTGCCATAGAGAAAGCAGTCACAAATGCATATTTAATTTCAAGGCTACAATTTCTCATTGCATAGCACTACCTTTCATAGTGAATCATAGCCTACTAAACCAAACCATAAAACATGGTTTGAGTATATATATATATATCTATAAATTACAACAATTAACTAAAATACTAAAATTATTTCAATATCATTTTCATAAGTTGAAATTTAGGGGTTGGGTTTTGGGACAGCCACCTACGAATTGAAAGTACCCAATAAATTATGATTTTTATTTATTAAGCTTAGGCTACTGATATATTGGTAACGCTTCCTTTTACAGTCCAGTTACCCATGTAATACTATGTTCTTATTTTAGTAACTACAATTACTGGATAATAACTACTAACCCTGAACCTACCCCTAAACCTACCCTGTTCCATGTACTTACCTTATATTAGCCAGTACTTTCAAGGTAAGTACACTGTAGGTACAATGTAAGTATATATATACTTTTTTACAAAATTAATAAAATCCTAAAATTATTACAATATCATTAGGTATTAGGACAGCCACCTACGAATTGGAAGTAGGCTACCCAAAAATCTATGCTAAACAAACAAATGTCTTTGTTTAAACACACGCCCCTCAGTAGGGTTTGTGTACCTGCCTGACAGGACGAACAGGAAGTAGGAGATTGCAGGTTACCGAATCAAGTTTTAACTTAACAGCCAAAATGCACACGGGGAAAATGGTCCAGAGCACTGTTAAATATAAAGTACTTTCAAGCGATGTGCAGGATGAAAACGACAACGATTGTAATGAAGAAGAAGACAATGAAGAAATTACGATAGATTTCTATTCGTAAGTGACAAAATGAAAGTAAAATGAGCTTGACGTCTGTTGTGCACGTTAATTTCTAAAGAATCTGCTTTATTGTGTAGTGCATTTTTTTCTTATGTCGTGGCTACTTTCATTGATCTCAGTGCGACAACAGGTGCTCTACCCTGCTAGAGACGCGACGCGACTCGACAAACGTCAACGCAGAAGAACACCTGCATTGACTGTGATCGGATCATCTTTCACGTTTGGCTGCGTCGCGTCGCTAGCAGCAGCAGGGTGATCCAGTGTAAATGTTCTTATCAATATTAGCCTATGTATTATTATTATTATACTGCTGCCAGATAGGCTACGAGTTGTAATTCATTTCCTTTACTATAAATGTAATCATCTAAAATTCAAGAATTATTATTATTTTTTTATCTTTTCAATAATGCCAACCATGCAGTGTTAAACTCTTAAAAAGAACAACAACACTGGTTTCAATAAATCAGTCAAACCAGTTGACAAAATGGTCTGAAAGGGTTTTTTTTGTAGTAAGGAAAAAGTTTTTTGTTTAGTTTTTGGTCAAAAAAGCTTGGAAACATGATAAACGTATTAAAAAAGAACCCATTTGACTTGCTATATCACATTCACAAGTCTCGTGAAGTCATACAAAAACTTTATGTTAGAAACAAAACTGTAATTGCTAAAATTCGACCAATTGAAGCCTGAAAATTTCAATTAGCATTCACATTTAAATGCAGTTAAAGCCACTGGTTCTAGTGTGTGCCTGACGCACTGGTTCAGATAAACAACAAGAGCACGAGTAGGCCTAAGTATACCAGCAAACACAGAATATCCCCCTAACATTCATGTATGGTTCCCATTTGGTTATTTTTGTATTTATTTTATTTTTTTTGGGAACCAAACAAGAACGTTCTAGGAATGTTCCCTGTAGGTTATTTTTAGGTTTAATTTTATAACCTAAGGAGAGCATCCAAAAACGAACGTTCTCAGAACGTTCCCAGTACGTAAGTAAAATTGTCAGCTGGGTAATGACAAAATTAAACTTTTTGTCTAAACTTTTCACTGTCCAACTTTGCATTGTATTCCAGCTATCAGCCAGCAGATCAAAGTGATGGGCCATACTGATTCAGAGCAGCATAAAAAAAAAACTACTTTGTATTTATGCTTTATGAATACAGTCCCTCCAGACTCTTATTGTTCTTACTCTCTACAGGCCCTTCAGCAATCAGCAAAGACGGATAAGGAAAGAGACACCTGTATCAGGGTCATGGTGGCTGTGATTCTTCTGGGAATTGTTTTTGGATTTATGTTGTATGAATGGAATTGCTATTGGCCTGGAGTTGAAGAGCGTCAGGAGCTGTCACATCACCAGGAGCCTAACAAGACACACAAGACCTCTGAGGATCAAGACCACGAACACCACGAGCATGGAAAAGATGATGATCACGACAAGGACCACGACCACAAAGATAATCATAATCACACGCATGGGCACAGTCCACATCTGTACCACAATGCTGCTATCATCACAGACTCAGGTATGACTCCTTTCATTAACAATTATAATACAAATGTGTGTTATGACAGAAAATTCATAAATATGTTTCAAAACAAATTTTGATGTATTCAGTTTGACCTTTTCTTTATAGCAAACTGTTCCAGTATTGGTAAGAAGCTTCTTCAGGAGCAAGGGAATGTGGTTGATGCCGGGATTGCTGCTTTACTCTGCTTAGGAGTTGTTCATCCACACACTGCTGGATTAGGTCAGTATTGTGTACTTTTTATCACTTCACCTTCATTCACAAATCAGATATTTTATGGGCACAGTCTCGGTTGGTCAGAACAAAAAGTCAAATTCTCAGTGTTGTAGTCGATACCAGCTCTTTGGAATCTGAGTCAAAACAAAGAGCAGAAAAGGGTTGAATCTAAATCAACAGTTATTTTGCATGCTCCTAAGTCCATGCCAAGTCAAGTCACCTTTATTTATATAACACTTTATGATGCAACAAATTTTATTTTGGCTGTACAGCTGCTCTGAAAGAAAATAGTGTTGTTGTCCAGCTTAAAGGAGTAGTTCACTTTAAAAAAACTTTTGCTGATAATTTACTCACCCCATGTCATACAAGATGTCCATGTCTTTCTTTCTTCAGTCGAAAAGAAATGAAGGTTTTTGCTGAAAACATTCCAGCATTTTTCTCCATATAATGCACTTTACTGGTAACGGTTCAAGGTCCAAAAGACAGTTACAGTGCAAACTGCAAACTGTTCAAAGAGCTTTAAACAATTCAGACGATGAATAAGGGTCTTATCAAGTGAAACGATCGCTCATTTAAATAAAAAAAAGTTTTAGTTTTATAATCTCAAATGCTCGCCTTGCTCTGTTCTGTGATGCATGTTTGTGATTCTCCTGTTTGAACTTGTTCATCAAAATGAATGAATCTTTTTTTGTGTCATTTGGTTCATTCAACGAACAAAATGAACAAATTGACTCGGAAAAAGTTATATCAATCATTTTGATGAACGAGTTTAAACAGGAGATCACGAACGTGCATCACAAAACAGAGCAAGGCGACCATTTGTGCTTATAAAACTTAAACTTTGTTATTTATTTATTAAATGAGCGATCGTTTTGCTTGATGAGACCCTTATTCATCGCCTGGAATCGTTTAAAGCAGACAGTTTGAACAGTTTGCAGTTTGCACTGAAAGTGTCTTTTGGACCTTGAACCGTTTGGTTCCCCCTGAAGTGCATTATATGGAGAAAATGCTGGAATGTTTTTATCAAAAACCTTCATTTCTTTTCGAACTGAAGAAAGAATGACATAGACATCTTGTATGACATGGGTGAGTAAATTATCAGCGAAAGTTTTTTTAAAGTGAACGACTCCTTTAAGTTCATTGTTGATTAATTTCCGTTGTAAAGAAAATGTAATTAATTTATCTATCTATAATCTGTACAGCAACTCTGGAGAAAACAGTGATGTCCTCGTCCATCTCAGTTCAGTTCTCAATCATACTATGGTGTCAGTTTAATAATATTGTTGAATATTAAGTGTCCCAACAAAGCAAGCCAGAGGCGACAGTGGCAAGGAACTCAAACTCCATTCGGTGACAGAATGGAGAAAAAAACCTTTGTCTGGCCAACAACGAATACTGTTTGATTATGATGATTCAGGCAGCATCACAAGTCAGAAATTAGATTGGGATTGGAACATTCAAAATATTTAATCCAGTTCCATCTGGTTGAAGATCGCATTATCACGCCAGTATGGAGACGGGTTTTGTTGAAAATCTCAAATGAAATTATGATCTTACCAGTCCTCTTTTGGTCTTGGACTCGAAGGAGTTGGTTCTCGACAACAGCAGTGCCAATGCTATTAACATCACTGGTTTTGAGATATGTGATTGATTTGTATCTATTTTCGAAGAGTGATTTCCGGAAATCAAAGTTTTAATGTATAACTTCCAGTATTCAGTGTAATTCTCTAAAAACACCATGAGAATGTTTTGTTGAAGTGTTATGCATTTCAAATGGTTTAAACAAGTAGTTTTAAAGACCTCTTTAGATGTAAAATAAGGTTTCCCTTCTAAAAACATCCCTCTGAATATTTGAGCAGTTTAGACTCTCAAATGCATACTGTTGTTAATGTCTACAACTAATTACCACTGAATTTGCCTTTCATGGGTTTACTAAAAGCACAACGCTTTTTTTATTGTTTTTTTAGGCTGTTGAATGATTCATTTGTGCTTCCCTTTTCTTCAGAGGTGGAGTGTTTTCTGCAATTTTGTACAATCAATCTACGAAATCATTTAAAGCAATACATCACACCTTCTCAGACGCCTCCTACATACAGAGCTCCCTCATTATTGCAGGGCCTTCGACTGCTGCACTCCAGCTACGGGCATTTAGAATGGAGTCTGACTTTTTGAGGGCGCCACGAAACTCGGCTAAAGACGGTTTCCTTATCGATGGAATCCTCTCCAAGGCTTTAAAAGCTCACAAGGACAAAATACTCCAGCCAGGACTGTCCGATCTGTTCTGTGATACGGACGGCCGTGTGAAATCAGAGGGTGACATTGTTGCCAATAGGAATCTATCAGAACTTTTGCTGAGCGTCAGCCTAAATGGCTCCAATTTACCAGAAAAGCTAGGCGTAAAATTGGCTCAAGACATTTCTGAAGCTGAGAGGCCGGCATTCCTTGCTGCCGTTCATGCCGGCAGCGGAGAAATCAATGAGCCCCTTATCTTGGAAAAGGAGAAATACAGGATTCTTTCAGCCCCCTTAAGTCTCACAGGTGCAATGGTATCTAATTTGTTAGATAGAGTACGGGAGCAAAACCTCACTTTTCCGAGCCACGGAGATCTCGGTAATGCCTCTGCCTCTTATAATGCTCTCCTACATTTGGCGAATGAATTCTTCAACACGAGTCAGAGAGAGATATTCACATTAAATACCGCAAGCAGTCACGTAGGAGTCCTTGATAGTCACGGCAATTTCATAGTAATTTCCACCTCGCTCAACAGCACATGGGGATCCGGGCGATGCCTACCAAGTAGCGGAGTCATTCTCAATGACTTTACCTCAGACATCACTCGGGTGCCTTTTTTAGTTTTCCTCTAGTGCTCCAGATATATGAAAATGAAGAAGATCAAGACGACGAGACGCTGTTTGTTGCTGTGACTGGAGGGCTTTCTGCTCTGATTCATTCTGTGGTCATGCTGAGAAACCTGGCTGATGTTGGACTGTCTGTTCCTGAGACTGTGAGCAGTCCTCTGCTACATATAGAGCAGGAGGGTCCTGAGTCTCTTTCTGGCTGTATGTCTGTCGCCACAAACAACACTGTTGTCTTCCGCATGCTTTCAGAGCAAGACAGTTGGGTAAAGGAGCTGGGGGAATGTTCAGGTGGCTTTCTGTCCATGCATCTGCAGCTGAAAGCAAATCATGTAGGAGCCTACGGAGCCACTAAGGTTAATGCTGATGGATACTAAGGCAAAAAAAAAGAAGAAAAAAAAGTTATGCACATTAAAGGGCACCTATTATGGAAAATTCACTTTTACATGGTGTTTGAACATAAACCACCCTAAAATGATAAAAATCCACCCAGTGTTTTTTTTTTTTCTTTTACAATCTCAATAAATCATATGCACTGTCTCAGAATGAGCTGTTCTAAGATTCAGCTCTTTGTGACGTAGAATTGAGCTAGGGGTTTGATTGACAGTGTGGTTGTGGCATAGATCCCGCCCTCAGTGATCTGTCAGCCGGTATATAAGTGTTCTGTCGTGGGTCAATCCTGTTGCTGTGGCTTAAAAGTTAATCCTCAAGTGTGGATCGTCGTCTACTGTTTGCGATCCAACGTCACCTCTAGTAAGTGTATTTTATGATTTTTGAGCAAATAGTCTTTTCAGTCGATGTCAGCCAATTCAACAACAAATGCGTCTAAAGTTGTTGTCGTCGTAGGATGTCTGTGTATACAATTTAAACCTTGTTTGTATAGTGTGTAACCACACGTTTATAAATATATATATTTTTAAAGATATTGTATTAAAAACTGCATATATGTTGTTGTTCTGTAAGTTAGGCATCTTCTCACATTTGCCACAGACATTTTGTGTTTATTCTGCCGGTGTCTCTTCATCATCTGGGTCTGATCAGAGACTATTTATGTATTCCGATTCAAACACAAATGGCTGAATGACATTCAAAACAGCGCGTCTCTCACTCTCTCAGCCCTTCTGCTTAGACCGACTGCCATAGGTATCAAATGACGCCCTCATCCAAAGGCAGGGCAGGGATATGCAGCTCATTTGCATTTAAGGTCGTATACACCAAAACAGGTACATTTTTAAACAGGCCCCAAAAATTACATTTTCAAATGGTTATAATAAATTATGCGGGGGGTATTTTGAGCTGAAACTTCACAAATACATTCTGGGTACACCCAAGATCAATATTACATCTTGTAAAAAGGGGCATAATAGGTGCCCTTTAAGAGCATTTCACGTATACTCCCAATGGCTGTTGTAATGTCCAGCCTCACTTTACAGGGAATGGTCTGTATGTGAATGTAATTGTTTTGTAATTGTAATGGTTTTGATAAAAAAGATGAAAAGTGTTTTAAGAGACAGACTTTCAGCAATTATTTTTAAAAAAATTAATAGTTCCCTTATTGTATCCAAAATGTTTTCTCCTTTCAGCGTTTTCAAAAGCCTTCCTGAGATGTCTTCAAATTGATTTTTTGTTTTGTTTTGTTTGATCCTGTGAATCATGCAGTGACTATACGCAGTGCACAGTGAATCGATTTATATGAACCTGATGAGTGAAGTACTGCTGCTTTTATAATGTTGTTTTGAACCTACCGATGTTTTATGAAGTTTTAAACACCTTTTTCAATATTTGACTACATGAGAAAGCTAAGTGAAGGTTTTTTTGCTTAGAGATGTCAGAATTGTGTTTGTTGAGATGAATTAATGCAAATTTATGATTTGTACAGGACAGAAAGATTCATATTTTAGTTGTATTACTAAACTGGGTTGTTTCTTGTTATTTTGTTGTTTGGAAAAACTATAACATAGTAATAATTATTTCACGAGTTAGCGATTGTACCATGTTTTTAGGGGTAAAAGGGGGTCCTTTTACTAAACTAAATTGCCAGTAAAAAATGCAACTGCCAAAAAAAAAACTGTTAGTGAAGCTGATTTTGTGATTGTACATCAATGTGTGGGTCTATCTTCATTGTGCTGCACTGTCAGTTTTGATTTTAGTTCTTTGCTGTTCCCCTCTTTGCCTCATCGTCTCATCTATGAAGCCAGTAATTATACATCAAGACTATTCCATTTTTGTTTCAGAATCTGTCGTTATTGCTTAAATCTGAAGTGTGTACTTTTTTATATTAAAATGCTTTTTTCATGGACCAGCTTTTTATGCAGAGACAACTGTAAGACATTCATAAGTTGATCCCTGCGCAACTTTATGCTGCTTTTAAACTCTTTGTTTGGGCATCCAAAACTGCCCAACAACAGCAATGTTGGCTCAACAAATGGCATGAGATTGGAGCGGGATCATCAGATTATTTAACCAACAGAAGACAAGGAGTGTTTAAAGGAAACCGATTAGAAAACAGTCATTATTTTTGCAAAGCCACATTTGATGACAGTAGGGGAAATACAGACATTAGATCACCACTACTTTCTCCATCTTTAATACTGAAATAAAGCAGGAACGCACAAACTATGACAGAAACCTGTTTTGATGGTTTGTCTATTCTATAGGCTACAATGCACTGATGCCACAGAGCAAGACTTGAGTCGGCTAACAATGTTTGTCTATTAATGTATTATGTAAATTATGAATAAAAACACATGATTTAATGAAACATTGTATGCATTTTGATGGTGAACTCTTTAAAACGTCTTTGGTCCTAAAGATAATGCTTCTTTCCAGTCTTTTCCGGAGTGTTAGTCACGTTTCCTGCTCAACCACTAGGCCTACACTTCATCTTTTAGAGAGGGTGTCAGGCTTACAAAGTGTTTCTCATTCTTTGGACTTGTGTAATTCATGTGCTGTCACTCTGCTCTCAGTGGCTGCAAACACATTCATATCATGTAACGCCGCTCCTCCCATTTGTGATGCTGCTCCCAGGCTGCTGTATGCATGCAGACACCCAAACATTTAAGAAAGCATGGAATAGATAAGGATTTTAATACCATGTCCTAATTACACTGCAAACTGAGGCACAGTTGAAGAACATGGCTTTCACTAACTAAGAAATGTAGCTCGTTTACCTACTCGCCATAACCGCAGCCAATCTCACCGTGTCCCTAATCTCACCGTAACATCTCTCATCCATTACCATTTTAACAAAGGAAAATTGCAAAAGATTGCTCTGACACATGACAGAGCCTTGTGAGACTTAGAGAATGTGTTGTGTCTGGAAAAATGAGCATAGATGCCTATTGGCAAAAAGCAGCTTATCAAAACCATAATGCTGGATCATAGAAAATTGAGTTTAGGGAGGGCTTGGTTTGTATGTGGATGTGGGAGGACAGGGTTCACCATATTAAGGTTTTTAAAGGGTTAGTTCGCCCATTTAAGACATGAAGTTGTATGCAATCATTACCAGCACTATAGTGCATACACACTGACCCACTCTGTTGTCACCCCCCTGGTCAGAGTTCTGACCGCTGAAAGTTTATCAATGAAGTACTCCGGGTTAGTTTCCGGGGCCACAAAACTGTGCGCTTTTACGTGAAAAGATGATTTGCGTTTCAAAGCTTTCAAATTTACCACACAAAAAACACGCCGGTCAAAATTCATACCTCAGTTTTAATGCGGCAATTTCTATCAATTTCTATCAATCCGCGCTGCCGCAACATCAACAGTGCGCACGTTACGATCAGCTGATCCATAGTGTTGTTTACACAATCGATTGAGGAAGGTAAAAAAGTATTAAATTAACAATGGTGCGAACTTGTACATTCCCAGGCTGTGACCACAAGGATGTGACAGGATCAAAGTTCAGATCGTTTTCCTGTTTTCAGCTAGCCTGGATGCCAGCCCGAACTCCGCCCACAACATTTTTTGGACGGGAAGTTCGGTCTGGACTCGAATCCATTGAGGAGTAATTATGATCTGGCAAGAAACGTTCGGGCCAATCAAATTGCCAGGCGGGCTTTATACGATGATGGACAGATAGATCTGCAAGTAATCATCACGTTATCGTTTCCCTCAGAGATGACTGCAGCTGTCGCGTCTGTTGTGAAATAAATCGACAGCGCATTCATTTTAATAGACAAACAGAGAACTGCAATCAAGGCATTTGTCGATCGGAAAGATATTTTGCCGCCCTTCCCACATGATTCGGGAAAAGTGTAACTTATCAGCTGGCTCCGATGGTCACTGAAGAAGATGGGACGTAATGAAAAGCCTGTGGTCGTTGTGGTTTCTCCTTTGGTCGCACTCATGGAGAAGTAAGTAAAAGAAGCAACACTCGTTATTTAACTTCTAAAATAAGTAAGTTCTGTAGTTGAAATCTGCGCTATGCAAAGGAGTTGACTTACTGCGTTGCTCTGATTGGTTGTAGGTCTACCGACTATCCAATTGAGTGCAGGGTTTTTTTTCCTGGTTCGGTTAAGACACGCCTCATAATCAAAGCTTAATGGAGCGGTCTCAGACTCATATTCTCATTAGAATATGAGTATGACGAAGTCAGGCTAGTTTTCGGCTATACTCTGCGGGAGCTAAAAATCCAGAATAAAGGATTTTCGTGTGTGTAGTGCTCACTTCAGCGAAGACGATTACATCCCCAACCAATGAGGAAAAGAAAAAAAAAGATTTTAAGGAGTTTTGCTGTATACCAGTACCACGGGTAAGCTCTATTTACTAACTTTATAATCCCATGTCTGTACGGTTAACAAGCTGATGAGACATTGGTGTCAAGTCAGTAACAAAATTATTAATTTATTAATAACTGTATTACTGTTCACTCAGTATAATAATAATAATAATAATGCAGTCAGATAGACTATTATATAGCCAACTGCTCAAGACAACATTAAATTCTTAAATAAAAAACTACAAAGCAACATGAGCGATCACACTTACTACCCGACATCTGACCGTCAAGCCCAGCTGGTTTGGGTCGCTTTTTCCAATTGAGTTTAGGTATGTAGAAGAATTTAGCATTGCAGGGAAAATGTCATTGGATGTAGCTAATACAGACAGTTGGCCAAATGATAGGTTTTGCATCTGTGTCATGACGAGTTCCCTTTCGTGGCAGCAATAGTTTTCAACCTCTGTTGGCATAACTTGACAATTTGAACAAGTGCACCCCCATTTGTCGTTTCTCCTGGCTCTTGCTACAGCTGTGGGCCCAGCATCAACTTGGACAACTTCATTTCTGTCCTCTCGCTCTCTCTTTTCACGTTCTATCTCCTTCTGCTAAAGTTCGGCGTTGATATACTCTGGTTCATAAAGGTATCCCTTTGTCGTTGTGCTAAAATTACTTTCATCATCTGATCTGTCTGACATTGTGCTAAAATTGGTTTCATCATCATAAGTTTCGCAGTCAGACATGTTGTCAGCGAGTCGCAGCGCTATCACCAGCTGATCTGCACTGTTGACGTTGCGGCAGCGCGGATTGATAGAAATAGATAGAAAATAGTGCCGCATTAAAACTGAGGTATGAAATTTGACCGGCGTGTTTTTGTGTGGTAAATAGAGCATCACAGTCCCGCCCACAGCCTGAGAGAGCGCTGGTGACGGAAGTAAATTTCCCATTCATTTCTCCTATTGACATTTTGTAAAATCCGTATCTAAAGAGTATTAGAGCATGTCTGAGGATAACCAGCTACGGCTGAACTCATAAGCATATAACACATCATTTTAGAGTGAAAAAATGAAGAGAAAATCCCAAAAAAGGCAAAGGTACAAGCCTGTGTACATATTTTCATTTCCGAGCAAAGGAACTACTCCTCCCATAAGACACCGCGCCTCACTGAAGTCGACTGAAGCCTCCGTAAAAAAAAGCCTTTTGAGTGACTTCCAAATCTGACGCCGGCCCGTGAACTTTTTCCTCCAGTGAATTTTATATAGTGAATGTGCAGGGAAACTCCTTTTCCTCGATTTACTGAAGCTTATGCACATGCAAAAACATTGAGTATCTGGCTCGCTCATTGGCTGTGTTGTGGCAACTGCTCATCCAATAGCGCGAGGGCATCTCTGAGGTGCGACCAATGAACTTAGCCCCTACGTCATTACCCCTACGCGATCTTCAGTCTTCATGCGCCTTCACGGGGTTTCAGACACGTGACACGACTTCCACCAATCAGATGCATCACTGTGGGATTGTGGGATTGTTTAGGATTGTGGGTAATGAAGTACTTATCCAATACATCGCGAATATAAGGCATTTATCTTAAAACAAGGTTAGTGCCCCATGAACTTTTGGCGTTTATATGAGCATATACAATCACTTACAGCCGTAGCTGGTTTCAAGTCTACCATGTATGGTTACGTTTTTATGGCTTATATCCCAAATGTCTATGGAGAAATTGTATTGAATTTTTACTTCCGGCACCGGCTGTGGGCGGGACTATGATGCTCTATTAATCAAGCTTTGAAACGCAAATCCTTTTTTTACGTAAAAACGCACAGTTTTGTGGCCCTGGAAACTAACCGGGAGTAGCCTACTTCATTAATAAACTTCCAGCGGTCAGAACTCTGACCAGGGGGTGACAACAGAGTGGGTCAGTGTGTATGCACTATAGTGCTGGTAATGATTGCATACAACTTCATGTCTTAAATGGGCGAACTAACCCTTTAATTGATTATTATCATAAAATCGCTTAATTCACGTTGTAAAAGTTTGGGGTCAGTAAGATTTAATGAATGTTTATTTAGCAAGTGCAGTTGATTAAATTGATTAAATTAAATTGATCAAAAGTGACAACAAAGACTGTACATTGTTTTAAAAAAATGTTCTTTTGAACTTTCTATTTATCAAAGATAAAGACAAAAAAATGTATTAAAGCTTCTACAAAAATATTAAGCATCACAACTGCTTTCAACATTGATAAGAAATATTTCCTTAGCAGCAAATCAGATTATTAGAAAGATTTCTGAAGGATCATGTGACACTGAAGACTGGAGTAATGATGCTGAAAATTGAGTTCCCTTTCAAGGGAACTTCGAGCTGCGTTTGCTTACGCGAAGGGGAACGCTCTGCGTGATTGCGTCGTGAAGCCTCTGTACAATCAGTCCAATGAGAAAGTAGGAAGTCATGTGACATCATGGACAAGGAAACTATAAAGCACCCTTGAAATCAGACCGCGACAGCTTCTGTTGCCTTCAACAAGCGATATATGTACTCTGTCCTTGTCTATTTATTGTTGTTTGTCAAAGCCTAGTATATATCACTATCTGTAGCCTATTTATGGCAAGCAAGATTATAGACGTTGAGTTGTTCCCTGCCCTCGTTACATTAAGGGTGGGGACACACATCAGCTATTTGTTGCTGTTTGGGAGTGGAGTATGCCAGCAGTCAGTTCTCGAGGGAGCTGACTGTGATCATTGCGAGAAGCTGTCCGCGAGGACGCTCCGCTCCCGCCGTGCGTTCTCCGAGGAGGACGGTTCGGCTCGCGTTCCCGCGTGGGTCTCTCTGTTGCCGAGGCACGGAGACGACTCGCATTTCGGGTTCGCAAATAGATACAGCGGGGTTTGGTACGGACTTAGCCCTACTGTCAGCTTTCACGTGCCAGATGTAGTGTGACTGCGATTTCCAGTTCCGTGGAATCGGTATCGTTAGTGTTTTGTTTAAAAAGAAAGAGTACAAAACAAATAAAAATATTAAGAGAAAGGCATATGTTTGAGTTTTCAATGAATGAATGAATAAATAAATAAGTCAGCTCCCATCTCTGCTGAATAAAGAGGAGCTTTTAAAATGTTTTATTTGTGCTGTTGCCAGTTAGAATTTTACTGGCCAGCTGAACATTATGAGATTGAATAAAGAAGAGTTTTTTTTAGATGAAATTTATCTTCAAACATAAACTCTAGATCTCAGCCTCGAATCCTTGTTCGGGATCTGCGTTTTTCCTTATCTCCACACTGAGGTGTCGGAGTCGCGAAATAAACCGGTCTGTATTTTATGTGATTTAATCCCCAGAATTATAGTAATGTTTGGGTATTAAGTATTATGGTATGTCAGTGCCTTGGGTTAGACGATTCCGAGCTTCTCCCGAGTCGGTGTCATCATTATTAACCCTGTTACCCGCCAGGTCGTTGAGACCATTGAGACCATTCTCCAATCCAGAGCTCCTTCCACGAGAAAACTATTATGCATTGAAATGGAAATTATTATCCACCTGGTGTGGTGAACATCACCAAGATCCTGTTAACGGCCCTGTTGGTACAGTGCAGTTCTTGATTTCTTGCAAGACCGTTTCTCTGCTGAATTATCTCCTTCTACCTTAAAGGTTTACAGTCAGCGGCTATATTGGCCTACCACACCCCTCTCGGGGGTACTTCTATCGGGAGAGTTTTTCTTTGTGGTGCATTAGGTTGAGACCTGCACTCATAGCACCGGCTTGGGATTTGGCCATGGTACTTGAGGGTCTGACTTTGGCTCCCTTCGAGCCCATTGAAGAGGTTTCAGAAAAATTCCTCACTTTGAAAACATTTATTTCTCCTTGCTGTTTCATTTATCGGAGATTAGGAGATGTACATGCCCTGTTGGTTGCTCCTAAATATAGTGCTGCAGGCCTTTTATCCTCCACCTTTTAATACCCATGATCAGGAATGACTGAACCTGTTACGTCCAGTTCCGGGCATTAGATACCTACGTTCACAGAGCTGCCCTGTGGCGTAAGTCTGAACAATTATTTGTATGTTTTGGTCACTCAAGAAAGAGTCCCCTGCATCTAAACAGGATATAAGCAAATGGATAGTCGAGGCTATCATTGGCTATACCAAGCGGCCGCACAGCCTTCACCTTTGGCTGTTCGGGCCCATTCTACTAGGAGTATGTCGGCCTCTACGGCCTTAATTTCGGTTTCACTTCTTGACATTTGTAATGCGGCAGGATGGTTCTCTCCGCATACATTTGTTAGATTTTATGACCTTGACCTCTCCGTTCCAGGGGCGAGGTTGCTTGCTTTTTAGTGTGTGCAATGACCACACATAACAGGCATTTCTCAGCATGGCGTAGTGGGTATGGGGTTCCCCATCGTGTAAGCTAACGCAGCTCGGTGCTTTATAGTTTCCTGGTCCATGATATCACATGACAACCTACTTTCTCATTGAACTGATTGTACAGAGGCTTCACGACGCAATCACGCAGAGTGTTCCCCATCGCGTAAGCTAAACGCAGCTCGAAGTTCCCTCTCAGGGAACCAGGGTTACATACTAACCTGAGATGCTTTGCCATCACTGAGTCGTCTTTTATTTATTTATTTTTATTTTACTAAACCCAAACTTTTGAATTGGTTGTGTATATGCCCAAAACATCAGTTGGATGCAAAGCCATGGTTAAATTCAATGCTTATTTGCAAAATCATCACCAGGTTGGGCAAAGCCACAGTTTGCAGCAATGCAGTAAGACTGGAATTGTGACATTTTTACATGTAAATCAAGATAATATAATGAGATAAATTACTGGTAATAACAATATGACATTATGTAGTTATGGTCATAATGTTCAACACTGTTTCTGTGCAATTATAACAAGGATTTAATTTCAGAAGTCAATGGATGTATAACTAAAAGTGGTTTCTTTTGTTAAACAAGTTGTAGAAAACTTCAGCCTGGAGTATGATGATTATCCATTCATACAAGCAGCAGCGTGACACAGGATGATTCTTCCCTAGTCAAAGGCAGTTATATACATCACTGTGTGATCTCAAGACAGAAAAAACAGTCCTGAAGCTGAAACTGATGTGTGATATGAGAGCACTTTAAGAGAACTATTGCAGTGATAACATTGATGCAGATGGGCATATCCTACAGGCAAGTATCCTCATAAGCAGCATCATAGTAACTGACATACAGATAATGATGTCATAATATGAAGTTTGGAATAAACGATTTATTAAAAAAAAAAAAAAATCCCAGAGGCCTCTGTCTTGCAGTTTCTCATCTCTCCGGTATACTTGGGTATGATGATGACAATCTTATAACAGTATAGACATCAAAATATGGTGCCATTTTCAAAAGGTACATTAACTCTTTCACAGGGCTACATATGAATCTGGTTTGATACCAAAAATAAACATTTATTTGTTTTATCAGTTGCTTTTGCTTTTAAATGTCTCCCTCTGATCCTCACTATACAACCGGAAATATGAGGTTATTTATTTGAGTATTTGTATTAAAACCTGGTCTTGGCAATGGATACTTTTCTAAACCCTCTATAAATCGACAATCAATTATGCTGCAATGGCAATACAATGCAATCCAAAGTACAATCTGACATTCCACTGAAAACAACTATACTATACATGTACATGTATACATTGTGACTGGATCATAACTATACTTATATATTTAAAAAAATGTACAGTATCACATTTTTGTGTCTCAGTGCAAAATATGTTTAGAAAGAAAACTAAAAAAGCAGTGCCCTCAATACATCCACAAAATGTTCTTCCTTTGCATCCTCTAAAAAAAAAACAATAAAACATTTGGTCATTTGAGTGCCAGAAAACAACAAATAAATTACATGACACATTTTTTTTTAATTTTACAGTCACTGTCAAGTAGCAGCAGCAAAATCAGCTCAGAAGTTTTAAATAATGCACTAATAACAGTGCATCGCTGTACTGACAAACCATTCCCAGATACTTACAATGCAAACGATATTAACGATAATAGTAATCCAAATAACGATGACAAAAAAATTTGTACATATATGCGCGTTTCTGTGTTTCGGTCAAAAGTTATTTACAGTGCATCAGTAAGTTCTCTGGCTTTGTTTTCCGTGTTTTTATATTCCAAAGGAAGGAGTGGAAAGGCAAATAAAAGTCCACGTCGCTAAACTCCATCAAACATCATCAGCTGGTGCATATGCTGTTGATGGTAATGATCGCTGGGTCCACCAGTCCCATCTCCTCGTGCTCGTTCACACAGAGCTGGTAGCCGCAGCCTCGCGCGCGCTTCAGGGGAGTGACTTTCACGTCTGGTTTGGCACGTGGCGGAAGAAGAAAGCCTGACGCTCCCGGCGATGAGCATATGCCAGATGCTGTGGATGTAGAAGTAATTTTCCTCCGTCTCCACGAAGGCATATAAGGCCACCGCTGATGTGGCAATGGTAGTGCCGGAGAACAGGAAGAAGACCCAGCGCTTCCAGGTTGGCGGGTAACAGCGGCGCCGCGGATGGTGCGCACAGTCTGAGGAACACAAAGCAGGAGACACATTTCATCATGAACAATGAGAGACACATTAATTAATAAGGCACAGGGGCCAACAGGCCCTCAGCCACCATTAAGTTCACCAATTGTGGTCGTCTGTCAATAGAGTTCGCTTAACCATTTAAAGGGTTAGTTCACCCAAAAATACAAACTGATTAATCCACGTGTGTCTGATTATTTTTGCCGTGACTACTGAGGTCAGGCACACCTGAATTAATCAGTTTGTCCAATAATGGAAGACAGGAAACAAGGAGCTGGCTGAAGTCAGAAAGTAGTGCAGCTGTGCATAATCCGATAGCCTCTATGCACGATCGCTTCCGGGTTTGTCTCCAGCACGCCCAGTTACTTCCGGTGCTGCGTCAGTCTATGGTCAGAAGCCGGTTTTGCGTTAGGTGGAGATAGTGTCAAATTACACTTGCTGTTTATAAAACGTCCTGCAGTTAACGTGAATGATGTTAACAACACTGTGAGGCAGTTAGCTGTCACACAAGAGTAAAAAAAAAAGTTGTTTAAATTGTATATTTCGAAGCTACATCAACAACTTTAAGGGTTAGTATTCTCTCATACCGTATGAAATTCGACTAGCGAATCAGCGTTTTTAAAATCGTTTTCTCCGTTTCTGAGAAAATGGATTTTATTAATGTTTTGCCGCTATACACTTTGGCTGCAGAACGCGCTTCCGGAAGTAAAGAAGCTGCCTGAGATTCTTTCGGACACACGTTAGCAGGGTTCGTGCATAGAGCCTATTGAACACTGCTGTTAGTATTCACCAATCCTGACCGATTATATATTTTTATGTAATAATTCAAACCCAGTTGACACTGAACTTCACAGCCAATATGAATTTTCATTGTGTGGAAAAAAAAACGACTTGAGTGGACTGACCAAAATAGGACATACTTTCACATCTTCAGCATTGAAAACACTATTTTTACTTAATTGTGCAACATAATTAAACGCGTTTTTTGTTGTGGAAGTTGGCCTGGCACCTGTCCCATCAGATTTAATGCCCATGATGCTTATTTCAGACCAATAAAGGTCTGATGTCCTCGAGCCACAGCTATTAGAGTTGGATCCAAACGCACACACTTAAAGTTCGACACACAATTTACAGACTTCATTGAAATTCAATTCTCCAGCCTGTAGGGGTCCTGATATTTATGAACACCATAAAGCAGGCTGTCCTCCCACACTCTGCACCACACACTCTTCAAACCGCTCATGCTCCTACTAATGCAATTACATGGTTTTAATCTATCAGCTGTGCACAGAGTAGCAGCTCAACAGATGTCTATAACATATGTAAACTCTACAGCTAGAACTGAAGAGGCACTTTTGCACAGTTGGCACCGAACAGCATCTAGTATGTGTCCATCACACTTGCTCTACCATATATAGTTGTTCTACAAATCATAACCCTCCTCCTGACAGTGCAGAAAGAATTAGAGAAATGAGAGCTTTTCTCCCTGTTTGTCATGACATTTCAGTTCTAATGTTGCACTAGTTGACTAGAACTTGCCACAGGTCACAATTTCATAGCCATGGCATGAATTTTAACTGTCCTGTGTAGCCATGGGAATAAAATGTGAGCGCTAGCACACACTCGAAGCTGAGGTTTAATACCCTATGACAGTATAACAAGTCACGATTGAAAGCAAGGGTCTGCAATGGATGAGACACTTTAAATCTCATGATTCTACATTGTTACCGCTGTCAAGCATGTGCAGCAGCCAATCAAACACACACAGGTGACTGCTGACAACTCAATCACACTTGTGCTGCATATATACTAAAGGAAAGTGCAGGGACATTGCAATATCTCGTATTCCCTCTGATTACCGATTCAACTCCAGCATTCGTAGGCTTCCTGTGTAATTTCAAAACTGAAGTTCTGCAAGTTTGCAAAACTTTAACAGCTGAGGAATTTCATTTCTTGTCCTCTGTCAAATTACAGTCACATACTTCAAAAAAACCTTATCTAAAAAATAAAATAAAGCCATGGAAAGGCTTCAAAACCATTATATTTATTTTGTCATTTCCAAACAATGGAAAGAACACTCACTGAATTCTTTCCCACGCCAATTGTGCAAGTTTATTGAATGCAAGCAAGCAGCCTTGATTAAACAAGCACTTATCTGTCAAAAGTGAATTTTTTGGATTTTTCAGATGTGATTCAACTATTTATGCCAAGAGCTATTCATTTTACTGCAGTATTGTCTTTAAAGATATTGAAGAGGCTGAAACATTCCTCAGATTGTCTGTTATTTTTCTACAACTTACCCGTGTTTTACTCTGAATGAGAATATAATTTATTAACCCAAATAAATTTATACATACACTAAAATTAAAATAATTACTACTACTACAGTAATTTGAAAGTTGCATTCGAAAGGGAGGGCTAAGGTAATAGGGGACCGCGGGGCACAACCTAACGTGGGGTTAAAAGTAACACAGACTTTTTACATAGTTCGTCAGGATCAAGCAGGTTGTTTTTCCGCTATTTTTCTCTTGCTGCCAGAAGACGGTCTCCCGCGAATTTGCAGAAAGTTTTGATTATATTTCGTGAAGATACTGGACAAAGAGTGTTTTGACACCATGAAAGTAATTTTTTTCATCATAGGTTTTTTTTGGTTTCTGAGTTGGGTGTATATGTTTCCAAATCTAACTTTATATTGCCTTAATCACTGTCTTGTTGGCTCAAACATAGCACCATTTTGAAACATGTCAGCAATTCCTAGCGACTGTTAGCTAGGCTTAAAATATGTAATACACAGCGGGGTTAGTTGTAACAGAGTGTTACAGCTAAGCCGCCAAGTGTACAATGATAATCAAATGAAAACGGAGCCACACAACTTTTCAGGTTTGAGTATTTATTTATACATTTAACTTTGTTAGACTTTCACAAACAATGTTGGAATTTAAAATGTTTAAAATTTAGTGTACTATGAATGATAACTTGTTTATTTATTAAAATATGGCCTGTTATTAATGCAATAAACCCTTTAAATTTTTATTTTAAGCTCATTTGTATTATTATTACTGATATTATTAATAATAATAATAATTGTACATGCAGCTGCCACACACAAATCTAATATAATTGCAATTACAATATTTATAATTGTATTTATTATTATTTATTGCAAAACTATGCTGCCCTTTTCTATGTCTCTATCCATGATATTGATCCATAATAGAAGGATGATTGGATGAGGGATGGATGTATAGTTATTCGGTGAGTTTGAGATTTTATCAATATGGACGTGGGCGTGCGGCACGACTAGAATCCTACACCAGCTCAGAAGGTGGTGTACACACGTTTTCCATAATCTTACACCAACATATACACCCGTTTCTACGCAAGATTGATAAATGAGGGCCATTGTCCTTATTTGTCAGTTCCGCTGCAAATACAGTGATGTAAAAAAAAGTCATCAAGAACGGAAATCTGAACAGGTTGCAAAATATGACCAAAACAGAATATAAAGATATAAACAAAGCACCTGAAGAGAACAATTTCAACTTTTCTGTACTTATAAACACTCCAAATATACAACAAAATGCACATTTAAGTGCTAAAATATGAATTTAGCATGATATGTCCCCTTTAAGGAAAGAATCCTGATGCATGTAAATTCCAGCAATTACAACAGCGTTTCGGCCCTACACTTGAGAGCCCCCTTATTATAAAAACAGTCAATTTAGATACGACACATTTTTAGGTTAGATGGCAAAACATAAATTTTTTTATTTCTCACAGTGTATGTAAATATCAGTATCATTGTGAGCTTATTATGAGTCCCACAGCATAAACCATTACGAGAAAGAAAAGAGACATCCACATTGTCAACATTTCTCCACTCATTAATCTTCAGCCACATAACAGGTGCATGTTGCAAAGGGGAGAGAAGGTAAAATGGACGAGCTCTAAATGTGACATTTAACCGATGGGGCCCAATCTGTACCAACCCGATCTAAACTATACCCACAAAACAGCAACTAAACACAGCTTCATATTGGTGTAGATCACAGCAAACCCCAGATGTCGAACATCTTAATGCCACATACTGTTTATTAATGTGGATCGTTCTCAAAATGTGCGTGACTCCCATGTGTTCCATTTGACTTTCATTGAAATTGATTCTAATTTATATTTCACATTATAAGACAGCTGTTTTGGCAGAAGGGTTTGAATCCAACACCCACGGTTCTGACCACATCCTCAAACACTACAGGCTTCTCCCGAGATGATAGATATGCATTATATATTAAGCACTAATATATTCCATAGAATTCATCAGCCAAGCAGGATATACCAACAGATATTGATTGGGTGACATGAATCAGTGATGCTGGGACAGACACAGAAACATATGTGCTTCACACGTCAAATCTAGTTAGCATGCTCTTGGAGCATTGTTTTGAGGAAAATGGTCCAATTATAAGAGCGAATTATATTAGCCCACAAGCTGCTCAAAATAATTGTTTGTTTTTCAGTTATCATTCTATGAGGTGTTGCGTCATGATAACATTTATTTATATATATATATATATATATATATATATATATATATATATACATACATACAGCTATGGAAAAAATTAAGAGACCACTGCCAAATCAGAAGTTGCTCTGGATTTATTATTTATAATATAAATAATAAATCCAGAGCAACTGCTGATTTGGCAGTGGTCTCTTAATTTTTTCCATAGCTGTATATATAAAGCGCATCTTTCTCCATTGATGCCATTACACATATGCATATTCTGATATGCAAATCATTACTGTTTTATTGTTAACTATAATATTAATAAAAAAAATTACAATTTTTGCTGAAATAAAATTAATCAATATTAGGTGAAAGTTAAAAGTGTTGTGTTATCAACTAACTAAAAAACAATAAGTTAAAGCTACATAACTAACATTACTAAAACAGAAAAACAAATAATTTAAAGCTAAAAAGAAATGTACAAAAATACTAAAACTGAAATTGAAAAATATGTTAATTAAAGTGAATTAACAAACAAATAATATATAAGCATATAAATAATACTACACACAAATATTTTATACATTTTTTTACTATCTATCTATACATTTACATAATATATATATATATATATATATATATATATATATATATATATATATATATATATATATATATATATATATATATATATATATATAGAGCTATGGAAAAAATTAAGAGACCACTGCCAAATCAGGCAGTTGCTACTGGATTTATTATTTATATTATAAATAATAAATCCAGAGCAACTGCTAATTTGGCAGTGGTCTCTAATTTTTTGCGCATAGACTCTATATATGTATATATATATATATATATATATATATATATATATATATATATATATATATATATATATATATACATATACATATATATATACACACAAGCACACACACACACACACACACACACACTGACTTTTCTCTCAGTATCCAAATTAATAAATAAATAACTAATGCTATTTGATACTTTGTGCAGTCTTATTACAGGCCTCCCAGATAAATTCCTTCAGTTAGTGGGACAAATTTTCTATTAATTTTACATCATAACACTTATTTTTAAAAATTGGTGAAAACTCTAATAAAAATCTTCTTAGATATTCAATAAGTTCAATATTTCATAGGATTCCAGTATAATAGCTTAGCATATTTCATACTGTGTGTAAGAGGCTCTATAAAGTGGAGTTGCTGAAGCTCATAACATTTAACCGCATGAGATCACCGTGCATGGAAGAGCCATAAGAGCAAACCACCGCTTTGGAAGCATTACTGCTGATGAACATGAAGTTTGCAAAGACCTCCTCCAAGTTCCAAAGCACCACTAAAACAACAAAATGTCTTATATTTGAGGGAAAAAACAATGTGAAGCATGGGGACATGTAATGAAATTGGTCAGCTTTGCTGCATCAGGGATTAATTGCTCTGTCTTGTTTGGCTCTTCACATTATCTTTTAAATGTAGTTATTAACAAATTCGATTGTGAACGGGTTACGGTTCTGAACTGACCTGCATGTGCAAAATAACATTAACAAACATGGCATGCAGCACGCTGTCATGTGGAAGTAAACACTTATTGAAGTCAGCATTTACACGTTCATTTATAAGGTTATGTGCCACCGAAGCCAGTGAACTTGTGCGCAGGCAATAAGGAAGATGCAGACGAGGAGGAGGAGAAAAGAAAGCAAAGTTTTTCTTGACCACCTTTTCCTCAAGCTGTTTTTATTGAGCATTCACCACAATACTTACAGTATGAGTATAACAGCTCACAGTCCCTCCAACTTCCCTGCTGTCTTTCATATTCAAAGAACTACCATTGGTATATAAACTCTTTAGGGGTGATGTCCATCAGGCAGTTTTGTGACAAATGTTGATCTACAGTGGTGTAAAAGTAGCAAGAATTCTTATGACTGTTCAGACTGAGGTTGCATTGCAAACATGATCTGACCTGCATCAGATTTAGGACCACATACAGTGTTGTGTATGAATTGAAAAGAGAAGATGTGGTTTGTGCTGTTGACACAGTTATAAAAAAATCAGATCACATACGAGCAAAAATAATCTGATTTGGGAAACTTTTGCCTGTAGTCTGAATTTAGTTGTATCAGGAAATTCAATGTTTAACTCTGAATCTGAAACTTAAAGAGGTCATGCAACATGACATTAGTACAAAAGTAGTCGTATATCTACATTGAGTGTATTCTCATAACACCCGAAGGCTTTAGATATACCAAGAAGGGGTACTCATATTACTATGAATGGGAGAAACTTCAATGCGCATTATGGCAGAATAAGTCCCGCCTTCTAAATAAAAGAGCCAATCACCACTTGGTAAAGTCATAGCATCACTACAGCTGCCTTTGACTGTTTCTGCGAATGACCGAAACTTTTTAATGTCATTTACATTTTATCGTTTAGCGACGCTTTTATCCAGAAGCGACCAACACATTCTCATCCCAATTCGTCATATAACTGACGTTTTGGGAAGTTTTTGACCATTCGTCAATATACAACGTTTTAGGGCCCCCTTAAACGTCGGTAGATGACGATCCTAGGTCAACATACAACTGATGCTGTACCTTTAACGTCAGTTAGGTGACGAGTTGGGTTTAGGGTTAGGTTTAGGTCTGGGGTAGAGTTAGGATCCCATAACGTCATCTACCGACGTTTAAGGGGGCCCTGAAAAGTCGTATATTGACGAATTGTCCCAAAACGTCAGTTATATGACGAATTGGGATGAGACTGCGTTGAAGCGACTTACAAATAAGGAGAACAATAGAAGTAATCAGACAAACAAGAGGGCAACATTATACAAGTGCTGTAACAAGTCTAAGTTAGTCTAGTACATTTTCACATATTTTCACACACATGTATTTTTCATGTATTCCTATTTAATCACTAGATGTCTTATTAATAGTGAACTAAATTAATGTTCTGCTAGTTACATTTGTGCTTCAATGTTTCAAAATGTGGTGGGGGACAATATCGACCCTGAAAAAAAAGAGGTGAGGATATGTCCCATCTGTCCCACTTTATTTTTTTTATATAGTGAAATCAATAAATGAATTGTACATTTTGAAAAGCATTTCCATTCTATTAGTATTTTGTTGTTGTTGCATAAATCAGGGTTTATGCTAAGTAAACATGGACTGACATTTTTAAAATTAGGGTTGCTAAAAATGCTCTCCGCGCACTCACAAAAGTCTCACTCCAGCCAAAGTCCCAAAGTTAGCAACCCTGAATAATTAATAACTGATGAACAGTAAGCAAATAGTATTTAACGCTTCACTAAATAATTTTTGAATAACTCAAAAAATACTGTTGTCATCTAATTTAAGCTCATCTGTGTCAGAATGCAGAGCCCAAAAACAAGAGGATCACAGAACTGCATTGGAAAAAAATTATGTGGATGTAGCTTAACAAATTATAGTGTTTTTTTCCTCAGTTAAAAAATAAAATTGATGTGAAAATCTCACAGTGGGACGCTTTGTACTGTGCTTGCGTAGGCTTGGGATGCATTGAAATGGAGGTGTCAACTGACATGTTTTAACTACAAAGAGCCATTATGTGCCATGGAGATGATAGACGTGTGTATTTGACAGTCAATGTCACATTCAATGAATTTTAGACAAAATTAGAGTACAGTGAACACTGATCTTTCAATCTGACATTCAGAAATGCAAGAATATTTCAGCCTACAGTATTCATGTATTCCTAGTACGTAGTGCTTAATGTTTAAAGTGTTTGCAGTTCTATTAATAATAAGGTTATTTAGTAAATAAGATTGACTGAATGTTTAACACCATTTTTTGCTGCCCTGCAAATGCTAGTTATTCATGACATTTCAACATTTTATGGTAAAGTTCTGCAATTAGCAATGTTTTAGTGTTACAGCAACAAAAGTGTAACTTGCAGAAAAACTTGTGTTTTTGATGCAAGTTACAAGAACAGTAACTTGCATCAAAAACACAGGAATAGAGTGTAGCAAGCAATGATGTACCTCAAAACCAAAATTACAACATCTAAATGTCTTTAATTCTGTCCTTTAATAATTGCTTTATTAGTGCCTTCAGATTCAGAGTTCAGAGTCAAAGGATGAAGAAATGACCTCTGCTAGTCATAATTTGCTTGAACATTTGCTATTCTCTCTCGTTATTTTTCTCTCACACAATATATCTTTGTAGCTGTAGAAGTTCACTGGCTCCACTTCTCTCTGCATGTACATTGTATCCACCAGCACATTTGACTCAAGGGAGGACGTGCTCTCTGCTCAACTGTAATTTGCCAGAGGCTCTGGCAAAGAATTTTCCTTGTCCAACACCCATTTTTTTAATCTTCTCACCTCAGAAAAACATTGTGGTCGCTATAGAGGAATTAGCATAAAGTACAAGCTGCCTAGTAATGGAACAGCGAGTGTATCTCTAATACTGACAGAACAGAGAAACTTTTAATGCCACACCACGCTAATGCACAGATAAATGCAGCCCTAGGTAGCCTGAAATGCCTTCATAAATTATAGATATTGAAAAGGTGCTTCTTGTCACTCAACATTCAAAGAAAAAGCTAGTGTTGGCATTTAACTGCCGGATCCGTTATACTAAAATAACATGGTTATTTTTGGAAACAGGCATATTCCCTTTTATATTTTCCGATTTCACTACAGTACATTTACAAATAAATATATTTGATCCATTTACAAAGTTGAAAAGCTTTGTTTTCACAGCTGAAAAAAACAACAACTTTTGAAACCTAGACTGGTTTGCTTTTTAGCTATAATTGGACTTGAACAACTGGTATTAAAGTTAAAACCAGCAAAATACCTGCTGGGCCAAGCAAGGACACCAATTAGACCAGCTGAAGACAAGCATAAACTAGCTAAGACCTGCCTAAACCAGCTGGGAGACAAACTGGTATTCCAGCTAAACCAGTTAAATACCTGCTTTGCCTAACAGCTAATAAACAGCTAATGTTGAGGCTACCATTTCAACTATTGTGTACTCTTAGACAAACAAAAAAGGTTGTATATAACAGTTGTTCTTATCTTTTTTTATGTCTCATGTATGTTTGTTTTTTAACCCTATTGCAAATCAAATTTCCCAGGTGGGACAATAAAGTCACACACTGAGGCCAGCTGAAAGCAAGCGTCAACCAGCTGGGAGAGAAATTGGAATTCCAGCTGAACCAGTTAAATGGAGACTAGTTGGGAGACTAGCTGACCTGCTTAAACCAGCTAAAACCAACTTAAACCAGACCCCACCATGTGCTGATTTAAGCAGATTTTTTAGAAGTCAAACACTTGTAAACAACTCCAACATCTGATAAAATTTTTATGCTTTGACAGGTCAGGTCTAGTATAACTGACATGCTTTCTAGCACGTCTTATTAACGTATTATACATATCGTCGCTGCCCGATGAAACTCACGTATGTCCAAAACGGTTACTTTTCAGGAAGTGAAAAAAACATGTAATTTCAAAAGCAGCTGAACCGTTGTGATGCTTGGCACATCATCTTTAAATGTAACCATTCCTGCCAGTGTCATGATATAATCCACATATGACCCAAAATCGAGTTTAAATTTTAAACGTGGACATACGTGCATATTGTATAGTAACGGTGGTCGATACGTATTCTTCCGATCATTAATTAGAATGACCAAATCGCGTTTCATATTGACAGATGAATAGGCTACGCTCAGTTTATTAAATACGCTCAGTTTATTAAATGTCTCTTGCAAACTATGAAGAGACAATGAATCAGATACACTGGCATGGCGATGCTAGACTGATACTTTATTTACACAATCCTACCGTAATTTTGTCGGAAATGAGCTGCATTTTATTACAGATATGAGCTGCATTTTATCATCAGCTAATTTCAAAATCAAAGACATACATCAATAAGAGAGTGTGGCAACAGCCTGCCCTGTAAGATCACTTCGTTTCTTTACTTGAAGATGATTGTGTGATTGTGAAGATGATTGTGTCTGTGACTTACTTTCACTTCTGACGCAGCTGCTCATCTGCGGTGATGCGTGTCGCAGTAGCGCTGTCATATCTGACTATAACGTGTCATATAGCCTATATAACACGCTCTCACTCGTTTATTTTTTTTAGCATTTTTGGGAGGAGTAAAATATACATATGTGGTTCAACAACCAGATTGCGTTTACACCTAGTAAAGATCCGAACACAATGCGAGCCAGACTACCTCCAGATGGTCAGGCAGATCCGATCACAATCCGATCACAACGTATTTATACCTTGCATTAACATGCCTTTTTTATTATCCGGATAACTTATCTGGATACAGATCGCATTATAATACCAGGTGTAGGGGTCTCAGAGACGAGACCGCGAGAAACTTCACGAGACCGGCGAGATGCCTCCACAGGGCGGGGAGATACCATACTGTCTATGGGAGATACGCTGCGTGATTGACAGCTTTGACAGCAAATGGAAATACGTGGAAATCAGATGACATGATTTCACAACTTTTCATTGGTCATTTAGATAATGTGACGCATGCTGTATACGGAAATGAACCTGGACATTCTATCCGTGAAAAAATCTCAAAATCGTCAAAATGGACATACGCGGTTTTCATCGGACAGTGACGATAAGATGCTTTACAGTCCTAAACACACGAAATCTATGCTTGTGCACAAAACTACTTACCCAGGCGATGGCCATGATGCCTAAAGCAAAAAGGCTGGGCCCCAGCAGGTTCCACAGACCATGACGATCCAGCTGTAAGGCCATGGACAGAGCCATCGCCCCCAGCAAGTACAGCACCTGTTAGGACAGCGACAAAGAGGGAGAACATTAGTTCAAACATCATCATGCCTAGAGGCGATAGTGAATCCCCAGTCCAATTAGGGCCATCTTCTCTCAGGCAGACTGTTAGTAAAAAGAGGAGGTGCTGTTAAAAATGTCCTTTACGTAGTCTTTCCTTCCTCCGTGAAGTTTAGATCTGTTGTGACAAAGGTGAATTTATTAGTGTCTGCAAACTTAAGCACTCAGCAAATCACATTCACAGGCGAGCACATGCAATCATCTAACTATATATATATATATGAAACATTATCCCTGTAGGGGAGCTGGTTTTTCTTATTATTTTCATTAGATACTTCCTTCACAAGCAGAAGCTCCCACACTTCATATCTCTGCTTCAAAATAACTCACACACACTGTTAATCACATTCTTACTGTCTTTCTCCCTGTGCTCTCTTTTCCTTAACCCTTACTCTTTCCCTCTGCAGTTGGGCAGCTGAAGACTGAGCTAAAGAGAAAGTCAACCTGAAAACTGCACCTATATTTACTCTTCTCCACAGCGAAATGTCACCATCATTATGACAGCACATGACAGACTGCTGACATTCGTATATTTACACTCTGTGTAAGCTGTTTACTGAGGTGGATGAAATTTCTGCTCTCTTGCACATCTTGGAAAGCTCTTTTCTAGGCATAAATCAGAAAAACTACTGGCCTCTGTGAATCACACAAAATGAATTTATAGAAATTGATGACACAAGAAATAACCAGCATTTCTGGGCCCCCAGGGTCTTCATATGTAATTTTAACCATCAGATTGTGGTTATTATATACAGTGGCCCATTTTGAATACTTAGATTATCTTTTAAAAGTTTGAGGTTTGTAAGGTTTTTAATGTTTTTGAATTTATTTGATCAAAATTACAACAAAAACAGTAAGAGTGAAATATGATTAAATTAACATCACTGTTTTCTATTTGTATTTATAGTAAAATGTAATTTATATTTGTGATGTCAAAGCTGATATTTTACAAAGCTGAATCATTACTCCAGTCTTAAGTGTCACATGATCCTTCAGAAATCATTCTTATGTGCTGATTTGCTGCTCAAGAAACATTTCTTGTTTTTATCAAAGTTGAATAGAAAGTTCAAAAGAACAGCATTTGTTTGAATTGAATTGCTTTTCTATCACTTTTTTAATCTAATTCAGCAAGAATGCATTTTAATTTAAACTAATTTCTGAAGAAAAAAAAGCTGATAGTAAACTTTTAAAGTGTGTGTTTTATTTAAGGCAGAAACATATTTGATCTAATTGAATATTAGCAACAACTTAAAAACATTTATGAGCACAGAGTTAAGAACTGAATGTGATTTGTACCTGTTTGATGATGGATTTGAGCCTGGCCATGGCGATGACCGTGACCCATACAGACATGAGCGAGCCGAGGAAGTCACAGAACTGCAGCACGTCATACTCCATGATGCAGAATACCACGATGCCTGGCTGGTCACAGGCATGATAAAACTGTTCAGGGGTGAAAGATGAAAACAAAAGGTCAGAGGAATCATGAATAAAATATCACACTCTGACATGTCACTTGTTCTTGACCATAATCTCCATACTTCAGCTGCCACTGACATGCTGAATAAGACTCATGATGGGTCTGTAAATAATACAGCACTTCTTCAAGCACTTATTACATTATTTAGGCATGTTTGTCCAAAGCCTGAGCAAAACAGAATACAAATCTAGTATAAACTATTAATTATAAAACAGTTAGTTCCAGCTCTGTAATCTGTCTGGTCAGTTAAGTTCATTTACAAGTTACAATGATTTCGACCATAGGCTATCTACTCAGAATTAAAGGGGTCATGAACTGGCTTTTTACATTCTATTATTTTGTTGTCTGAGGTCAACTTATGACATTCGCTTGGTTTTTGCATTCAAAAACATCAAAATGAATAAGTAATAGGCTATTTTAGTAAACGATTTACGGTGGAACAGGCTCTGGAACAATTACTGGAGAGTGACGAGGAGAAAGCATTGCTTAAAAAGAAAAACACCTGTAAATATTTGTAAATAAAGTTAGATTTTTCATTGTTCTTTGCACATTGTATTTATAATTACACATCTGTCAAGCAAAGGCTTTGACAAAAATATTTTTTGTTTAAAAACTGTTCACTATTGTTGTGTGATTTTCAGAAATAAATGACAAAAATCGAATTTCCATTTTTGAAATTCTCTAGTGTATTGTGCATTTTTCACTCATACTTCCTTTATAAACACATTACATGCATGCTTATGTTAGCTTAGGGTCTTCTGAATCCATAGATACCAAACACATAGTGTTCCATCGTTTATAAGCCCAAATGTAAAAATAGAGAAAACGGACCAAAAAGGGCTTAGTCACTCATACTTTGTTTTTATTTTAGAATTCACGTCAACATTCAGGTAGCAATTAAAATGTCTAATTTTGGGCATTTTTGATTGGTAAAGCAGATCTTCAAACTCACAGTGGAAAAGAACATGGTGAAAATATAGACAGAAGCCTCCAGCAGGTAATGACTGCGAATGGCGATGGTCACAGGTGGGACGAACATCAGGTTGCTGAGGCACAGAAGAAGAGTGGAGAGCAACTGGAACCCATACGAATACGCCTCAGTGTTGTCCGTACAACCCCAGCCATCCCAACCTAGAGAAGCACACATGTGTTAACTGGACTTAACATGGTCCTGCTGCACACTACAAGATACAGCAAAAGTGACCGTTTTAAGCGTAAATCTTCAGCTTCAGTCCCCGTTCACTGTAATTACATGGGAAAAAGTTGGAAAACATTCATCTTCAAATATTATTGTATGTTCAGGAGAAGAAAGAAAGTCATACAGGTTTGGAATGACATGAAAGTGAGTAAATCAAGACATCATTTTCATTAATGGATGCGCTATCCCTTTAAAATTAAGTTTACTACTGTTTAAAAGTCTGGGGTTAGTAAGACTTTTTTTGAATAAAGGAATATCACAGAAATAAATTACATTTTTAAAAATATATTAAAATAGAAAACAGTAATTTAAAATGTACATTTTACAAGATTACTAAATTTATGATCAAATAAAATGCAGCCTTGGTGAGCATAAGAGACTTATTTCCTGAACATTTAAAAAGACCACAAACTTTTGAACGGCACTGTGTATAAAATATACTATTGTCCAAGTCTTCAAAGCAAACTAAGGTGAAAAATGATAAATAAATAAACAAACAAACCACACACATAGGCAATGCGTGTAAAACTAACAAAGGAAGGGACAAAGAAAACATCATAGAAATATACATGTACTTTCTCCCTGGTTCACACACACATTCTGTTCCTCGTCTGTCATCTGTTGTAAACAGCTTCATAAATATAGATTGGATTCGGGCAGCCTACTGTTATATAAACACCGTGAAGGAAATAGATGCACTGCACCGCTAACCTCTCATAGAAAATGCCAGAAAACATAACACAATCTCTCTGATTACGAAGCCTTAATTAGCCACACCACACACAAAAATAATCAAAGGCATGTAGTGATTGAAGTCTCACTGACTGTCGACAAAGTCGGTCAATTGAGCTTTACCAGACACTCGAGAACAGAGGAGAGTTTGCGTGCGTGCTGTACCACAGCGCAAAGCTGTTTGCCAGAAAACATTCATTAAAAGGGTACATTTGTCTATGCTAATGACAAAAGAAACTATGTGTAGGAATCCAGAGGGAAAGGAAAAACAAGGCACCAGAGCTTCGTAATGGCGCTTTAATTGAGAGGTTGTGATTAGCATATTTCTCAGGATCATCAAATGTCCTCTAATTAAAAAAACACTTGATTTGTGATCTCATCGTTATAGAGCAACATGATTGGCACGTGCGTAATTGAACCATTTAACATGCCAATTATCTTTGATTGGCATCTGACAGCAGAGGAGAAAGATATTAAATGGAATTATAAAATATTACAGTGATTATCATCATATTAACCGCTTGGGTGATCTTTCTTTGGGGAAAGGGGTAGACTTGATCACTTTGTTAAATGACACAGAATTTTTACTCCTTTATTTTCCTAAAAGCTGAAGTGTCAAGGAGATTTCAAGCACATCTGTCACGTTACATGTGTAACAACCTAAAGTTGCCCTGCAAGTCACCTCTAGAGATTACTAGGGGATTTTCTTTTAATTTGTGAAACATAATTCCTGTTTATGATGGCTTGTATGAGTCGATTGTTGTTTTATTTTATTCTATTGCAGGTTACTACTACTACTACTACTACAAAAAATAAAAAAAATAAAAAATAATGCAAATCTATATTTGTAAAGAACAAAAAGCTATACAACCAAGCCAAAAAAAAATATATGAGAAGGTACAACAAATTGTGGCATTAGATGAATGTGCACTCAATTTTTTCAACCAAAATCCAAAATAAGTTAATAATATTGGGGCTGTTTACACAACACCATTTTCAACCAATTATCATGCCTTGTGGCCATTCATTTACATGCCAACAGCGTTGGTGGTTTGAAAATGGAAACTTGCAAGTGCAAGATTTTGAAAATGCATAATACAGTTGTTTTCGTGGATTCGATAGAACGGGATCTTTTTGATAACATTGTCATCTGTACAAAGAAACAAAACGTTTCAGTTTTTAGCACATCGTTGTCCACTACTAGGGTATTGACTGTTTATTGGTACGTATAAAGCACATATTAATGCCTTATTCTGGATGACCATATTCTACATCCCTAATCACAACAACTACCTTACTAACTATTAATAAGCAGTAATTATGAGTTTATTGAGACAAAAGTCATAGTTCATTGTTTGTTAATAGTGAGAATTGGACCCTAATCTAAAGTGACCATAATGTACACTACAGTTTCAAAAGTTTAGGGCCAGTAAGATTTTTGTTGCTGTTGTTGCTGATGAAAGAAATTCATAATTTTATTCAGCAAGGACACATTAGATTGATCAAAAGTGACAGCAAACGCACTTTCTACTTTCTTTGAAGCTACACTGTGTAACTCTTTTAGTTTATTCTTATCTAAAAACACTTAGTTCTTTCAAAAATATATGTGCTCATTAATGTATATTTACTTCGTTCAAGTAATAAAGTATTCTCGTGAGTGTATAATATGCCATTGAAGATAAATACGGGTAAGGTGTTCTAATGTCGGTCGCCATGTTGCCCCTCCATCTTGAAAGTACATTAGCCAAAGAGGGACATACCCGTTAATTCAAGTTTCGCCTTTCGCGTTTACGTTTGAGTTAACACTCATGGACGAGGTCGAACTGTAAGCCATGTTAATCTTGGACTTCATTGGCCAGAGTAGGAGTTAAAACGAAATCGGAATTGAGAGGAACAGAAACTAATATTCACTGGATGTTCATATACCTTTTCACCACTAGATGGGGTAAAAAATCACACAGTGTAGCTTTAAAGACATTTCTATTTCAAATAAATGTTGTTCTTTTAAACTTTCTATTCAACAAATAATGTTGTGATAATTTTGAACACTAAATCAGCATACTATAATTGTTTCTGAAGGATCATGACTGGAGTAATGATGCTGAAAATGCAGCTTTGGCATCACAGGAATACATACAAAAATACAATTTATTTTAAATTGCAATAGTTCACAATGTAAATATTTCAACATTTTGATGAAATAAAAACAGCCTTGGTGAGCATTTAGAGACTTTAAAAATAATTTAAAACACGTACCGATCCCAGACTTTGAACATTTGTGTACTGTACAATATATTTCTTGACAAGGATATCACCAGGACTGTGCTGTTTCCAAGAAAATTCATTTAGGACACACACCAGGAAATTCAAAGACAATGCATTTAATTGTTTTTCTCAATGTTACGACTAATTTATCCCACTCATTTGATATGAAAGAACACATAAGAAAGTGTATGAGTGCTCACCTGCTTTACACTCGCATGCAGCATACAGGTAGTTGTTGGTGCGCAGGAGTTTGCACTGGCCGTAGGTGCCGCAGTCATTGATGCAGGGGGTGAGGTAAGAGCGAAGGTACACCTCAGCTGTTGCATTAGTACATAGCTCAAACCTAAAGAAGAAAGTCGAGATGACAAGAAATAAGTAAAATAAAAGCTTTTAGAAATACTCCAGAGAAATGAATATTGACCAAAAAATGTGTCTTTGAAATTTCTGTGGATACTGAAAAAGTTTTTTTTATTTTATTTTTTATTTTTTACATGCAACTACAATGCAAGTGGATTGATGCTCTTAAGGTTACAAAAGCTTTCAAGCTTTGTGAGAAACATACTGAAATTAGAGATGGTTCCTCCTGTGTTGTGGCTTTGGAAGAATTATAATGCACAACACTTTTACAATATTTTTATGGTGCTTTTTGTGTCATTTTCTTTTAGGTCACATACATTGGATTTTCTTATAAAATAGAGAGCAGCACAGCCTTGTAGATAACGTATTTTGTGTTCCATGGATAGAAAAAAAGTCACACAGGTTTGGATCAACATGAGGGTAGGTAAATGATGATAGAACCTTCACTTTTAAGGTGAACAATCCCTGGGATGGAAGTTAAAACTAATTCAAAATGACCTCACATTCAAAGGTGAGGAGACATGCTATAATCTCTATAGTGGGAAAGTACTAGCCTCTGCATGCAATTTCAAATAAAGATGTCAAACTTTACCTGAACTCTCCCTGCCAAAGCTAATTTTCAGCTATGTCAACATAAAAAGGAATATATGAATTGTTTTAAGTATTTCAAAGCAAATTGAAAACACCCCACAGTTCACATGCTGCTACTCAACGTGCTAAAAGTGGATGAGTGTAAATATATGGAGTGCTCTGAATATTGAACATCAAAAAATGTAGACTGCTAAACGGAGGTCTGATAATTTCAGTGCAAAAACACAGATTCTAGATTTGATGAGATTCAAGTGTCCTCACCCGTGTTCAGTGCCACACAATGAGCGCAGGCTCAGATACCACGTGCCCGTCTGTGGGTAGGGTATCCTCAGCTTGGTGATATTTGTGGTGGTGTTTATGGAGAGATGAAATCCTGAAACTGATTCTGAAGAGGAAAGAGCACAAACAGGTAAAGGCTGAATGCTATCAAATTCCACCATTGGTTACAACTGAACTCACAGTTATTGAGGGAAAACTGCACAGATGAGTGATGTGCTTAACTAGTTTACCACATCCCGTATACAACTATGAGATGCAATTTATGTGGCATTTGCAAAAAAATGGTGACATCTTCCTTTGTTTCACCTAAATCGTTTCCTAAAAAGGCACTACATTATTTTTAGTGTCGTAATTTTGGATCAAAGCCATAGGGAACTTCATGCAATGGTTTAAATGGAGAAATGTCTTCATGAACATTATAGAAAAGGACATTAGGCCAAGACAACCGGAAATAAATGTAAACATTCCCTACACTTTTTTTCTTCCCAAAATTTAGTTAAAAGTACATAATAAATACATACATACATACATAAAACTGACAGCCTGTGGCTACCAAAACGTTCACAGCAAAAAAATACAGCAAGCATTTTACAGGCATTATGAGATTTACAGTTATATAATGCATTTTCAATCCATATATATTCAAATAGCATACTGCTAATTTATATTAATACATATTAATACATGCTTATATATATATTTAAACTACTAAAATCTGCTTTTACCTTAAATCATGCTGACAACCACCATAATAATACTGTATGTGGTACACACGAAAGGCCACATCAATTAGTGTACATCAAAAATAAATATATAAAAATTGGGGCCATTTTAGTACAGTGAACTCATTGTCATGTTCAAGAAACCAATTTGAAATGATTCAAGCTTTGTGACATGGTGCATTATCCTGCTGGAAGTAGCCATCAGAGGATTGGTACATGGTGGCCATAAAGGGGTGGACATGGTCAGAAACAATGCTCAGGGAGGCCGTGGCATTTAAACAATGCCTAATTGGCACAAAGGGGCCTAAAGTGTGCAAGCAAACATCCCCCACACCATTACACCACCACCAACAGCCTGCACAGTGGTAACAAGGCATGATGGATCCATGTTCTCATTCTGTTTACGCCAAATTCTGACTCTACCGTCTGAATATCTCAAAAGAAAGTCGAAACAGACAAATTCCAGTCTTCAACTGTTCAATTTTGGTGAGCTCTTGCAAATTGTACACTCTTTTTCCTATTTGTGGTGGAGGTGAGTGGTACCCGGGTCTTCTGCTGTTGTAGCCCATCCAACTCAAGGTTGTGCGTGTTGTGGCTTCGGTTGTACTTCGGTTGTTAACGAGTGGTTATTTCAAAGTTGCTCTTCTATCAGCTTGAATCAGTCGGCCCATTCTCCTCTGACCTCTAGCATCAACAAAGCATTTTTGCCCAGAGGACTGCCACATACTGGATGTTTTTCCCTTTTCACACCATTCTTTGTAAACCCTAGAAATTGTTGTGCGTGAAAATCCCAGTAACTGAGCAGATTCTGAAATACTCAGACCGGCTCGTCTGGCGCCAACAACCATGCAACACTCAAAATTGCTTAAATCACCTTCTTTTCCCATTCTGACATTCAGTTTGGAGTTAAATGCAATGAAGCAAAAGCCATGTGATTGGTTGATTAGATAATTGCATTACACTACATATGTTTAAATATACACACACACAAATACATATATACACATTATATAAACACAAACTTTTGTTAGAATCAATTGATTTGACGTCACTAATAATAATAATATATATTTTACAAAAAAATCTTTCCAATAAATGTACTAATTGATTTTTTTATCAACTGTAAAGCCTACTGTAAGGTAATTTACAGATAACAAGATTTTAGCACTCTTTTTATTCATGTTCCAAACTTTTTCACAGAATGGGAGGGTGTGGATAACTAGGCTACAGCATAGCTTAAAAAGTCTCAAAATATATAATCATAGACTGTCTTACCAGATTCACACGAGACTGACGTGTTGTCATGAAGAGACAGCGGCATCCCATGATTCAGGCAGCCAAAGATCGTAATATTCTCTCCTCTTACTGAAGACTGGAGGGAAAAAAAGAGATAAAGTAATCCAGTTTGAATCCTGTTGAAGATAAGTGAACATCATAGTTAATTAATAAGCCAGTGACACAAAGCAGGTCAAAGGAGGGTTTGGCGGGAAAAGAAGAAGGCTGTGATATAATTGTTCGAGATGTGATAATTTCATAGGAATATCAAAGGGAAAAAGGTTCTTTGTAGCTGAACGAAAGGCCAATCATCTCCCACCGCGAGCCTCCTATCCAGACGTCTGGAAATAAAGACGTTCGCCCTTGTTTTTCACCCTGTTCATAAATAATACATGATGAATGGCTTGATGAATAAGCGAATCCAGGACATGAGGCAAATTAGTGATGCTTCTACATAGACTAACTTTGGAGGAGAGAGAGGAAAAATAACACTTTGAAGCAAAGTATTAAGTTCTCTGACTAATTGGAGTTGTTCATTACATTTTACGATAGAAATCAGCCTTTAATAAATAAATAATAAATAAACAATTCATCCATCCATCCATCCATCCATCCATCCATTTCTATTGGCTAAATTTATAAACCCTGTCTATATAAGATACATATACAAATAAATGCATAAATATTATAATATAAAAATAATCATGCGCTGAGAAATTCTAGACTATTCCAGTTTGTAATATCTAGCTAGCATTAGTCATCCATCACTGCAAATATATGGCATTGTCTCTTCATGTATAAGGCCTGACAGCTTTGCACAATAGACAATGAAAAACAAGAGCTGCTGTGACATATAAATGTCTGCAATCATGTAATCTAAATGAACCAAGAGTGTCTCCAACACACGCTTTTTTCGAGCTAGTGTTTTTAGTAATCAGCACAACAGCAGCTGAAATCCCCTGGCTTCTCTTTTGCCCGATCTTAAGCGTGAAGTGCTTTAATGTCAATGCGGTGCCAAGCACCTGTGTTGAGCTGGCCTCAGACCAGACCCCAATCAGGGATGTAAGTTTTTAACAATGACGGATGACCAGCTAAGTTCACTCAGGCCAGCTCTTGGCTGTCATTCAAGATGGTTTAAAAATTAACAGCTGTACAGCATTTAAAAACTGTACTGACCACAAGATATTTGACAGATCTGCCATCAAATGTTAAAGCCACCACAGTATTGGCATTCATTAGACAGGGTGACATCTGATAAGTGGAAAGAATTGATTGTGGAAGCAGCAATGATGAGCAGCAGTTTCATTACAAAATGACGAGGTAAAAAAGTGATTTTCTGTATGAGCGAGTCATTCTCTGCTTTTTGCTTGTAAACGTGCAGACTTTGTTTGGGACTATTTTTGCTGGCAGAGACTAACAATATTCTATCTAAAGTTACTTAAAATGAAATTCTTATTTATTGAACTGCTGTATAAGGAAAGTATCACACATGCAATCATGTTGCTTTCCCATTAGCACTCTTGCTCTTGTGATAATGCTTAAATATCAATTAAATGAATACATCAATATAACTATAAAATTAATTAGGACCTTTTATTCTGCTGACTGTGCTTACATGTTAGCCAAACTGAAAGCATTATATTCTGGCAGAGTAAAATGGCTGAATTACATCTAATTAAGGGAAGCACAGAGAGCTTAATAAACTGAAGAACAAGGAAGGAAGAATGACACCCAGCTGGGAGGAAAATCAGATTTAAAAAAAACTCTTTCTGTGTCTCTGCTCTCCAAAGCTGATGGGGGCCAGTTATTTAGATCTGTTTCAGCTCTTTTCATGTGACAGCACTCTGAACTTTTTTCAGCTTTTCATCTTCAGTCAATGGAGTATAAAAAGAAAAGAAAAAAGCAATTTAACTGCAAAGTCTTTCAACTGCAGTGCCATTAGAAACAGGCTAGGTTCCCAAAGCACTATAAGGCATTAGTCGCACATAAGTACTTAATCTCTACAGCAAATCTCCCAAAAGTGTTGTTTTTTTGTTGTTGTTGTTTTTTTTTGCATTTTTTTTTTGTAAATGAATAAGAGCCTCTGAGCACTCGTAACCTATTACTTGAAGTTGAGAACTTTACACTTACTTTTGCAGTTTATTGGGGAAAAGGGATGAAAAACATCTATATTATTGCAAAGTTACTGTATACTATATACAAGAATAAAAAGTGTTGGTAAAAAAATAAAATTATTAATGCAATATTATACAGTTATAAGCATGTCACACAAAATGTTTCAATTTGCATAAAGTCAACAGAGTATGTCTTTGTAAGCCTAATGTGATAAGCATAACCTATTCAAAACAGAGGGATGATAAATTCTATAATAACAATAATAATATTAATGTTCATTTTATTGTTATTAATATTCCTCTAATTTATCATCTACTATTATTATTATTCAAGGAATATGAAACCCTGCAACAGGTCTTATACTAAATAACAATGACATTTGAGTGAGTGTTTCCTAAACACATACAGTAAACCTTCAAAAGGATAGTCATACTGTATGTAATAACAACATACAATGACTTCTTAAATAGTTAGTTCAACCAAAAATGAAAATTCTGTCAGTAATTACTCACCGTCATGTCATTCAAAACCAGTAAGACATTCATCTTCAGAACACAAATGAAGATATGATTGATGAAATCTGAGAGCTTTCTGACCCCCATAGAACTCAAAGTTATTGCCACTATCAAGGCTCAGAAAGGTAAAGAGATTGTTAAAATAGTCCATGTGACTACACTGTAAAAAATAAACCGTACATTTTACGGTAAAAAAACGGCTGCTGTGGTTGCCAGAACTTTACCGTTAAAAATACGGTAGGAACGTTAATGGTTTTACAGACTTAACTTAAAATTTACAGTAATAAACCGTATTTTATTTTCTGATAAAATGTGGATTTACCAACTTATTGATGTATTGATATCTGTTTTAGACCATTTTAATACACTGACAACCAACAATCATCACAACAGTGATGAGAGTTACATGAGCAATCACAGCTCATTACAAGTGAATGCTTGTAAAAAGCAATACTTATTTAAAGATGCTGCACAATGTCATTCACACAAACATTAAGCACCATCATGGTAACATGCATGAAATTAAAAAAATTCAATAAACATTAATTTAACAACATTAAATGTTACATAAAACTAATGTGCATAACTGATTAGAAAAAAACAATACAACTATGAGGAACCATAGTTATTTCAACAAAAATACATAAAATGTGAAGTGTCACACAGGGAATTGTGGGAATGTCAATTTACGTTTTTTCACTGTAAATTATACAACGATTTGATCCTTTTCACTTTCAAAAACTGTCAATTTAACGGTATTTTACTGTAAAATGATTTCACAGTTATTTACCGTGTATAGTACGGAAACTTTCTGTTTACCAATTAACAGTTTTGCACTGTAGCATTTTTACAGTATTTTACCGTTAAAATCACGAATATTTTTTACAGTGTACAGTGATGAGAATACTTTTACAACTTTATTTAACAATTTCTTCTATTCTGTGTCAGTCTCTGGCAAAGTTTGTGACATACAAAAAGTATCTTCATCGCTTCATAAGATTTTTGAATCTCTGTACACATGGACTATTTTAACAATGTATTTACTACCTTTCTGGACATTGAAAGAGGTAATCATTTTGCAGTCAATGGGGAGTCAGAAAGCTCTTGGATTTCATCAAAAATATTTTCATCTATGTTCTGAAGATAAACGAATGTCTTATGGGTTTGGAACGGGTGAGTAAATAATGACAGAATTTTCAGTTTGGGGTAAACAAACCCTTCAAACATTTTTACATATAGGTGGCCGTTCCATTGGAAAATAACAAACAATACAAGCTGCAATAATATTCAAAATGTGATTTGCAACATTATGTCCAGCAGCAATCAATAGTTCCTGTAGTGAATACTTAAATTATATTTGCAATGTTTAACCTTGCCAACTAATTACAAATATGTTATTTTGTTTGTCCTCCTGAGGCTGACTTTTTTGTTACTAAACCTTTGGGTTTTTTTTAAGTCTTCTGAGGGACCTGGTGCCTTCAGGCGTAATTACCTCTGGAGCGACGAGCACTTGGTTCCAGCAGAAATCACTTAAGACCTGACGGCAGGCCTGAGTCTGACTTGACCTCAAACTGTCCATGAGAGCCACTCAGAGCAGCCGGCGAGGGGAACAATTCAACACACACACAAACACGCAAGAACGCATGTACGCGCACACACACATCATCTGGCCAGTGCTGCAGCTCATTAGCTCATCAGCCTGGCTCACCTCTCTCCCCTTGGCTTTCTGTCAGGAGTCTATGTCTGCTTGAGGACAAACTCATGAGATGAGGGGGTGGCATGTGTATGCCAGAGAAGCAGCCAAAGCAGCGGGTTAAACCATCTGCAGTTAAGCAGGTCAAAAAATTCACATTATTACAAAATAATTATTTTTCAAATAATACAAACAAATTAGCAGCACGACTGTTTTCAACTTCCAAAGGGTCATGTGACGCTGAAGACTGGAGTAATGATGCTGAAATTCAGCTTTGCCCTCAAATTATATGTTTAAATTATGCAAATAGAAAATGGTCATTTTAAATTGTAATAATATTTCACAATTTGTATTTTTAATCAAATAACCACAGCTTTTGAGAGCATAAGAGATGTCTTACCGATTTTAACATTTTGAATGGTAGTGTTCATGTTATGAAAAGAAAAAGTAGGCTAGAAAACTCCATCTCGCAATGCGATCAAATGTAAAGACATTCGGAGTAAAAATTACAAGTTATATGTAATGTCTTTCATCACATATATTAAATACCACTTCATATCAACACAGCCTTGTTTCATCATATTCCTGTTTATCATATGGAAAGGTAATAACAGTTCTAGCAGATCTTGCTGTTCTGAGTAAATTAAATTAATGTCTGAATGTTGCGTGTGATTCATATAGCATTTGAGTGACCATATATTCAACATCTTAGAGGCTTTTCATATGATCTGCAGACACACTGCGACTTGGGAAATCTCCATGCAGTGCCTTCAGGCACATCATATCTAAAATCATTATCTCGGCAGTACAGGGCCTCAGTGCTATTATATCAGGGTTTTTTTTTTTTTTTTTTAAATTGAGACATTTCATCAAACAAGCCTATAATGTAACTTGTGCTGCTGCAGATTTCTTCGCCCCCCCTGAGTAATTGTCACTCTCAATTCATTAAAAGGTCATTTCTTATTTTTGAGATTTTTTTTTTCAAAGCTGCCACTCTGAGTGGATCCTGACATGAGGAGAAACCATTACTTCATCATTAGGGTTCGAGCACCAAAGCTGCTATGACATTTCTTGTATTTGCTAGTACTCTTATTATTGTTCTCCTGCCCAATGGGAGCCACTAGAACTATTTAGAGAGCTGTTATGATATTTGGCTCACTGGAGTGGTCTTGAATAATCTCCAAAGTGAATTCCAAAATTTCTGTCTTCCACTATCAGTTAATTTTTTTTTATTTGTCATTCAACCCTATTTTTTTTCTTTCCGTGATGATTTGAATGAACTCCTCAAAGTAATTTTCCACCAATAAACTGTCCAATTTGAACTGAAACTCAAAGATCAGAATTTAGCTGCGCATGTATCTGAGTATGATTTGGTCTTTCCTTCCATGGTCTCCCATAGAAGGTATCTGACCAGTGCAATTTTGCACCTAGTGGAAAAAAGACATTTGAATAAATCAAATACTTTTTCCTTAAAAAAAAATATCATTCTTTTGGCCTCTTTAGGGCTTTCACACTGCAGTTAACCTTGGGTTACCGACATTCTAAATCCCGCTTTTAATTCTGCTTTTAATTTAGGATAATAATGTATTTAACTATTCAAACACCATTTTATGCGTTTTGTTTTATGAGAATTACAACAATACCCTATTTATAATTTTCAGCCAATGCATTGCAGCAATTTGTTGGCCTATTAAAATGAAGTATTGCAGAGATCCTATGCTCCGTAGTCTAGGGGCTACTTCTATTCGGCTCATGATATTAAGACCGCTATAATGAAATATAACGCAACGGAATATAATATAATGGAAAACCATGCTATCACGGCAACAGCTGCTGGGCTGTGCTGACTCGATGCTCTATGTCTCTTTGGGCAGTGTGATGAGGTTGTTAAAGATCTATGCTACAGGTCAGGAGGCTGATAGTTCAAATCCCACATGTGGTAACTCCTGAAGCAGTCTTGTTTCCTTCTTCCCTTTCAGTTATGTCATGGTGAGCGCATGTTTTTTCTTAATGATGCAGTCAGGAATGGAAACTCAGGAATGTGGAGGGCATCGAGGTGAATCGAGGACTGATCGGATGAACCCTTTCTAACAAACCAAGATAAATAATGCAAACCTGTGGACATTTACCCGTTGTGTGCCTTTCTGACAGAGCAGTCAAGTTATTCCCCCAACTGTGTTCTGCTTTAGAAGATTCTTGGAAAACTCAGCCAGTAACTATTTCTCTATAATATACTTTGTGCTAGAATTCAGTTTCCAACTGTCTGCTCTGTCCAACTTTCTGATGACTTGCTCTGAGTTCTAGAGAGGCCAGGTGCCTGCCGGTTGAAACAGGAATGGGTCCTATTAAGCCTGGTGCTCATAAACCTGAGTTACGGCATTGGAGAAGACATCCATCATCTAGCTGTCTTATCAAGATATTTCCCTTGATGACAGCATATGGCTAGAAAACGGAAATCATTTACTTTACGACCACCCACTCATGGCACCCACTCACGGGGCTAGTAAGTAGTCTACCTTTGAAAAAAAAAAAACTTGTTAAAATACCCTGGCCGGCCAGTAAAAGACAAAAATACCCCCATCTTCATCTACCTTCCAAAGTGCTGGTTGAAGAAATTGAATCTTCTCTTCCATAACCCACACCATTTTAGTTGAAATGGTGGAGCAGAGACAGTCAATATAAACTTGATGAGCAGCTCACTACTGTTTTTTTTTTTTTATGGACCGTTTTACCAACATTTTATTATGCAAGCTTAATATTAAACATCAAATGACAAGGGAATTTATAGGAATTAGAAAGTCCACAAACTTGGCTATGGAGAGCATTTGCCGCTTATATAAACTGTACGCCCTGCTGTATATAGACTTCGCTATTATGACAACGTAAGGTCATCATTAAAGGGGACATATCATGCAAAATCCACTTTTTTAGCCCTTAAATGCATTTTGTTGTAGATTTAGAGTGTTTATAAGTACAGAAAAGATGAAACTATTCTCTTTAGGTGCTTCGTTTATATCTTTATATTCTGTTTTGATCATATTTTTCAACCTGTTCAGATTTTTTTCTGTTGTCTATGACGTTTTTTGAGCAAGTACGTCACCATATTTGCAGCGGAACTGACAAATAAGGACATTGACTACCGGTCCAACACTACGAGCAATCCGCCATTATTATTTCTCGCTCCAATTTTGTAGTCCAAGCTCAATCATGCAGAGGTTACGAGAGGGCTAGTCAAAATGTTCAGTTGTTGGATGTAGTGACCTGAAGCACTTCAAGGATTCCCACTTCAACAACCTCAGCCAGAATTTTCCATCGGGAAAATTCCTTCTATCATTTAGCTGCTGTGTTTCCTGATGCTTTCTAAACATAAGTTATCCTTTTATTATCAATACAGATTTTTAGTGGTAAGATCAGACCGCAGTCATTTATCTTGTCAGTGTGTTGTTTTAACAAGAGAAATAGTCCACTTTCACTAATAACACAACATAGTTAACTTACATACCTGCCTCCATATGAAGACGGTTCGTCAGTCGTCATCTTTTTCAAATCGCTCGCTCTGGCTCGAATATGTAAGGCTTGGTGGACAAGTCTTCCGTTGTTGACATTTTGTTAACGTGTGAATAAAAATGTTCTTTGAAGCTATAGTAATCGTATCTCTTATCAAACTACAATAATGGCCGAACGCTGAGAGGTTGAACCTGAGTTGAGCTGACCGTGAACTCAGCGACCTGGAAAGCAGGCGGGGTAAGACGGTACGCCTTTTATTTAAAGGGTCGCGTTAAATGACTGAACCACTGTTGAATCACAGAAGCACATCAGAAAAGGGGTAGAAAAGAGGCCTGTGGACCTAAAATAATGAGTATTTCAGACCCAAGCATTGCAGTTATGCTTTATATAGACCACAAATGTATGATTTATATGTAAAAATGAATGATTTAAAAGCATGATATGTACCTTTTAAACCTAAACTAACTGCAAAAATGATTAAAAGATAATTAATGCGTTTATAACATTATAAGCTTCAAATTTCGGCTTTTAAATCCTCTAAAAAAGTAAAAATGGAGGTTCTGGAGGCACTTACAATGGAAGTAAATGGGGCCAAAAAAAAAAGAAAGGAAAAAAAATGTTTTTGTGGTAATGAACAAATTCTGTCAACAGAGCTTAACTTGTATTGAATCCAGAATATTACTTCAAGACAGTAAAGATATACAATATCATACTTTGGTTAAAGTCAAAGTCGTATAATGCTCTCAGACACTGAATTTTTTATAAGAATCACCTACTCTGGGAAACAGAAATAGGGCCATTATGTGATGACTCTTCACACCGATGCATTTAAGCTGTCAAGAAACCTGTTTCCAATCTTCATCACCAGCATTCATCCCCTCCCTCCTCAGCAATACAGTCATATAACCGCTCAGCCATCTCACAGGATTCACTCTCACTGCCAAACATCACACCTTTCAGCTACTGAAAGCCTCATATGTGGCTTTTTAAAGTAACCTTTGCCATGAGAGCTCATTCTTCTCTCCTTTTTCTGTTCGGTGCCATTCAAGGAAACATCCATTAAATGCAGCAATAAAATCTAAGGGAGATGGAGGCTGTTGAGAGAGATGTGGCCTTCAACACACTTTAATGTTTCACTGAAGGCATGACATAGGGGAGCGCGGGTCACAACGTAATTTAGCATTTAAGCTGTCATATGGTCATGATACAATGTACACCACCTATGGGGCATGTTGTCACATTTCACTTTCATTCTTTCAGGGTAAATCAAGAAATAAAGTATAATAAAGTACACTGTATTAATAAAACTTGTACTAGACAGGAAATTAATGTGGGGGAAAAAAGTAGATTTACACAAACTGAGACAGTCAAGAAGCGTTACGTTGTGTTCCGCTCTTCCCTATTAACTAATGAATAGGTCCATGTTCGTTGACTGTAGAAGTGTGGACTTGGCATATCAAAGTTTTTAATGATACACACATGAAGGCAAATGCACATTATCAACAACTAGAAGCCAACACTTTTCACCAGGCACTTGAGATGAAAAAGCATGATGACATTTGCAACCAACCCCCTTTTAGTTTTACCACACTTCATGCTGTGAGAACAGGCTGAGACTTGCTAACATTTTATATTAATCGGGCTGTGGTGAAATGAGTCTCTGCCAGCCACAAGAATTTAGCTGAAGAGCTTCTGAGTCGTTACCCAAAGTTAAATGCCATATGGGCTCTGAGTTTTAGAAGAAATGTAAAGATCTGAATTATTCATAATCCTTTAAACACCTTAGAAGTTCCTGAGTGACTCCATCAAAGGTATTGGGCACCAAAGTCCCAATGGGTATTTGAGCACCGACCGTCTGATCTTTCCAGCAGATGGAAGAACATCATTTTAAAGATCTTAATTTCAACAGCAAAATCTATATATATGATATATATATTAAAACTATATACATACATACGCTCACAGATTAAAGAGTATTACAGATTTACGAATGCATTCGCTCTGCCAAGAATCATTGTACAAGGTACAAGGTAATCCATTCTAACATGAATTAAACATTTCAGAAGGTAAAATATAAAAGAATAGTAATAATAATAATGCTCTGAATGCTTTGAATATCCAGGTAAAAAAAAAAAAAAAAAGAGAAAGAATGTAAAAGAGTGAATGCACATTATTCCTGGTGCTAGCAACGCCAAGGTAATTGGTTTGGAAATGCATGAACTAATTAAATGCAATGTAAGTTGCCTTGAATAAAAGCATCTTCCAAATGCATAAATGTAAAATAAATTACTAGCTAACATCACCTAAGAGTCTAACACTGCATCGTGTTTCCAGTTTTAAAGAATATATATTGAATGATAATTTACAATTAAAATTTGTGACATACATTTACAAAATAATAATAATAATAATAATAATAAACCAAATAATAAAAATTTATTTTATGTTTTAAATTTGTTTATTTTTATCATTTACATTTTTTGTACTACATAGCATCAACTCCTTTGGGAAGATTTAAACAATTTCAACTCACCACATTGAGTTTGAGCTCCATGTTAAGGACACCTCCACTGTCCAGCACTGGCATTAGGTTGATGGCGAATATCGCTGCCCGGTCTGGAGGGATGGAGATGTTGGGTCCGAAGAAGATGTAAAAATGAACTGAAAATGTGTCCAGTTCATTTCTGCAGCGTCGGCCGGATGGGCCAGCATTTATTTGTGTCGGGTATGGGTGCCAAGTAAGTGATGCTGTCTTCAGCGTTCAAGAGAGACCCTTGGTCAGAACCGTTCTGGGGCACGTTAGGCAGGCTGGCGGCAGGCAGGTTCTCTGACTGAGAGAAACCCATCGCAGTGCCAAATGACTGGGGCATGTTCATAGCTGAGGAGCCCTTGGAGACACTGGGCTTGGAACAGTCTGCAGAGAAAAGATCAAAGGAGGATTTTAATATTGGGACGACTTACGCACGTTTTCCACTGAAGAAGCTCGTTACGAGAGGTGTGAAATAAGAATGAAATAAAGATGTCTTGAACTATGACGAATCCCTTGACTGAAGCTGACAGCTCAGACTCTACACTCAGGTTACTCTGAGGCTAAAAGCATCTTCCTGTCATTCCAGTCTCTTTGTGCTAGATCTGACTAGCATTTCAGCGGAGACATACTTTATTTTCCCGGTTTCATGCATATACTTGGATGTCTGTGGCGAGATGACAGGCCAAATGACTGCTGAAAGTGTCTATGTAGTATGAATTGATGTAAGTGGGTTGTATGCTGTGGTTTAGGTAACGGCCAAGGGAACGGCCTGTTTCATCATATTTTCTTTTATAGGTCTCTCAGCGCTATGCAACTTTAAAGCCACACACACAAAACACATCAAAACCTTGGAGTGTGAAGTCTTCATTTAAATGGTGACACATTCTTTGCATCACAAAAACAGTGTGTCCCAAAACACATTAAAACGAGGGCATGATTGTTCTTAGCATCTTTTAATTGCGGGCTTTGTCGTGACATGGTACTTTGTAAATTAAACGGGATTACAGAACACATTTTGATTAAATGTAAATTAGCAAAGCAATGCTGCGGAATTGAGATAACTAATTGGCACTGATGAATACAATAAGGAAATTCTCCACACATCTCATTGTTTCCTGATTGCCTCAGGGTGTGAACGTTCAGATGCAACTGAGTACTCGGAGTCTTACAGTCATATAGGCTCTGTTTGCTGTGTTATCACTCGCGTCTCTTGCCCTCCCAATTCTCTTTCCGGCTCATTTTACATCCGATTGAGCCACTGATGAGAGAATGTTTCCAATAGTTACGACTTTAGATTAAGGATTTTCCACACATCCAATCCAAAAACAGTCCTGACAAGAAAGCTCACCACGCTCTGAGTAAACTATTATTACTGCAGGTGGGCAGGGTACTTAAACGTCAGGCATTGAAAGAGCTCTACCTAAATTCTGGTGACCCAAATATTTTATGTAGCATCACATCATGGAGAGCAGGATTTTTATTTCACCAATAATATTTATTGTAATAAACTGATCATGAACTAACTATTGATTACTGCATCTGAATGAACAATAATTACTTACACAGTATAGTTATGTATAGTTATACAAAATATATGACCAATAATGGTCATATTGCATGCCAAAATATGTTTTTTATAATGCTTTTACTCATCAAAATAACTTAAGCAATTTTCGATAGAAGATTCAATTTATGTCAGTTTAATATAATTTAAGTTGAAATGATTTAAACATCCAAGTTGATTGTACTTATTTTCAGACATTTTTTTACAGTTTGCCGTTCAAAAGTTTGTGGTCAATAAGATTTAAAAAAAAGGTATTATTTTAATCAGCAACAATTCATTGAATTGATCAAAAGTGAATGTAAAGACAATTATAATGTCACAAAATATGTATATTTCAAATAATTGCTTTAGAAATTTCTATTTAAAGATCCCTACAACAAAATTACAGCTTCAACAAAAATATTGAGCAGCATGACTGTTTTCAACACTGATAACTATAATAAATGTTTCTTAACACCAGATCAGCATATTAGAAAGATTGGACTAGAGTAATCACTGCTGAAAATTCAGCTTTGCAATCACAGGAAAAAGTTACATTTGAACATATATTCAAATATATCTTTTTTTGTAAATACAGTAGTAATATTTCACAATTAATTAAATAAATGCAGCCTTGGTGAGGATAATGGACTTCTTTTAAACGCATAAAAAATACAGACCCCTAAACGTTTGAATGGTATTGTGTGTTTAATTTATTGTCCTTAGAGGGTGAAATTGGGAGAAACAAATCTCAACACATCCTGGCATGCTTCGAGACTTGATTAGTACGCAGATCCTGCAGTGTTTATAAGCCCTCACCATCTGATCAAATCAGCTCTTTTGGCTCCTCTGTAATTACATCTATTTTGCCATGAAATGTCATTATAATTCTTGCTGACAAAAGCAATGATGGACAAAAGATCACAATTAGTGAGCCGAGGACATCTTTGAGGGCTCGTCCTTGAACATGCTGTCTGGTTCAGAATGAGGATGTGCTATTGTGCGCTCTATTCAGCACCTGTTTGGCCACAGGTCCTGTAGCTAAAGGTACAGCTCAGACTGTGAAAATGACATGTTAGAGCTTCATTTAGAGTCCCTGGCTCGTTCTCCAACTTACTTTTGCCTATATATGGACATGGGGAACAATATATAGGGAAAGTGTCAGAGATTTCTTTGTCAAGGGATGGTTACCTAGCAACCAAAAATCTAATCAGCGCAAAACAATGTCAGAGTGAATTTCCTGGCAAAAGTTTCACATGAAAATATATATATTTCTTTATATACATTGTCTTTTTCGTATACTTAAAAAATGACAGATTCCAGTGTTCCCTTGTTTTAAGGAAAGCAAATATGGGAAGCTGATTGTGATGATTGAGATTTGGATTGTTGGATTTGCATTCAATTAGTTTACAGGAGACGGACATCAATTAAGCTATACTGTAGATGATTTATGGGATGACAATATCATGTGTTAACAAAAAGATGATGATCCTGTTGTTCACCACGGAGGGGTTAAAAACAACAAAGACGTTGAGAGACAATTAAGGCAACCTAAATAATTTTCGTGAGCCTTACATTACAAACTATTATAAACAACAGACAAACATACGGTTCAGTGTTCATACGTGACATACTCTCTAAAATTCTCTGGTCAAAAACCTTTTGATGGAGTTTGCATTATGGCCAAGCAGGCCATACGATCAATTTTGGCTTCAATATCTTGTGGAAAAGAGGTTTCCCTAGAGTAAGATATTACGCAGTACTCCCTCTTCTAGAGAGAACTGAGGTTACGTTAGTAACAGAGAACTTTTTTTCCCCATTTCCTGAATGCATATGCATCCACAATGCATCCTTGCTAAATAAAATTAAAAAAAATCTTAGTAACCCTGAACTTTTGAATGGTAGTGTAGATAAAGTTAAAAATACCATAAAAAAATAAGCAAGTCTATAACTGTGTAAGATTATTCTAATCACTGAAATTATCTGGCATACTCTGTTACAAGTCAACATTAGTTCTCATGATTCAGATGATTGTTTTTCCAAAAGTGCATATCGGCAAACTAATCAAATGTGAACAAGTCATAATTAGTGGATCAGTTGAAATTAAGCTAAACAAAACTGATGTAAAAAGCCATTTGAAAAAGTGCTCAGAAAAAATTAAGTTGGTTTTTAGAGTCAAATGCAGGCTGTGCCAGCCACAGTCATGCTAGCAAAAACACACATAGCCTAAACATATGGGCTGTTATGTACAGGCTGCTTTTATCCACAGCTCTGTGAACACCTAAAAGATCCAAAACCATGTGATGTGTTTGTCAAGGGACGTTACATTCAGTGCTGCTTTTCACAGGTACCTTTAAACACTATGGGAAAAAAGTTCCACACCTCCCACTGGATATTCAACTTGAGATTAAGCTGAACTCATCTGCAGTAACACATCTCTCTCGAGGGTCTCACAACAGCTGAAAGGATGTTGATACTGACAGACTGAAATGATGTCGTCAAGCAGTGAAAAATAATTCCTCAGAAAATGCAAAACCAGTATAGTATGTTTATTATATTTTTCATGAAATTCACTCCTGAAGACCCATAAACCATTGACACTGAAGCTAGACCTTTTGGAACAACATACTGCCATCACACTGCTGCACACAAACTTCACTGTGTTATTCGCTTGTGGTTTTCAGAGAGCGTCTGATCATTTTTCACTCAATTTCAAAATCGCAACCGAACACAAAACAAAGAAGTGGCATCTAGATTGCATTTCCTTGAGGCGTTATCTTTGCATCATCAAGGCCAAATAATACACTTGCAAGCCTTCAGCTCGCAAGTTCAAAACAAGATTGGCTTCTGACCGTATCGTGAACCAAGCCTCTGGTGATGTAAACGCATGCAAATCTGCTTTCTAGGGTCTGAGACTGCCTCTCTGAGACCAACTCAGATCAAAGTTTCACTTCTTAACTGCTCATGGCTAATGCAGCCTCACTTTAGCTAAGTACCATTTTAATGGTACTTCTAATATGTGTGATCAAATGTTGCTAAAATTAGGGGAGATGTGCGAGATGTGGAGCCTGAGAGAATACGCTTGCACTCTTATGTAACTTTGAATTCATTACACTCACCTCTGTTAATAAATGTGTTTGTTTCGTGTGGTGATTCAGACAGACAGACAGACAGACAGACAGACAGACAGACATGGTGACATGGTGCATTATCCTGCTGGAAGTAGCCATTGGAGGATGTATACGTGGTGGCCATAAAGGGATGGACATGGTCAGAAACAATGCTCAGGTAGGCCCAGGCATTTAAACAATGCCTAACTGGCACTAAGGGCCTAAAGTGTGCCAAGAAAACATCCCCCACACCATTACACCACCACCAGCAGCCTGCACAGTGGTAACAAGGCATGATGGATCCATGTTCTCATTCTGTTTACACCAAATTCTGACTCTACCATCTGAATATCTCAGCAGAACTTGAGACTCATCAGACCAGGCAACATTTTTCCAGTCTTCAACTGTCCAATTTTGATGAGCTCTTGCTAATTGTAGCCTCTTTTTCCTATTTGTAGAGGAGATGAGTGGTACCCGGTGGGGTCTTCTGCTGCTGTAGGCCATCGGCCTCAAGGTTGTGCGTGTTGTGGCTTCACAAATGCTTTGGTGAATACTTCGGTTGTAACGAGTGGTTATTTCAGTCAAAGTTGCTCTTCTATCAGCTTGAATCAGTCGGCCCATTCTCCTCTGACCTCTAGCATCAACAAGGCATTTGCGTACAGGACTGCCGCATACTGGATGTTTTTCCCTTTTCTCACCATTCTTCGTAAACCCTAGAAATTGTTATGCGTGAAAATCCCAGTAACTGAGCAGATTGTGAAATACTCAGACCGGCCCGCCTGGCACCAACAACCATGCCACAATCTAAACTGCTTAAATCACCTTTCTTTCCCATTCTGACATTCAGTTTGGAGTTCAGGAGATTGTCTTGACCAGGACCACACTACTTAATGCATTAAAGCAACTGCCATGTGATTGGTTGATTATATAATTGCATTAATGAGAAATTAAACAGGTGTTCCTAATAATCCTTTAGGTAAGTGTACATCAACATTATTTTTTCACTTCATCCTTGATGTTGTGATGCAATAAAAGTCCATTGTAAAACCACACAAAAGGTAAAAAGCTGAAGGAAAAAAACGATGAATGATGAAAAAAAAGAAAAACAAATCAAGTAAAAAAAACAAAGAAAACATCATGCTGTACAGAGTGCAACTTGTCTCTCATGCTGGGTTACCAAAATGAACCCATTTTCTGAGCATTTCTGATGGAGGGAATGGTCATTTCTGCCATGGATGTTATTGTTTCTCTTTTTCTTCCCCTTTGTCTCTTTTATGGGGCACCAATAAAGCCTGGTGTGCATGCATTGCTTTCTAATGAAAGTGTGCTGGGCTCATTATTGATTCAAATGCAATGTGAAAAGAGAGAAGAGCCTTCCTTCCTTCCTTCCGTCCGTCCGTCCGTCCGTCCTTCCGTCCTTCCGTCCTTCCGTCCTTCCGTCCGTCCGTCCGTCCGTCCATCCATTCATCTGTCTAGATGTCCATCCGTCTATCTATCTGTCTGTCTATCCATCTATTCATTTGTCTTTCTGTCCATCTATTCATTTGTCTTTCTGTCCATCTATTCATTTGTCTTTCTGTCCATCCATCCATTCATCTTGACTATCCATACATGCAGCCATCCATCCATATATCTGTCTGTCTGTTTATAAATCCATCCATCATCCATCAACCTGTCTTTTTGTCTCTGAATGCTGCACCCGCTGTGTATGTTAAAATCACAAGCACAGCATATTTTAAGCTTTAAAACTATGCTGATTCTGAAATAATGGGAAAAGGTCAGATCTTACAGTTGAGCACAAGCTGAGACTTTCATTAAACTCCCACAGTGGCGTGAGGAGATGAATGAGAGGAGACGACAGATGAGATGTGGGTGGTTGGTGCACGTTCCTCGAGTAGATTCCTCCCACAGACTCCTGCCAGTGCGAGTCACACCCCCAGTCAGAAGGCTAAGATACACAAGACTGTACTACAGTGGAAATTATGTAAGGTCTCCCTTCAGAATCAGATGCGGTCTCGGTCCTCTTCTGAGATGGCCTCTGGTGGAGGTCAAGCAAAACAGGGAGGAGAGAGGAAATAACTCCTGCTCTATTGCTATAGCAACTGTTCTGTGAGAGGAGAAAGGTTTAAGAGAGAGGAGGCTTGCACAAATGCCTTTCTCTCCAACAAAGAATACTTTTACTGAGTGCTATTCATTACTTAACATTGATACAGTAGAGACAAACTGTACTTCAAAACATGAGGACTCTTGAAATGTATTCAAATGTAAATATATTTGCTATCTAAAACAAATTGAGGATTCATTAAATAGCCCAAAGTATGAGGCAAAAAGACCGAGTTGAATGTGTCAACATATTGCGTAATGACGCAAGTGAATAAAATACACTGCAGCTGAAATATAAAGGTTTTAAAAAGTCAATTCATGAACAACATTCACTGTAGCCTTGATTGGTAGAAGAAAAATGGGGGAAAATGATGAAATGGCCGTTTGCAGATGTTCTTTTCTTTATTTCTTATTTCATCATCATGATCTATCACATTCTAATTACTAATTACCACAATTTATCATTACAAGACATGATTTCTCAGGCTCAAGGTGTCTCAGAAGAGCACACGTCCAATGTTGCACATATAAGCTAAAAATCATCACAAATTGAGAACATATTACTTTGATGATGAGGAAAATAGCACAATCTTGAAGAGGCAAGATCAATAAAAAAAGACAGAAAGATTCACAGAACAGTTTTTGTTTGATTTGTCAGGCACATCAGACACACATCTCTGTGAAAGAAAGAAAGGAAACTTGTTTATGAGGACTTTAAAAGATTTAAACATTTTACAATGCAATACACCATGAGCACTACTGATAATCTGCCTAACATTCATTATTCAAATAATTCCTCAGGCTCAACACCAAAGAAACAAGAAAAAAAAAACATCTCTGAACCTGAATGTTTACATATAAATACTGCATCTACACAAGAAATTAATGATTTTATCAAGCAAGGATGCACAAAATTGAACGTGTAGATGAGTGACTCCTGAAACAAATTAAGACATAACTGTCACTATAAGTTTCTCAGAATACAATAGTGGTCAAATACTGAAACTTGAGTCTCATATCTTTTTAGTGATGTATAGTTTGCCAAGGTAAAACATTAAATCTGATATTAACATTTTTTAAAAAAAAATGCGTAAGTGCGCTGGTGCACGGACTGAAGGTTAACAGGTTAAGACTTTGTTACAAAAGTTATATTCCAAACAAATTAATGCTATTATTTGGTATGTTCTATTTATCAAGAATCTTGAAAAGTATTACGTTTTCAAAGAAGAATGAACAAGAACAACTGTTTTGAACATTGGTAATGATAACAAATGTTTCCAGAGCACCTAATCATATCAGAATGATGATAGGATCTGTGTGACATGGAAGACTGGTGTACTGTTGCTGACATATGATTATATATATATATATATATATATATATATATATATATATATATATATATATATATATATATATATATATATATATACACACACACATATACACACACACACACACACATATACCCACACACATACACATCATGTTGAATGTCAGCTTTTAATGCGTCATAAATGCCAAAGGCACTTTACATAGCAATGATTACTCTGGATGCCAGCCCGAACTCCGCCCACAACATTTTTTTGGTCGGGAAGTTCAGGCTGGACTCGATCCATTGAGGAGAAATTATGATCAGTCAAAAAATTAACGGGCCAATCAGATTGCCAGGGCGGGCTTTATATGATGATGGACAGATGATCTGCAGGGACGTAATCATCACGTTATCAAAGAGCGCTGAACTGTCTTCCCTCAGAGATGACTGTAGCTGGAGAATTGAGATGTACAGATTCTCGCTGTCGCATTCAATTTTAATAGACGAACAGAAAACTGCAATCAAGGCATTTGTTGATCGGAAAGATATTTTTGCCGTCCTTCCTACATGATTCGGCAAAGTGTAACTTATCAGCTGGCTCCGATGGTCGTGAAGAAGATGGGACGTAATGAAAAGCCTGTGGTCGTTGTGGTTTCTCCTTTGGTCGCACTCATGGAGGAGTAAGTAAAAGAAGCAACACTCTGTTATTTTACTTCTAAAAAATAAGTTCTATAGTTGAAAACTGTGCTATGCAAAGGAGTTGACTTACTGCATTGCTCTGATTGGTTGTAGGTCTACGACTATCCAATTTGCAGCGCAGAGGTTTTTTTTAATGCTGTCATAAATGCCAAAGGCACTTTACATAGCAATGATTACTCTTGGTATGCCAGCCGAACTTTGCACAACATTTTTTTGGTCGGGAAGTTCAGGCTGGACTCGAATCCATTGAGGAGAAATTATGATCAGTCAAAAAATTAATTGGGCCAATCAGATTGCCAGGCGGGCTTTATATGATGATGGACAGATGATCTGCAGGGACGTAATCATCACGTTATCAAAGAGCGCTGAACTGTCTTCCCTCAGAGATGACTGTAGCTGGAGAATTGAGATGTACAGATTCCGCTGTCGCATCTAATTTCAATAGACGAACAGAAAACTGCAATCAAGGCATTTGTTGATCGGAAAGATATTTTTGCCGTCCTTCCTACATGATTCGGCAAAGTGTAACTTATCAGCTGGCTCCGATGGTCGTGAAGAAGATGGGACGTAACTGAAAAGCCTGTGGTCGTTGTGGTTTCTCCTTTGGTCGCACTCATGGAGGAGTAAGTAAAAGAAGCAACACTCGTTATTTTACTTCTAAAAATAAGTTCTATAGTTGAAAACTGTGCTATGCAAAGGAGTTGACTTACTGCATTGCTCTGATTGGTTGTAGGTCTACCGACTATCCAATTGAGCGCAGAGGTTTTTTTTTAAGACGCGCCTCATAATCAAAGCCATAAGGAGCAGTTTTTAGACTCATATTCTGATATGAGTATGACGAAGTCAGGCTAAGCAATGATAGTAAAATAAATAAATAAATTATATATATATTATATCATAATTGTGTATTATTAGCAGTAATTATTTGTTTTTACTATCACTGCTATGTAAAGCCTTTGGCATGTATGACACATAAGCTGACTTTCAACATGACTTTTAAAAGTAAAAGTGAATGATATGAAAAGCCCTTGCCCCAGGGTTGCATTGTGAATCTTTTTGAGGAAGCCCAGTGTACCTGCAGTCGTCTGCTAAGAAAGACAACAATACTTCCCTTATTCCACTGATAGCATCTATTGTACAACATCAGACACTTGCACTTCAAAGGATACTTCAAAATTGAAAGATGTCTGAGCTACCAAGTGTATTACTAAAGTGCATGTCTGAAACCTCAAGCCATTGTACATGTATAACAAATAAAAATAAAAAAGTTCTCCTTTTCATTTCGGAATTAAAACATGAGCCACTGATGAAAGGAAGTCAGTAACAAACAGAACATGACAATCAAGATCAAAAGATCGAGGAAGCACAGCACCTCGCCACTTGGTCTATCTTGAAGAAAACAACCAAGAGGAACTGAGCAACTACCATATTCATAACAACATTCAACCTGAGCTCCAGTCACTTGCTAAAAGCTTAAGTTTTCATGCTACAGCACTTTGGAAGGTGCTTCTGCCCCCACAAACTCTTCTGTACGTTACAGCGAGGTCTTGAGCTCACAGATGCCCTTGTCCTCTGTGGGACACACGTCACGTCCTCTGAGATCTCGAATGTTCATTCCGTTCACACTCACTAAAAGCAAAAAGTGGTTAAAAATGCAACCAGTGAGTTAGAAGCACAAGCGTTTGCTTTTTGCAATACCTTTGCATTTTGTGTCATGAGAGAGAGTTTTGATAAAAACATACTTGTGTAGTCCAGGCTTGTGCAAATTTCAGAATTGGCCTCCATTCAATTCATGAATTGGAATTTGAATTGTAATTGACTCGCCCCTCGAGGAAGTTGAATTTGAATTGGAATGACAGGAAGTGGAATTAAATTCATGGAACTTAAATTCTGTTATTAAATTCATTTAAACCCTGCTAGTGCCTTTTGCTAGTTAGTGAAGTATTAAAGAACTATAACAACTGTTAAACAATATATTAGAGATTCAAAAATATCAGAGTTGTCTAATTTTAATCAAACACAAAAAAATAGAGATGAAAAATTAACTTAGGTAAGACATGTACTTTTGCTATGGTTAAATAAATGTTCAGTGATATCTTACAAAGATCTCTGAATGTTGAAATAAATCAAGTAAATGCATTAAGTTTTGCTCATGCTAGCGAATGGAAGTATTTAAAACAAGGGTGTTACAACTTCTCCACGTTGTGCCCCGTGCTTCCCTACAGTCAGGGTTAGGAAGGTTACTTTGGAAATGTAATTGCTCACTGTTATACAGTAAGTTACCCATTAAAAATGTGGTTTACATTAATTTATCTGGATTACTTTATCAATGTAAAGCAATTTCCTTTTAATTCTGGGAAATGGCATTTCAATTGCAATAAATCAAACTTAGTATTTGTTCTGTGACTAGAGCTTTTAACATTCATTGCTGGGGGAAAACATTGCTGGTAGTTCAAACTAATACAATTTATATAATATTAATGCAATCATATCTGACATATATTGTAAAGCTACACTGTTAAACACTTAACTTAAAATATCTATATGAATTTCTTAAGAATGTTTAATGAATTGTAATGCTTCCTTTAATTCAAATTCAAATTGTAATTCTAGATCCTGTTTGACATCAATTCAAAATCTAGAATTGAATTGGAATTTAGTAGCTCATTTCTCAATTCAATTCTGTGCACAAGCCTGGTGTAGTCAACTTTCAAAAACTCTTCTTAGCACAAACGTGTTGCACTGGAATAGTTTTCAAACAAGATTTGCTAATGCTTCCTTTACAGTACAGTGTATACAAAGTAAAGTATACACTGAAAGTACTAGAAAGTACTGCTAATATAAATTAGACAGGGGTAGGTCTAGGGGTAGGTTCAGTGTTAGTACTAGTTATTACCCAGTAATTGTAGTTACTAAAATAAGTACATACTATTTACATGGGTAACTGGACTGTAAAAGGAAACGTTACCCAAGATTTCACATTTCAAACAAGATTCCACCCATCTCCCATTGGTGGGACAAACATACCACCTAGTCCTGTTGCACTATTGGTTGAGCCAAAATTGCTGTTTCAGAATAGTTGGAATGCTAAAAAAAGTTTCTTGTTTTGATAGTGCTATAGAACCAGAGTAGTCTCAGCCTCAGCCAGTGGCTGATTGTCTAATGATGGGCTGAACGTGCAAATGCCTTCACAAGTTTCTAAGTCTAAATCTAATTGGGTGAATCCTACATGATTTCTGGAAGATGTGTGTGTTGCGTTCTTTGACGGTCTGCTTGGAAACAAAGGTGCCGTGATGCCAAACGCCCTTGTGGAAATATGACATGAGCGCTTATCAGGATCATCTAAAACTGCTGGATTTAAAATATGTCCAAGAGTTTTAGACACCGGTCTGTTGATTGACGTCATGCTTAAGCCCATAAAAACCTCTAATTGGTCGCATTATATGCCGGTTAGATGGCCTCTGGACGGTCCTTGGCCGTTATCAATCTGAAGGTCTGTCAAATGCAAGACTACTGAACCAGTGTTTAAACTTTTCAAGGAAATAAACATATGGCTTACTTACATCCTTTGTATATTGTCTGTAAATAACGTATTTAAATAGCATTAAAAGCTCAACATAAGATTAAAGTGGTGTCTCAGTGTATCACACAGCTTGGGTACTGTACATTCAGACCTTAATAAAAGGGAAAGATCATCCATAAAATGCAAGAGTACTAGCTTTAGACATTTAAAAGACATATTTGATCATTAAACCGAAGGGGAAAATGGTGTAATAAGAGAGAGCAGGTGTTTTATCCTGTAAAAACTTGTCTGCATCTGTCACTGTCAGCAACACACTCTGAAAATGACAAACCACATCAGGCACTGGCAGCGATATTAACATAAACATCAATTTCTCTACCACCAAGTTTTTGTTATTCTACACAATAAATCCTATTTGATTTTATATATATATATAATATATATATATATATATATATTTTTTTTTTTTTTTTTTTTTTTGACAAAAATCTTTACAGTTTTGCCCTCCTGAAGCTCAAACAGTACCACATGATTCTAGCAACGCCAAGGTCCATGGGTTTGATTCACAGGTTAAACTGACAAAAATGTAAATGTAAAAATTTCAAATGCGAAAACTGTGAAGTGTAATTTACAGAAAATACAATCTAAGCAGAGGCTATTTACCAAAATTATTTAATGAAAATATCTGAATTTCATTATAAATTTTAGATATATTTATAATATAGAATCAAGTGAGCCATGTAAGACATTGTATTAAAACATTACAGGCAGAGCAATGTAAAGGTTGAGAAAACACACTTTCAAGCTTTCTAGGAGAGAAACGGTGTGAATCCACAGAGAAATTGCAGCTTTCACTATCTCCCAACACCAAGAAAGTTAGCTAATGCACTGATGTGATCCACCAAGACACAGGGGCGCAGATAGGTCCTCTGTCCGTATCCAGTACAATACCTCTCGCTGTAGACATCTTCCTGACAACAGTACTTACAGGGATTCCTGTGCCATACCGAAAAATGCAATCATCTCTGTCCAGGCTTTATTGTCTGAGGGGAATGAAAAGCTCTTCCCAACGTCTGACCGTTATCTCAGAACGATGTTAAACAAGGTCATCTTCTATCTTGTAAGATGGATAGGGTTATTATTAAAGATCTTTGCAGGCTAATGCAGGATGCCTGTCTGCACAGAGTGGCATTAAAGTTTAATGCATGAGGTGTTCCAGACACAAAGAGGCAAAAAGATAAAAGTAAACCAAGAATATTTCGGAAGATGAATCGCCTTCATCTGCTATTTGACATAAGATTACTCATGGAATATTTACAACAAAATTCAACTTTTTTGTTTGCTAGACAGTCTCCTGGCAATATGCATCAGCTGGTCTCCCTGCCTGCTTGAGTACCGATGTGCACATAGTTTTTTTTTTTTTTTTTTTTTGCTGTTCACAAACATAAGTGGAAAATGAAGCACACTCTAAATCCTTTTTAATTGGTCCTTTGATTCCACAATCCTGATAATGACGGGTCAACAAGCACAGGGAAAAATGTTTCCCCAGCTGAGACGCTATTATTTTAGGTTAGACTTATTTTTTTCCCCCTCTTTTACCCATTATAATTTCTTTCTTTTCTGTTTTTAATTCTCACTCTTGCACAACCATAACAATAAATGGCAGGAGGGCCAGTGTCAAACGGAGGCTTATCAGTCTAAAACACATGTGCTTTCTTTTATCAAGAACTTTGCATGCGCTTCTCATATTGGAATGCCCTTATTTTTAGTGTTCGTGGCATGTGTAATTTTATTTTTCAGCATCCCGGCCAATGAATATTAAATTAAGGAGCGAGTGGCCCTTGTTCTAACTGATTTGTATGGGTTTGCTGTTCTGTCGGTCAAGTCAGACTCATTGCCATTACTTCAAAACACAATAGTGAAATTAAATAGAATCTTTTGAAAAGAAAAGAAAGAAAGAAAAAAGAAAAAAGAAAAAGAAAGGCACATTAATTAAAAGTTTTATTTTTGGAATGGTTTAAAGTGTTACTGCAGCACACAAGCTGTGATAAGCAAATTCTTTATTAATTGCAGCCGCTTTATTCTGGACTTCAGTTAAATGATCCTGTACTGAGGAACAAAGAAAAATGGGTGTGGGCCAAAATTTATGTGGTCATGATGTTTTTTTTCTTTCCATGCATGCATGTTGGTTCCAAGTTGTTTAAAGATGTGTTCAGTATTCTGCAGAACATAAAATGCCATTTAAAGTGAACAAACATACAAGCACTACTTCTAAATTAGCATGGCATGAACTAAAATCGCCTTATTTCCTTTGAATATAAGTTGTTGAGGCATGAATTCCCATTTTCTTGTTGTTTGGACACCACTGAGTCACAATGAAATTCATTTTTGTGGAAACTGGAAAGCACATTGCAACAAGATGTTCTGTGCAAATTTGAACAAAGTGACACTTGATGGATATATCGTGACCAATCATGAGATTCTGGGAATTTCTGTTACAGTCACACTGAGGTAAAAAAATCTAGGAGGGAAAACATCAGACGTTCTTTGTGGAAGGTACATTTCCCACAAAGCAGCTCATGGTGTTTTTAAACACTTCTATATACTGAACATTTCAAACAATGAATCACTAATCTAAGACCATTAGATTACCCCCCCCCCCACACACACACACACACACACACATATGTTCCATTTATCAAATGCCAATGTAAATACATTTATAATCTTGACTTAGAAAAAAAAATCTGTTCTTTAAAACAGAAGAACTTTCTTTTCATCAAAAAATCCTGAAAGAAACATATCATGGTTTCCCCAAAAATAACATAACAATAAAAAAGATTTCTTAACACCAAATCTGCATTAGAATGATTTATGATGTATCATGTGACACTGAAGACTGGAGTAATGATGCTGAAAATTCAGCTTTGCCATCACAGGAATAAATTACATTTAAAAAATGTATTCAAAAAGAAAACGTACTATGTTACCTAATGTAACTTCGGTTCTCTCTAGAAGAGGGAACAATTTTTTAAGTTGCTATACGCTATGGGTTAAGTCATCTTTTCTCGAGATCTCAAGGCAAAAAAAATTATCCTTAATTTTGTATTGTCAACGCAGTGCAGTGGACAGCAGAGAGCATAGCAGGCTGGATAAGCATGCTCATTGGCTGTCCTGCAGCAGCCTATCGGTGAGCCCTACGTGATGTCGCGCCCTCTACACTTCACAGTCCGCCAGAATGGGAGAGGCTAGCATTTACAAAAACAGGCTGAGCCCTGGTTTTCATTGACTGAAGCGAATAAGCTCATGGTGTGAGCATGGCAGGTTATGCAATTCCCATTCCCTCTTCTTACACTATGGGAACCCCTTGTCCTTATTGGCTCAAAGAAGGAGGTACAGAAGTTTCGCTATTTCTGCACGATGTACTGCTACTTCCCCATTCACTCTCCTCTCGTTTAGCTCGAAAGCGTGGGGGACAGCGAACGAATTACAATGTATAGCCCTGCTTTACTGTGCTCAGCACCCATTTTGACACGCACGGCATAGCTTCCCATGCTTAAGGCTAGGGGCAGAATGTCCACTGGGTTGCAGAACCTGATTTGGAGACGCGCACGCTCTTGGTGCTGGAATACAGCAGCTCCCCGACAGCCATCGCTGGCTGAATTATACACAAAGTCCCGGTGGCTTTGGAGGTGGGTTAAGTGTGAGGTGCTCGTGAGCAGGCACAAGACTTACATCTGTAAAGCGATCGGCAGGGAGTAGCCATGAAACAAATCAGGCAGTGAGTACGTGTGGGCACGGGGTCATGAGCACCTATTCTACATCTGACACTCCAGCGGCTTTTGCCAGCTTCATAAGAGTGGGCTTTGAGAGAGACATAGGGATATAGTGCTTCTGTGCAGGGGTAAACACTGAGACGTGGACACGTTTTCTACACTTAATCTTAGGCGGGTGGAGGCGGCCTGTGGTGGATAGCCGAGCGCAATCTAGGGTGACCCTGTCGTCGCTGTGAAGACGGAGTTGAGCTGGACGTTGGGTGGAGCATCGTGCAGGCTGGCCCCGAGGATGGCATGCAGCAGAGTTCGATCAACAAGGTAGGAAAAGATTCATGGCCTGTGTGGTCTTTTGTATCTCCGAGAGGGCCAGTGGGGGAGAGAGGGGTGTTGAGGAAATCAGGCAACTCGGATTCCCTCATGTCGGCGAGCGTCAGCCAGAGGTGGCTTTCTGTGACAGTCAGAGAGGACACACACCTTCCAAGAGCCTGGGCAGTGGATTTAGCAGCGCGAAGGAGAGAGCTGTTGATAGAGGTAGGATTCAAGCTCTTCTCAACCAGCTCATGGAGGAGATCAGCTTGGAGGATCTGTAGGCCTGCCATGGAGTGCAAGGCTGAGGCGACTTGTCGGGCGGCGGCGAAAGCATAGCCGACAAGGGCTGATGTAATCCTGCAGGCTTTGGATGGGAGGGCAGCCTTTGAACACCATCCAGAGGGCAAGCAAAGGTGCACTGCAACTGCTTCTACTGAAGGGGATGGAATTATATCCCTTCTCGGCGGCACTGTCAACCTTTGAGATCTGTCGAGGAGAAATGAGAGTGGACTCTTGCAGAGAAAGGAGCGTTCCATGTTTTGGATAGTTCAGCGTGGAGCTCCAGCAGGAAGGGTGCAGTCTTGGATACGGGTGTTTGGCGCGGCGATGGAGGAAGTGGCCGTCAGAGTCTGTTCGGTGCAGGCTTTTCAGGCATTGACCACTCGAGAACAAGTTAAGGAGAGCAGGAGCTCCGCATCCCATACTATCCCTATTACTATATTCACTATTAAACTATTACTGTTTTTACTGTATTTGTTATCAAATCAATGCAGCCTTGGTGATAATAAGAGACTTCTTTCTAAAGCACATACACTTGAACAGAGGAAAAAATGTTCCTTGTGTCAGAACTTATTTGCATGTACAGTATGGGTTCTATCTTACACCCAGCAAAAGTGGATTTTCCCCTCCACAGACGCACGCCGACAAACTAGGGAATTAAATTGCACTCCCTGGGGGTTCAGTGTAAAAAAGAAGGTGTGTTCTGGTGCAAACAATCCCTGGTGTTATTTTGCAGTTACAGAAAATAATTGCGCCACTGACCAGAAAAAATCTCTAAAAGTCTAAAGTCAATGGTGCATTGCGCATACATTCAGATGCTTTTTTAAGAGCGCATGCTTGGCCATAATACAGAGAGTGAACAACGCGCATACACTGTATATGATTCTCTCATTTACACAGAAGCATTCTACTTTTTGCAAATTATACATTATTATAATGGAAAATATTAAAACACAAGGGAAATCATTGTTGTGTCCATGACGATGGGAAAAATTTGGCATAAAGCTTACACATTTACCCAAATTATTATTATATGCATGTTTAACCGAAGCTAATTTGGGTGGGTTTGTCCCATCCTCAGTGTCACTTCTATTTCTTTTACGGCCCTGACGAGAACACCGATCTCCTCGGCTGTGAACCGATTCGGAAGCGCGCCTGGTAAAAGCATTGTTATAAATAGTGTTGTGCCATGAAACAAGCACACCTCATTCATCATGCTCTTAAAGGGGATGTGATATGATGCTCTTATAGGTTTGTTTCCTGTTACACCCAGATTAAACCTAGGAATAATGAAGCTACTTCAGACACACCCCTTTTAGATTTGCGTTGAGCGGAAGAGTCATTTATCCCACCGGTTAAATAGCAACAGCGCCGAGATCCGCCCACAAAGTTACTTAAGCTTTGTGCTTGACACTTGCGTTTTAGATCGTTAAAATGCATGTTGACAGACTATAGAATGAAAAAATAAAGCACAACAAAGCTAATAAACAAGTAAACTTTGCATGTCAAAGCACATAATGCATTTCTGAATATTTAAAAAAGAAGAGAACAAATAAACAAAACATAATAAAACTGATGAGTACATATTACATCATTGCACCAATGCCACTTTTGTGGCATGATGTCATATAACAAGACACAGTAATGGCATTATAACAACTTTGCCATCTAATTTTGTTCAAGAGGCACATTACTTATTATTTTAGATGGGTTTATGTTGCTTTTTAGCCCTTATCAGGTGGCCTGTTTACGGTTATGCTTTTAATAAGATAAAAGAAAGAATGAGAGTAATAACTCTAAGAGCAAACAACGTCTAAAATAAGCAGGAACAGTCATCATAAACTTGAAACATTTCCATCAATACAATTGATTTTATAGGAAAAGCTCAGCATTTATTCTGGCCATCCCCCACCTGCCGCAGTAAGTTCTGTAATATCCAGTGATGGATTCGTTATAGCTTGTTTTTCTCGCCGTGTTGAGCATACAGCAGGTAATTAGTTTACTGAAACTAATGCCTTGTGTTACTTCTGCACCAAAGTCCTGCTTCACTTCACTAATTGACTGAGTAATTACATCAGTTATCTGAAGCCATATCAACATAATCGGCCTGCTGACTGTGCCTTTTGATTTCTTTATGTAGGTATAAAGAGTGACTCAAACTTGTCTATTTTTATTTTTATTTTTAAAGCTACAGTCAATAATGTTTGGTTTAAGGTTCATTGTCTTTTATTTGTCCCAATAGTTTCATACTGACACATACTGTACCATGGATTTGTTTAGCTTATTAACCACATGGCATATCAAACTAAAAGTAGTCTTTTTTTTCTTTTCTTTTCTTTTTTTACTAATATACATTTCCATCAAGCACATTTAAATGTATGTTGTGGAAACTTTAACTATGCACTTAACAAATTGGTGTTCCTTCTCTTAAATGAAGCGTGACAGTCCAGTGATGTGCAAAAAAAACTGCCATAATTTAAATAATAATAAAGAGAATTACACATTTTAATTATTCAATGGCATGTCGTCTAATTATTAGAATTATTTTAAGAAATCCACATGAATGGCTTGAAAAAAAGATGATTGCAGGCTTTTAGTGTGTCCATGAGAAAAATAAACAATAAAACATTCAATCAAAAAGGTGTTGATGCAATTGAGTGCTTTTATACGCATCACAGTACAATGGTAGAGTCAATGTGAAATGAAGAATACAAACCCCAGTGTTTTGTAGAATAATAATAATAAATTAAAGACTACACAATTAATGGAGTGGAAAAATTAACATAATTAATTACACAAATTTGTGTGTGTATTTTTTTTCCCACATTCAAACAAAATTAGTTTACATTCATTGCTTTGAATAGGCAATAATTTACTAATGTCTAACAATGTGCCCTAATAACAAACAATGGCACTGATTTTTCTGTTCAAACTTCATTATACCTTAGCAGCTGGGATTAAGATTTCTCCGAATTTCTTCAAGTGGTTCTACAGGACTCAACTCAGCAACATTATCGAGCAAACAAACACTGAATGAAACATTTCTGAAATAAACTTAATTTTTGCATTTCACATTCAACAATTAATCATTATAGTGCAGAATCAGCTGACAACAAATCACCAGCAGGTGCTTTCAGGTTGACAAGTCTAGACAATGGGTGAATTGTTTTGAAAAAGCAATTTCCTGTAAGAAATCTCATAAGATTGTTCTACACTAAATTCATACATTAATTATAATATATGAATGTAATAATATTTTATACTAATATTAATACATTATATTAATATACTAATATTTAAACACCTCTGGAAGCAGGGGCCAGCAAGTGGAGCTCACTCTGTGGTCTGTGTGGCTTCTAACGCCTGCGGTACAGTGACGGGGACACTATATTGTCAAAGAGCAAGAGCAAAGAGTCCTTCGGATGAGACGTTAAACCGAGGCCCTGACTCTCTGTGGTCATTAAAAATCCCATGGCACTTTTCCTAAAAGAGTGCTCTGGGCACATTCCACTCATTGGCTCTTGCCAATCATGGCCTCCTAAATAATCCCCATCCACTGAATTGGCTCTATCACTTCTCTCCTCTCCACCTGAGGCTGGTGTGTGGTGAGCGCATTGGCACCGTTGCACTGTGGCTGCCGTCGCATCATCCAAGTGATGCTGCACGCTGGTGCTAGTTGAGGAGAGAACCCCTGATATGATTATAAAGTGCTTTGGCTGTGAAGTAGTACATACTGCATGAAAGCACTATGCAGTGTGTGTATATAGTGGTTCATGTAGGTTGTCAACAAACCCGAATGTTGGTGGTTCAATCCCGGTTCCACCGGACCAAGTGTTGAGGTGTCCATTAGCAAGACACCTAACCCCAGATGCTCCCAACAAGCTGGATGGAGCCTTGCATGGCTGACACCACCGTTGGTGTATGAATGAGTGAGTGAATGGGTTAATGTGAAGCAATATGTAAAGCGCTTTAGTGGCCATGAGTCTGTTGAAAGCACTATATACTGTAAATGCAGTCCTTTTACCTTTTTTATATATATATATATATATATATATATATATATATATATATATATATATATATATATAACACACACACACACACATACTGTATTGCTAATTGAGAGAATCATTTATTTTAAAAAAAACAAGTGTATATTATATTCAGTGCAGGGGTTAAGGTTTCTGAAATGCAATAAACATTACAAATGTTGTCGTTTTTTTTCTATACTAATTTATTTATGCTATTCTCTGACACCAAAAATTCTCTCAATGTTTTATTCAGTCTATTTAGCCTCACCGCTGTTGATCACAGCAGAGGTTTGAGGGAAAGTGTCCATAAAATATCACATTGTGCACTTTAAACAGTCTCCGCTCATTGTCTCTTGCCATTACCTCCCATCAGTGTGTCAACAAGACGGATACGCAGCTCTTTGTCTCTATCCACAGGTGTTGGATCTTGCAGTATGGGATGCTTATTCTCACCCACTGTCTCCATTAGAGCAATCCCCAAAAACTGTTAACCAAGTTAAAACCTAACATTTGGTACAGATGCTGATTGCTCACAGACTTTGGTGTCCTGCTTTGGCCTTCAAACACATTTATTCCGACATAAACGACAGATCCAACTTAACCCTTTAACCCCTGAATTTGGAACATTTTGCTTCTCATGCCAGTTGCAGAAAATATAAAAGTCAATAAAAATGCAATTCACTGTGTGAAATTGGTTTATGGCCCCATGAAGGTTGGACATTGGGTAGTCATGGCTACTGGCGGGCAAATTACACTATAGTTTGCATTTAAGATGCTGTGTTAGAAGGTCACAGCTTCAATATTCTCAAAATGAGAAAGCTTTTCAATATTGGTCATACGCATGCACTTTTTATTCATCGTTTAGAAAATGTAACTACATTATCATAGCACACTTAAGCTCTAAGGTCTATAGACGAAGGTTTTTTTACACAAAACATTTTATATCTTAAAGGGTGCTAAACCATAACCAAAGTTAAACTAAAAAAAAACTGATATTCATGAGACCAGCTAAACAATCAATAGCAATAACAATTGGGCTTTTCGAAAACCCAATTATGTTTGACTACCTTATTTGTTCTCCATTTTGTGTTACGGTTCCCAATCACATTTTTTTGCTGATGCCATTACTGCTCTGTAAAGAATGTAGTTATTTCATTCAGTGTTGAATTAGCTAATTTCAGTTCTTGGAGCTCTGGAGGGTCTATATCTATTAACAGTCATATCACCATGTTAAGACAACTTTAACTCATTATTAACGGTGACAAGAACTCATCAGACTCAATTAAGCCTCCTTTATATTGTGTGTTTTTTTTTAGTCTCTTTTAAGATTAAATGTCCAATGGGCAGCAGAAAATAATAGCAAAATTTCTAATCTCACTGGCTCTTCCAGTTCATCTCCAACACATGTGGCGTAAGCCTCTAACACTTACATAGTACTTTTAAGGTACTAAGTTACAATTCTGTACATAATGATGGTGTTTAGGTGAAGTTAGAAGGTTCAAATGAGTTAGAGGTGCCAAACTTTTAAAGGTTTGACATTTTTGTAAATTTCTGAATTGTTATTATACGGATTGGATTTAAGCAGGCTGATTTTATGTTTTCAAAACCTTTCTGTAAAAGTCCAGGGGTCAGTTGCATGGAAAAATGCCAAACTAGCAGGCAATCAGTCTTACTTATCAGATTCAAATGAGAACAATCTATGTTTTTATGTAATTCAACAACGTATCGCTAGTCTTAAAGAAAAGAATTAGAGGAACATTTTGAAAGACTGTTCTAAGCCTCAGAACTTGATGTAAAATAAAAGTGATCACATGGAATTAACTAAATGTAATTTACAAGAGTATATGAACGAATGCTATTATTGAAACGAGTGAATGTGAGTGTTTTAAGCATAATTTTTTAATGGTAATAATAATACTCAGGACCAACCCCTTCCCTTCTTTTACTTTATCCCATTTTATTTATTAATTTCCATCTCTTCTGTGAGCACTTAACATAAAAAAAAATCATTTTCCTTTAAATCCTCGCTTTTCTGGCTTATGCTACTCCGAGCACTGTCTAAACTTTGTATTTTGAGCACTTTGTTTTTTTTTTTTTTTTTTTGCCTCTTAACGATGACTCGCTTGGTTTAGTCCTCGGTTGTAAGTCGCTTTTGGATTATAAAACCCAAAAGACTTTGTACTTTGGATTTAAGGTGGCTAGAGAAAGAAAGAAACCGTCTCATGCGAACACAAGGATTAAACATCGGCGACGCTTTTGAAAAGTGTGTGAACTCCGTGTTTTGAAGGGGTTCAAAACGGAAGAAGAGATGGCTTTTTTTCTGATGAACAAGTAAGACATTTCAATAGTTCAATCGTGTAACAGTACGTTTTCTTAATTCACACAGTTATGGCGTTTCCTTTGTTGTGCCTTTCTCGTTTTGCTATTATGGAGAATGTGAATTCTCAACTGCACAGGTAACCATAAAACACATTAAATTTAACATAAGTCATGCAATGCTGATGTTGTTAACCTGAACAATTTGAAAACAAAGCAGGCTATAATTTGCACGGTTGCTGTAAATCGCGTTGATTAAATCTAACGAAGCTTATCATGTCGAATGATTTTTCCCCTTAGTTGATCTAGAACAAAAGTGGATGTTACTTACTTGTTCAGAAGACATATTCCGGTGAAAATTCTTATGTTGGTCAAACTTTCAAAAAGTGAATCTGTGATTCTGTATGACAGTATCCACACAGCGCAGTGATTGACAGCAGCACTTGCCTCAAAACACTGTGTATTCATCCGCGCTGTTCCATGCCAATTTACAACCCACGTAAAGATGATAATTCCGCGAATAACTGCAATTGCAGATTTCTAACAGAGATGGCGACAAGGAAGAAAAGTTGCGGACTGCAGCTTTAATCTACTGGTAATTGCAATATCTTTTAGGCTATGACATAGTAGTTTAGTTCATCAGAGCATCGTATAAAATGTGAATTTTAATCATTTTAGTTTTTCACCAAACAATTTTTAGTTTTCACCCAACATCTTTGTTGTTGAGGAAATGGATTTTATGCACATCAACTTGATTCTTGTTAAATTTACAAATGGTCTGTTCTCCATTGAGACCATCAAGAGAACTGAATGGTGTAGAGAGACAGCAAAGGAAGGGCAATGAAGAGTCAGGCCGGCTTGGAAGATGGGAGATAGATGGCAGCCGGCCAGTATCCACTGTTCAGTGAAATTGATCAAGGTAAGGGGAGCTGGGTTCAGAATAATTCAATTAAGGCTGACAGAAGCGCTGACCAAATCTTCAGACACAGGTGATACTACAAGGTCATTCGATACAGGGTATGGACAATCATAAATAGTGAAAAATAGCACAGAGGGGAAACGAATGACAGTGTTAGATTATGTCTAATATTACCTTGATCGCAGAGCGGTCGGATCACTAGATTAGCCATAAATTAAATAATAAGTGGTAATAATAATGGGTGAACAAAGATCGAGCGGGACACTTAAACTTAATCACTCATCATTTTGCGTATATGCTTCCAATCCTACAAATCTGCATTAATCCGAAATTAGTATGCAATAACATTGATGTGTCCACGGAAGTCTTTGCACGGAAGAATTTAATCATCAACAACCAATATGAAATATCACCTAGGAGCAAAAACACCATTATTGCAAATCCCTCCCATGGACTGCTGTAGGCTAGTAGTAAAAATCTTAGGTACATATTAAGTTGATTTATTTCATGAAAAGAGAACTGAATGTTTTAAAAAGGAATGTGAGAATGTAAGAGTATGCAAATCTTCAGCCAAAAGGCTGAAATCATGATATTTTGAATCTATTGTAATGCTGTAATCTTTTGAAAGCCCAAATTCATTGAGCAAAAAAGATTTTGTTCCTTTATAAATGCAGCAAATAGTCTTTGGTGACAAAATTGACTCTCAGCCTTGAATGTGACTGAACGTCACAGCAATAACTCCTTGCTAGACAGGTTTTTCCTTTTTCAGCTCCACACGCACACAGATAATGCTCTCCGCAGGTACACCGTCTCATCATGGCCAATTGTTTCCCCCTGTGAGTGCTTTATCTAAGCTGGTCTGAGACTGTTCAGCCTCATTGAACATCAATGGCCCTCCTCTTCATCCCCTCTTACCGAGCCATCAGCGCCAACATCCCTTGGTATCAAGGCTGTAACAAAGGCAGGGATTCTGCTGCACCACAGGATGTGGAGGAAAAATGGGGGAACAGAGGAAACCTCAGACAAAATGAGAGAACATACAGTAGTAGATTTGAAAGAAGCAGAGGTGGGGATTTTTGCTAAAAGTGTCACAGCTGTGAGGGGGGAATTAAATTCTGACCTTGTAAACTAGAGGTGTTTGAAAGTCACTTTTAGTGTTAGTTAACAATATTTAAGTGCTCTAAAAGGATAATACACATGCCTTTGGTGTGAGAGACCCAGGTTCCAAATCCCACTGTGAGACACCAATATGTCTCTGAGCAAGACACTTAACCCCTAGTTAGATATTGTAAGGCGCTTTGGATAAAACTGTCAGCTAAATGAATGAATGAAATAAATGAATAAAACATTATGACCACCAATACCATGCATTGATGAGCCTTGGACACCTAACACCCTGTTGTTGGTTTGTCCTTCCTTGGACTAATGTTGGTAAATTCTCAACCGCTACTGACCTGGATTCAAACCACAAGCCTTGCTTCATCGCCTTGCCATAAAAATTTGGCCCTTTTCAAAGTCACTCAGAACTTTATTCCTGCCCATTTCTCCTGCATCCAATACATTGATTATCAAGAGCAGATTGTTTACTTACTTTCCAATCTACCCAGACCTTAAAATGCGGCCTAGTTAGGAGATGATCGACGACATTCGCTTCACCTGTGATGCTGTGACTGGTTATAATGTTTTGGCTCATCAGAGTACCATAAACTATAGCTGTGTAATTTGAAATATAATGTACAGATTTAAGCAGAAAGAGTACATTTGACTCAAAGCGAGTGTTTTAAGGTGAGCATGCCACTTCCAGATGCTGCAATGATACGGTCCATGTGACTGAATTGAGTCCCCCATCTATTTCACACTTCGCAGAGCAGCCCAATTGCCATATTTATCACAATAACTCAAGACATGTAAAAGTATGGAATTCATCTACACTTCATTGTAAAATCAGCCAGAAAAAAGGCAGAGGTTCCAATCCATGACTGGGTCTTCATCTGAGCCCACTGAGGTTCTAATTTGTCACAGAGATTCATAACAAAGCCTGTCTCTCAAACACACTTTAATTTTCCAACTCCACCTGGGCCATGAGAACACCTGCCTTTGTAAAAACCCTTCTAGCAGTGAAGTCTGAATACATTCCAGATATGCTCAAATGCTAAATCATTGCAATGCTGAAACCAAACAATAACTCGGAGCCATATGCCTGTAACATTTGTACTGTCAAATCCTAATAAAGAATTAATGAAGCCCGGATCAAACCATCAAGCTGTCTCCATCTCATTTGTGCTGGACTAAAATATTCCCACCAAAATCTGCAGGGATTGTTGAAACCAAAAGCCACCTTCCTAAAATGATGGTACCAGGTGGATCTATTCACATAGTGTGATTTTATGTTACGGTGGAAAGCCCACGGTTAATGACATGTCAGAATCCAGAATATTGATTTTACTGGATTTTTGGTTCATTACAATAAGGATTTCTGCCCCTAAATTCCATATATATGCTGGTAGTAACATGGTAAAATATTAATAATAATAAATTATACACATAGTGGCCGCAAAAGTAGATGGTGATGGTGCAGTAGGGTTTATGTATATTAATCATGTTGCCAGCATTCTCTCGAACTGATTTGCTAAAAACAAAACAAGGAAGGTAATAGAAGAACGCCAGCCAATGAGATTGCCGTTTGCGCATTAGTTTCGAACACTACCAGAGATACCGCCATATTTTCAGCTTGTTCTTGAAAGCTGAATAATTCCAAATGAACTTAGAAATTATTAGCTAATGGCTAATTAAATACATTATTTAGTCAACCAGAGTGAAGATTTAGTCGCATATGAAATTACATAGCATTGTGGATAGTGCGGTTATCGTAAGGGGTGTGACACTTCGGTTGACCAATCACAAGGTACCGATCCAGCCGACCATCAGAGTAACACAGTCTCATCCCAAGACATCATACAACTGACGCTTTTGACCATACGTCAATATCCGCCTTTTCAGGGTACCCTTAGACGTCGGTTATATGACGATCGCGGGCCGTCATACAACTGACGCTTTACCTTTAACGTCAGTTAGTTTTACCCTAAAAAGGCTCATGTTGATGTATGGTCAAAAGCGTCAGTTGTATGATGTCTTGGGATGAGACTGCGCTGATCAGAGCACATCTCCACTTTTCAAGGGAGGGGCTTCAGGAACTAAACAGAGCGTTTCTGACAGACTGGGAAGAGAGGTATGGGAAAAGGTTTTTGGGCGACTATAGGCCCGTTCACACCAAGCACAATAATTATAAAGCTATAATTCTAAAAATCGTTCTCCATATTAAAGAATAACAGAGTTCACACCAAAACTATAACGATAAAGATATGAGGAACGATATCTTTGGGATCACTTTCAGAACGATTTTTTTCCAGCTGTCCAACGATAAAACACTGACAACCAATTTGAATCCATTCTAATTTAAAGGTCTCACACATTTAAAATGGCAGATGACATTCCAGCAAAGTTAATCGTCGAGGTACAAAAAATCCTCCACTGTTTGACAAGTCAAACCCCCTTTTCAAGGATACGTTAAAAATATGGATATATGGAAAGCAATATGTGGTATCCTGGGAATAAACGGTGAGAAGTATTCACGATGAGATATTATGCAGTTTAGCATAGTGTAACAAAATTACCTCAGGTAAGTTAGGCTATCCAGCGCTAGTTGACAACATTGCTGAAGTTGCAGTGAAAAAAGGCATTATATACATAAAGGTGTTGACAAGGTGATGTTTTTATCCCATCACTGACTCCATTGTTAGACTTGCAAGATTCACTGTTTAGATGAGCTCCCAACTCCTCTCGTCTTTAAAGGATGTCTTGTTCCCAAAAGTCCTGTTTTTCTTTTGATATTTGTTTGTAACGTAAAGCAGCAGCAGGTCATTCATTTTCGCTACTTTAAAAACGCAGCGCAGGCGCACGCGTGCTTAGAATAAAAAGACCGTTATCGGTCGTTGGTGTGGACGCATATAGTTATCTTTATCGTTATCTTTATAGTTATCGTGCTTGGTGTGAACGGGCCTTATATAGTAGACCCCAAAAACAAAATCAAGACTTTGTAAAAGGGCATGTAATGGCCTCTTTAAAACCAGTTCTTACCTTTAACCTGAACACCAATACGAAAGTAGACATCTGAGCTACTGAGATAACGCTCCACCAAAATATAGTACCACTGCTCCCAGGATGGCAGTGGGACCTCTAGCTCACAGGGAACGTTCTCTCTGCAGTCCATTGCGCTGGAGTTATGTATCGGCTGGGGCCCTCGAGCGGATCTCCAGCAGAGCTGGACAGCTCTCCCCGCTCCTGTTCTTTGTATTGCAGTCCACAAGCTGCACCTTCACCCGAGAGATGTAGTTTGGGATGAACACTCTGCCAGGTACAAAGAAGAGAAAGGTAGAGGACATTAGCTTTAAAGCTACACTGACTGGAGCTGACATTGTCTAAAGTGACTGCACTGAACAAAATTAGTACACTTGGAATTGGAATGCAAAGGAAACATTTGAATGGGAATGTGTTTTTCTTTCTCAGGAGAACTTTCAACTTCAGCACATTTCAACAAACTTGTTGACAATGCATAAAACAGTCAAGTGATATCGCTTGGTCTTAATTTTCTACATCAATAACAATTAATCAAGAAGCTAATCGCAAGTTGCCCTTTTCAATTGAACAGAGACTGAGAACAACCGTGAAATTAGAATAAATAATTAATATCTACATTTTTGCCCATGACGCAATTGGCTTTGTCTGTTGGTTTTTGATAATTAACGATATGAACAGCACACCAACTGCGCAATCAAACAGAACACAATTTGTTTACAGATCCGCTGGATTGCTTTGCTTTGGGGAACAAGCGTCTTGGAACATAAACTTGATCTTTGAAATTTGCCTTGAAATTAAAACCTTAAAAAATAATTTATTGCATGGTTAATTTATCCCTTCGTTCAATTTTATGCAGCATTGTTTTGCATTTCACAACTGATTAAATAGTATGTCCTAGTTTGAATTATACAAATTCTTATTAAAACTTAATTTAATCTTTGTCAGTCTCAATGACAAGAGCTATGTTTAATATTTATATTAAGGATAGTCCACTGGACTTTTATTACATATAAGAGGATTCCATGAGTTATTTCATGAGACAGACAACCTATATACAATAAAAGAGTGTATAGTAAGATGCAGACATCCATTAAGCAGCTAATGTCCAAGTCTCACAATATGCAATTTATTGTCCTTCTGAAATTATACAAAAAGCCCATCTTCATAATGTCCAGTGCGCTCAAGGTCTTTTCTGTGTACCCTGGTGTTTATGAATGCATTTCATCACCTCTCCCTCCTCCATTTTCCTCTTTTTCATTTAGAAAGACTTTATTTGCTAATTGAGAGGAGAGCTTTAATATCTGAACCTAATGAGAGTAGAAGCCTGAAATGGAGGAAAGCTTGAGAGAAGGATGTGTGTGGAATGGTAAGGTGTTGCGAGCAGAAAGAGTCAGAGAGAAGGTGTGTGCGTTTGAGTATCTGATGAGGAAAGGAAGTCTGCAAAGGCACCAATAAAGAAATGTTCATATCTTTAAAATAATAGTTTTATTAATGTTATTACGCCAGTTTTCAGAGTTTGGACCCAGTAAGATTTTGCATTTGTTTGATCTAAAATACAGTAATATTGTGAAATATTATTTCAATCTAAAATAACCATTTTCTATTTGAACATATTTAAATTGCAATGTGTTCCAATGATATCAAAGATGAAATTTCAACATCATTACTCCAGTCTTCAGTGTCACATGGTCCTACAGTTTTAATCAATTTAATGCTCACTTGATAATTAAAGGGACACTTCACCCATTTACATTAAGCTTTGTATCTTTAGAAACCCAGTCACATTTTTGAATGGTCATGGTTTATTCCCTTATTTTCCCCTGAGATGAAAGAAATAAGTATTTAAGTTTTTTACTTCCTGCTTATTATGACGTAAAAATCGTCATTTTGCGTCATAATAAACAGGAAGTCACTTTTCATTGCAATCTGTAGAGACTACAAACATTAGCTCATTATTATTTAAGGTGTGGGACCCACTCACGCTACAGGTCTATTACAGATCAGTGGGTGGGACTTCACTTGCAGATACTGAATCAATATCAGCCATCTTGTTTGGAAGCTAAGCTAACAAGCGTTGTGGAGATAGGAAGTATGATAATGACGAAAGAAACTAAACATGATATGGAAGAAGAGGAATTTTGAAATTCTGCTGCTCGAATCCGATGTTCGTGGCTGTCTTTACGACCCGCAGTATAGTGAGGAGCAGCTGAGGCTGATGGAGGAACCGGAGGCGGCTGCTTGTCGTGGTCGAGGAGCCTGGATATCATGCAGTAATTCACCATATAGAAATAAATACAAACGAGGAGTAATTCACTAATGAGTTTGCCAATGTAATGTTAATGGGGTTTGTTGTGGGAAAAGGAGGCGGGAACCGCGAACATTTAAACATTTTAATAATAAAATGAACAAATACAAAACGAAAGTATAAGCCAACAGCCCCTCATTGACGACTGCTGCAACATTACACACAACAGAAACAAAACACAACATAAAATCAGGCCTGTTTCTCTCTTGATCTGGCTTTGTCGCTCCTCATTTTATGCTTTCGCTCCTCCGTGAGAGACGCGAGACCGCGCGCGCCTCACAGGTGTCTTCATTATCACTCACGCCACCGGCCTTGTGCCGTCCTATTACGTCCCTCGCTCTCGAATCGTCCTGCTAGCCACAGCCAACTAACTAGACATTTTGTGTGAAATGAATTTCAAACACTGGTGACAGCTAACGTTAGCCTTGTAGACGGAAGAGTGATTTCTCTATTTGCGCTGTTCCGGATTAGTGGGTGTGGCTTGCAGGGCTGTGCAATATGGTGCATTGTTGGAGTTGTTGTCTTACATACGTTCCTCTGTTATTTTCTGTCTTTTCTCAGTCAAGAGGGCACCAAATTCAAAAATTCTTTCACATTTCGACTACATATATGATCCACTTTCAATAAAGATTAATGTTGAAATTGGTGAATGCACCTGCAACATTATGGGGATAAAGTGTCCCCATATGCGAAATTTTGTGTGATGGGTAGGTTTATAAATAGGGTTAGTTTAAGGGGATAAAATATACAGTTTGTACAGTATAAAAATCATTACGTCTATAGAACATCTCCATAAAACGTGTGTGTGTGTCATTTAAAATGAGTCACTCACTTGTAGAGTACAGATCTGTTGTGAAGAGGAATCATCTGGTCAATGAAGTAACCAGGATACAGCACTGAAATCCCAATGAGCCTCTGAACAATGAGCTGAGGTTGAAAGAGGTACTGACATTCCTCATGAAGACCCTGCAAAAAAAAATGAGAAACAAACAGGAAATGGATTAGTTGCATACTAAATCCAGCCAGTAACCATCTTCAAATAGACTGAGCCATGAAATACAGAATTGTCAACAAAAAGCATGTGTACAGGCATATCATGATATGGAAATATCTGTGGAAGAAGGGCAACTTCCACTGAGAGCCTTGTGATCACTTCAAATAGAGGGAAACTGTCACTGCATTTGCATCGCTTCTGATGATTTGCAGTGTGATATTTCTCATGCCCAACTGCACAACAACTCCCACCTCAGACTCTAAAGAAAAAGATCAAACACTATTGTCATTCTACACTTGGTGAATAATTCAGATAAAAGATTTTGAACTGTCAAGTTCATTTAAGTGAACAAGTGGAGTTTCCAACCAATAGCTTGCATTTATTAATTCTCCTCTACAGTTACATCTCTTCATAAAGAAGACACGTTTATGCAAAGTGACTTAAAAATGAAGAATACAACATAAGTGATTCATCTTAAAGTGGCATGAATGCTTTCTTTTTAGAGAATATATAGAGAAGTGCTGGGAATTAAAAAATCATGGATACATTTTTTTAATAATAATATAAAGCTCAGGGGGGATCTGATGCATTTATTTTGGCAAATCTGATTATGCCAAACATAACATGATTTGTCAAAAAACATTGGTTGCTTGTTGAAAGTGTAAGGTCTTAAATCCAGCCTCTGTGTAAACAACAAATGAAAATCTAACCATTAAAAAAATCAAATACATTTTTTATCTCTTTATTAATAAACAAATAAAATAAATAAATTTATTTATTTTGAAAGGACACATTAAATTGATAAAATTTCAAATAAATACTGTTGCTTTAATTTTTTTAACTGTCAAAGATTCTTGAAACAAATGCATTATGGCTTCCACAAAAATATTAGGCAGCACAATTGTTGTTTACATTGATAATAATTAGGAATACTTTTAGATTTTAGAATGATTTCTGAAGGATCATGACACTGAAGACTGGAGTAATGATGTTGAAAATTCAGCTTTTCATCAAAGGAAATATATATATATTATATAGAAATATGTATTAAAATAGAAAAAAATATATTTCAAGTTATAATATTGTCACAATATTTCTGATCAAATAAATGCTGCCTCTGTGAGCACAGTATAGACTTTTCAGTTCAACCCAGAAGCTTGAACTAACTGAAAACCCAATTGAATGTAAGTAATAGCTACAGTGTATGTACAGCTTTACAACTGACTAATAAAAACGGTTTTGTTTTCACCCTCACAGGATCCAGGTTGGTAGTACTATCAAGAGATTCTTAACTGTAAAAACCACACTGATTTCAGCACATGACAGATGTTGTGGTGTTAGCTCTAATTGAAGATCCGATGAGTTTTATAGATTCACAGATTTTCACAGTGCATTTGCAAGAAAAAAAGGGAGGTGAGAGGGATAAAAGATGAAGAGGAGGTGGGAGAATTTACAAATCACAAGGTGGCAAATTACAATGCAGCATTTCATCATGGAAACCTCGGCTTCTCTCACGCAGGTACTTCTGCCCTAGACACATTCATCATTGTCGAAAGGCATGGTACAACCCCTCCTCCACTCTCGGCCAATCCTTTTCTTACCATCTTCACAGAGAAACATACAGGTTTTAAATATCTAGGAATCATGCTAACAGAATACATTATCTTCCCCGAGTGCACATTCCTCTTTTTCTGTCATTTGTACTGGACAACAGCCAGAGGACGTGGGGTCATTTTCACTGGCTTTTTCTATATGCACAGCGCTGTCGAATGTCAACCGCATATCACTGCTGGCTTCCTGTTGAAGGTCAGTCAGCCATGTTATTACTTCATAAGGTAGGGAGAGAGAGGTCTGCTGCCGCATCTGTCAGTTCAGTGCAGTTGAACAATACCCATAGACAATAAACGAGTGGCGGCAACGTGCGATGCTGAAGAAACGGGGCAGGGCAACGGGAAAGAGCTAATTGGCTTGCAGTGGATTGTGATTAATTATGCTGTGGTTTCACTTCTAAAATACTCATCCTATAATTAGATATGCCTTCATTTAGAAAGACATGAGAATAAAAAAAGTATTTAAGAAAGACTCAACAACAAATGTGTTTAAATTTCCCCATGATGTGAATTAGTATATCATGAACATATATTTGTGAAATGTGAAATTAACAAAGGCTTTCATCCACTAAACACTGGGACACAGCTGACATGGTTATGGCATTGTGCATTAAAACATAGCTAGTAACATCACTGTATAATATATAATTGTGCATTTTCATAGTAGCTATTGAAAACTGCAATGAAATAAGCATTCATAAGAACTTGCTCTGCAGTTTTTTTTTTTTTTTTTTTTGGTTAAGAAAAACAGATGTACATAATGTACACTACCAATTAAAAGTTTAGGGTCAGTGAGATTTGTTTAATTATTTTTTATAAATACTTTGTATATATTCAGCCAAAAATACATATATATATATATATACATATATATATATATATATATATATATATATATATATATATATATATATATATATATATATATATACATAATTTTTATTTATTTTTTTTTCTTTACTTTTGTCTGTATGTATTGTCCTATACTGTTGTCATTTACAGTAGTTCTTGTGATTGTCTAGAATGTGAATTGTAGAATAAAATTGCAGAAAAAAACTCTAAATCCTACAGTATATAACTTGCTTCCAAAAGTATTTACAGGGCTCTATGCATCATGCACATTAGAGATGATCAGACAATTACTCTTTAAAATGTTGTCTTTATATAATTACTCTTGGGAGACTTAAGCAGACATTTCTGAAGTAAATATAATGAGCATTTTTGTAATTTTCAAGGGATTGTACGTTTCAGTGCACTTGAGCGATTTTGACAACGGGACACCATAAGCGACTGACTCCCTGGCCAGTGCACTGACGACATCCCATTCAAAAAGTAAGCAAATTATCCAGCATTTATTCTTTGCAGCTTTGAGTAAACATCAATCTCAATATTTTCAGAAGAAGCAGCTAATCAATTCCACATATTTTTCATCATTTGCTCTAATGCTCAACCTAATCTACTAACATCTCAGAGCCCTTAGTTCATAAATAGCCTTGACACATCAGAGGTATTTGTTGTAATGGCGGCAGAACACATTCTCATTTCATTAAGATCTATTTGGTGGATTTGCACCACTGGGCAGGTGTCATTGCGTAGATGGTAAAGTAATATGTCGATCATTATCTCTGGTGCATTATCAAGGTCTAATTCGCTCTCAGCTTGATTAGAAGACTCATTCATTTCTTTAAATCACTTTGGCAGCCGTACACCAGAACTAAAATAGTCTCAATGTCTCTAAGGTAATAAGTGAGACATTTACATGGACAGGCAAAGAGCAATTAATTGATTGCTTTAACAATCCTTTGTTTTCTTATTACAAGAAGCTTAAAGCAGCATTATGTTACTTTTGAAATTTTGCTCTCGGGTTCCCCCTACAGTTGGGAAACAGTATTGTCTTCTACTACTGCTCGTAAAGTCTATCATGGTTACACTAGTGAATTCATGCGTGCATTTGTTGACAAGCGATACCCTGAACTCAGAAGGAAGTTCTCACATCTTGGGCAGACTCCATGTGTTGTGTGTAGGGATGGGACGGAAAATTTCATATCACGATTATAGTGTCCAAAATAATTGTGATTATCAATATTATCATGGTTTTGTTAACAATTTATGAAAGTGCTCAAAAAGAACTGATGCTCACACGGAAAACATTTCAACAAGTTTTATAATTGAAAAATCAAGCCTCTCTATGCAGTTTTTAAAGCAAGATTCTATTCTATGGCATTTGCTTCTTTATAATGCCTGTCGTCAGATAGCAACGCATTATTACACAGCGCACATCCATATCACAACTGACGCGCCCTCTTGTTTCATTCAAATACAACTTGCCGTCTTGCGTCTCCGGTTTTTGATTGTATTGCAAAAATAAAATCAGAGTTGATTTATTGTTTACAGAGTTTGATAATATTGGTGTGATATATTTTGTCTGGACGATTGTTTTACAAAATGAATTCATAAACAGGTTAGATTTAAAACATTAGCTAATCTCATTATCAATTCAATATGTCCCCGTAATTATGTGGTAAAAATAAAATCGGTTTAATACGTGATGTATCTATAGATACTTTACTATTCCTTAAAATATCACTCTTAATAATAGTCTTGTTTGAAGTTGTTTGTTCGTCTTTGGCTCAATCCACTTGCTACGAACTTTTCTTCGTGGAAGCTTCACGTCTATTTCAAGTGAGTGACATAAAATGTTTCAACTCAAAACAACATTTCGTGCCCAATTGTTTCCCAGACGTAGTTTTGGTATTGAGGTCAAAGTTAACTTGCCTTGCGTTCGGGTGATGATCACACAAGACGACTCAGCAGATTTGAAGTGTTTCTATTGCAGTGACTTTTTGTTCTGCAGACAGGGTGACCATCCTCGATCAAGTTTCCCTCAGGATTTTTGTAAAACCCAAAATATGACTACACCTCAGATTTGGTCCTCTTAAAAGGCTGAAAAATCTCCTGAGCACGGTCACTGCCTTCCGCCATTCCTTCTCGAATAGTAATTAAAAAAAATATTGCGTGCTGCGCACCTGTGTCAGACTGGCCGACAAGATTCAGCGAGTTATTAAAATCGTGATAATCAAACACGGTTTTAATGATAATTAAATTTTAAACGAATAATAACCGTCAGTACATTTTATCACGGTTTAACGTGTAACTGGTTATCGTCCCATAGTTACATGTGAAATGTCTTCATCCCATGTACATTGGCATATCGTCACTGTCCGATGAAAACCGCGTATGTCCATTTTGACGATTTTGAGATTTTTCACGGATAGAATGTCCAGGTTCATTTCCGTATACAGCATGCTTCACATTATCTAAATGACCAATGAAAAGTTGTGAAATCATGTCATCTGATTTCCACGTATTTCCATTTGCTGTCAAAGCTGTCAATCACGCAGCGTATCTCCCATAGACAGTATGGTATCTCCCCGCCCTGTGGAGGCATCTCGCCGGTCTCGTGAAGTTTCTCGCCGGTCTCGTCTCTGAGACCCCTACACCTGGTATTATAATGTGATCTGTATCCAGATAAGTTATCCGGATAATAAAAAAGGCATGTTAATGCAAGGTATAAATACGTTGTGATCGGATCTGCCTGACCATCTGGAGGTAGTCTGGCTCGCATTGTGTTCGGATCTTTACTAGATGTAAACGCAATCTGGTTGTTGAACCACATATGTATATTTTACTCCTCCCAAAAATGCTAAAAAAAATAAACGAGTGAGAGCGTGTTATATAGGCTATATGACACGTTATAGTAAGATATGAGCAGCTGCGTCAAAAGTGAAAGTAAGTCACAGACACAATCATCTTCACAATCACACAATCATCTTCAAGTAAAGAAACGAAGTGATCTTACAGGGCAGGCTGTTGCCACACTCTCTTATTGATGTATGTCTTTGATTTTGAAATTAGCTGATGATAAAATGCAGCTCATATCTGTAATAAAATGCAGCTCATTTCCGACAAAATTACGGTAGGATTGTGTAAATAAAGTATCAGTCTAGCATCGCCATGCCAGTGTATTGATTCATTGTCTCTTCATAGTTTGCAAGAGACATTTAATAAACTGAGCGTATTTAATAAACTGAGCGTAGCCTATTCATCTGTCAATATGAAACGCGATTTGGTCATTCTAATTAATGATCGGAAGAACGCGTATCGACCACCGTTACTATACAATATGCACGTATGTCCATTTAAACTCGATTTTGGGTCAAATGTAGATTATATCATGACACTGGCAATGTAAAAAATGATGCCGAATTTTAGTTGTTTCAATGTAATTTTGTAAGTTGATACAACTTGTAGTTTCTGAATTTGTTATTTCAACTAAACATGTTAAGTTTTAACTGTCTCAACTACTCTGTAAATTGATTTAACTAGAGTATGTGTTGTCTCAACTTGAAAACATATGCTGAACCATTATGGTACAAGTTCTCATTGTTTATCGCGAGATCACGTGAGGCGCGAAACAGATCGTCGATTCATCGACGCATTCGCAGAAAATGCTGGAGAATCCATTGGCAGACGATTTCATTCTTCCATCATCAGTCAAATCTGGTAAGTAAATATTCGTTTATATTTGTGTATGTCTTGTAAAATTACATATATGAAGCAATCGTCGATGTATTGTTATACTTCTATCAACGTTTCTTGATCACATTGCAGTGGCTAATCCAGTTTGGCCAGTTAACTTATGTTAGCCTAGCTAAATTGACAGGCAAACTAAAGCTAAAAACCTATGAAACAAGTCAACTATTACAAATTTTCCTTTTATTTAACGTAGGCTACATTACTTCATTAAGTTGCCAAGGGCGGTGGTGGCTAGATTAATTTCTTAGAAATTATATTTCAATCCTCCCATATTTAAAATATAATTTATAACAATATACAAAGTAATGTTGAAATATCTGCACCGAATAAAGTTCTTTTTATTTGTGAGAGAGACTATATGAATGCAAAATACAGAGCGGAAAATTAAAATAACGCGCTAGATTTTATACCTTTTACCTCATAAAACACACACACAATCCCTATGAACAATGACAGACATTGATTTTTGGTAAGAAAAAAGCCATTTATTTGCTTGTGATATTACCAATGATATAAACATGAATGAATCAATAGAGATACACATGTGTGTCTGTGTTTATCTCCCAACGTTACTGCCGTGTCTCCGGTTACCGCCATTTTCAAATATAATGACAACAACTCCTCTCCCGTGGCATCATGGTATAATAAAGTGTCCATTGTATGCGCACTTCATAATCTCGCCGAGAAGTAGTAGGTCATCCGGGTACTTTTCGCCTACTGTTTTCGAATTCTATGATTTTGGACATACTACTCTGCTCGCGTACTGATTTTCACATACTATAGTAGGGAAGTATTTGATTTCGGATGCAGCTAATGTGTTCCTAATGTTACACAAACCATGCTCCTGTTCGGCACCTCAGAGTCAGAAAGCTGCCTTCAAAAAAATCAGCATATAAATGCTTTGAACAACTTAGAACATCAGTGGAGAAAGGCATATAGTTCATCATAACATTGTAATATAAATCATATACATAATTCACCCACTGCTAAATGTACCCGACTTTCATAGAAAAATATACCGGGTAACCTGACTTCTCTTGAGACTCCACTGCTTCAGTTTGTAACGTCAGAAACACCAACGATTTCAAACCGTCTTTTTCAGACTGTCTTTGGTTCACTGCAGTTTTAAGGAGAAAAATACTTAGCAATGGTGCATACAGACATATAAGCAACATTAAAAACGTGATTTTCATTCATGATGTTAAAGCTAAATTTTAAGCTGCACTTGTCACATTGATCCGAACAGAAATCTTTCTAATATGCTGATTTGCTGATCAAGAAATATTTATTATCATCATCCTCAACAATGTTGAAAACAGTTGTGCTGCTTATTATTTTTGTGGAAACTTATACATTTTTTACAGGATTATTTGATAATTAGAAAGGTTAATGTCACTTTTGATTAATTTAATGCAGAATAAAAAAAAATATTTCCTTTTAAAAAAAAATCATGCTGACCCCAAACTTTTCATTTACGCTGAAAAAAAAGATTTTTGCTGCTTGTTCAAATTGCTTAGTTAAAATTAGTTTAAGCAACATAATTGCTTTACATTTTGTCCAGACTTAATTTGATTGTGTCTAATCTGCTTAAATATATGTAATTTAAGTTTACTTAATCTGTTTGTGTTGGATAACATGAATGATTGCATTGGTTGCATTAACTGAAACTGGGCGGTGCATGTTAATTCCCAGCATGCTTTGCATATGTCTGAATTAGGAGAGTATAAATGTTGAAATGAAGTGTTATTTTACATGTTTTGAGGAAATAAGAAAAAGTTAGTGTGTAAATGTGTTTAATGTTCAATTACATTGGAATTATTAGAACCATTTAAATTACAGTTCGTTACCATTGTGGAGAAGAGTGGATGATTTGGTTAGGCTGTGGACCGATTCAACTTTGCTTATAGACCTCATGCACCAGAGAAACGTGGGCGCCGTCATTTTTAGAATATTGTCTTTGAACTTCTGGTTTCGCGGTCGCTCTGTATATTTCTATGGCATCGCTGTTGAGGAATAATTAGCTGGTGAAGTGGATTTACTTATTGTAGAGTTAACAAAACTTATCATGAGCATTGTAATGTTTATCATAAGCATTGTAAAGCAGATGTCTTAACAAATGTCGACCGGAATTTTTTTAAGAGCAGTTCATTCATTCCTATGCAAGATCACTGTCAAAATACAGACCGGAAGTCAAAAGACAAGAGTGCAGCACTGAAAAGAGGCGGGGCTACATAAGGTCTATAGCAACTGCTGTGTGCTGATGGTGTATGTATACCTTAGCATTTAGTATGCTAATAAGTGCTATTGGTAGCTAACTGCAGGCTATAGACATTTCCAAGTCCAATACATTACATCTTAATTGTATAAATGAGTATGTGAATTTGAATCCTGAAACAGCCAATCAGGGAGCCTTTTAAAATCACTTTGAAACTACTTAATTGGATAACTTATAATGCCTTAATTCCATGTTGTTGAAGATACATGAATAAATTATGTTTGTATAACTTAATCGGTTCATGTGGGACCGATGTACACTATCAAATCATGTAAATCCATCACACTTTTTTTTCAGGGTAGTACAGTAGTGTAACTATGAAAAATAAAACTTTAAAAATGATATAATATAATGGACTCAACAGATTGCGCGAGGGAGAAAATTGTTCCTAAATCTATAATGCCTGCCAGAGGGAAGTAGTTAGTAAGCGAGTGTTTTGATCAGCAAGTATTAGGTTTATTAAGGATTAGTGTCCTTCTGCCACGGATTCAATGGTTCATGTAAAAAGTGTCATTTTACCACTACAGAGTCTGCATGCAAGTAAATGAATAAAACAAACAAAAAACAGCTTAAAATGACTGACTGGAATTGTAGGTGGGATAATAAGAATGGAAAAGCAAAACAGCGACCATTAAACAACAAACTGAAGAAGGAGGCCCATCTGTTGTTTGTCCACGACTGCATACATCAAGCAGGCACAGCTGGTGCTGGTGGAGGCAGACACGGCCTTGATTCTGTACCCCGCCCTGCTTCCATCCGCCCCACCATTTTTGCATTGTGTCTGACATGCAAGATTTGTCAACTCGGTGACGCCTCTGCCTTCTTACAAATTCTTCATTGATCTGATTTGATTAGGGGGGATGTTTGCAACTCATGTGCCAGCGCAGACACACAGCACGGACAAAAAGGAGAGAGAGAGAAAAATATGCAAATAATTGCTTCCCTTTTCACAGCACAAATTTGGCAACTTTGAGCAACTAGTGAAATAATTAGAGCCCTCTGTGCAAGCGTGCAGAGCACCAAACAGTACACAGAATTGATAGCGGCCTGTTGTTGGCATTTTGCATGTCTAATGTGGTCTCCAGCTGTGTGAGGGATAATATCTCTGACATGCTGCTCATGCAGAACGAGGAGGAGGAGTTCATATGGCCAACGAGAAAAAGATTTCTTTCTTTATGGTGGATACACGGTTGACTCAAAACATGTGTCTGGTAATGCAACTAACTTAAAATAAAAGAAATCTCTCACAAATTCCTCCTCTCGTTATATGATTGTACTTGAACAAGTACTTGTGCATGAACCCGCAGCATATAAGGAACTAAGGCAGTCGAGCGCAGCTTTTCGGTTTGGTATGAAGAACATTTATCATTTGTCAAGGAACAGAACTGCAGGGATCCACAGTCTCATTACTGGTAAAGTTTGGTGTTCCCTCCACAATTCTCCACTTCTGCTCGGTGCTTTGGCTCCCAAGTCTACAGATAAATCAGCGACGACAGAAAATTTCTGCTTTCTTATGTCTATCAACAGTTGGGTGGTTGTAGCAATCCCCTTTCACTTTACATTAGATGTGACACCAATCCACCGATATTGACGATAACCAGGAAATATTGATCGTTACATATATGATAATGTAAATAATAGTTTCTACTTTTGTAAAATTGTCTTTATCCACCTCTCTACACTGATATTTTCAGTCATTGACTAAAAAAATCATAAACTAACTAAATAAACAAAGTAAGCAATAATATTTCTATAGATATATTGGTATAAGGCAACATTTACTTCCCTCATGTTATTCCAAACTTGTATGACTTTATTTTTTTTATTTTATTATAACACAAAAGACGATATTTTGAAGAACTGTTTTTGTTCATACAATTAAATTGTATATATATATATATATATATATATATATATATATATATATATTTTTTTTTTTTTTTTCAGATTTACAACAACATAAGGGTGACTAAATTATGAGCGGTAAATGTCCTTTAAACAAAATCACGCCATTTGTTGAGACAGTGCTGTGTGTCAAGCTGGCTAAGATGTGAACAAAGTAATATTTTGATAGAGCAACAGACTGTTGCTCTATCAAAGTGCCAACAGTTTTATTTCTTGTGAAACTGAACTTATTTCATAATTGATGAAGTTTACAGACATTAAACTGAACTGAATCAACACTGAATGGAATTGAGCTGAATAATGGCACTACTGCCTCTGTAGAGCTGCTTTACAGCAGAATTTTTTGTCTTATATCTATAAGAAGTCTGTATCATTGATTAATATTTTCCTGTTTATTACTGTGAAGCTATTTTCAAACAATATGTATTGTATAAAGCACTATAGAAATAATGGTGAATTGACTTACTTATACTTTTCATTGGAATCAACCTACGGTATGATTGAATGCCTTCAATTTTAGATGTGTTAACTCTTTCCCCGCCAAATTATTTATTTATTTATTTTTTAAAGTTGTCAGCTACCCACCACCAGCGTTTTTGATCATTTTCACAAAAGTTTAAAGGCCCCCAGGACATTTTCTTGTTTGTATGAATATCTGACCATGCAGTGCCTATACCCTCTGCTTTTAAACAAAACACTTGTTTTATTACAGCTTTATGCATTCTGTTTTCATCAACACTTAAATGTGGGTAAGTTTTATAAAAACAAATAAAAATTGAGCAAAAAATATTGAAAGTTAAATTCATTTTTGTCATGTTTGTTTGTAAGTTTATGTCTGGATCAGATTCAGAACGATGATTAAAACATAGATGAAGTAGATCAAGTCCATCAACACCCCTAAAGCTTCACAGTCCTACAGCTCATCCTGGAATTTCATTTAAATTTTATTTAGGCAATATGCTGTTTAATGTTGGTGATCAAGTTATTTACATATGACTGCATATGATATCGCTTGTTGGTGCATCTTCTTTGCATTTGTTTAGATCAGGAGAACTGATAATAGTGGCCCCTACCATATAACAGTGAAAACACGGAAACAAGTAAAAAAAATCCGTCAATGGCAGGGAAAGAGTTAAATTAAATCAATGAAATGAGATTTTGTTTTTACACCACTTATAACCACTGAATATTAATTATTAACTAATAATTAATTATTATCTTAATGCCTTAAAATGGCTGATCTTCTCCTGCTTCCTGAAAATCATATACAATACCCTATTGGACGGTTGGGAAATATAGGAAATTATGGCATTTCATTAAACATAAATATTGGCATCAACTGACCAGGGACACCTTAATAACACAAAAAAAACTAAATATGTTTTTTTGTTTTATTTTTTCACTATCTTTAAAAATAAAATCAATACAGAGATAAACAGACACAAAACTGACAGCCCCTCCCCACTTGTGTAGACCTTACCCAAAACAACAAAGATGCACTGAACGATAACACATCTCCAAGTGCTGACAGATTCCAATTAGTTTATTGATTTACTCCGAGAGTTTAGTTAGTGCAAGGGAAACTGTCAGGAAGCTCCGCTTCTGGTCGCTGCTTATCCACTGAGGCAGCTTCATCCAGCAGAGACGGCCGGCTGATCTTTCCTGCATGCTTGACTCTCACTCATACCCCCCTCTTCCTTCCTTTTTCCTTTCCTCTCTCTCGGTCTCTCTCTCTCTCTCTCTCTCTCTCTCTCTCTCTCTCTCTCTCTCTCTCTCTCTCTCTCTCTAGAATTGGCCATCTGCTTCTGTGACTGCGCCTGTAGAGCAGGGTCCGGCTGCTCCCTGATTAGCCTCACAGACACTGTGGAGCTCATCAGCTGAGAGAACAGACTTGCACTTTGCTGAGGGCCGCTGCAGCTTTCCTCTGCTGGGATTCACCTCTGTGCACCATGTGTCCACAGAGCTGCGATCCTGCAAGCTGTTACTCCACTGTCAGTTACAGGCTTGTACGGGGTCATAGCAGTATACAATCATGATGTGAATTTCAAGATTGGATTTTAAGAATTGAACATTATATTGTGCTGTGCATGGCTATATTTTAGTCACAAGCAAATAATAATATTAGTAATAATACAATTTCAATAATATTTTTTATTATTATTAAGTTATGTGGAAAATAGAAATAATAATTCAGTTCAATTCACGTTTATTTTCAATTTATGTATCATTCTCTCTCGATTCTTCTCTGAAATAATAACAATTATATGTTTTTTTGTTGTTGTTAGCAGTAGTTTTTCAGTTGTATTTCTGTATGATTGATGTTATTAATTGTTATTATAATTGCCAACTTCCCATGTGAAATTGAGAAAATACTTTAATGAAGAGATGGACCACCCATCAGAGAAGTAAAAAAAAAAATGCAGTGTTCAAAATGGTGTCTAAAGCAATGAAAGCACAGAGTTTATTCACTCTAAAATGCCAGTCTGATAAATACATAGTGATTTTAACAAGTTGGTTTAAACAATGTTGGAAGACTGAAATTTCCAAAACTATTTAAGTAAACACGAGCTTATTGCAAACTGCACACTGGACACTAAGATGACCGCCAGCATTACAAAGATAGCCACAAATAATATTGTGATAGTTCACAGTCTCACAGTCCCTTTCAGCTGCACAGAAGTGCTAGACAACCAGCCTGGTCTCATTGTTATTACGTAGGTATTTTACGTTTTTGCAAAGATAGAAAACGTACTTTTTAGTACGTTTTGATAGATGCTGAAACGTATAATATGGACGTATCTGCAACATTTAAACATAACATTATTACGTTTTTACAGCTAAAAAACGTAAACTGTTTACGTATAGTCTAAATCATACAGATATCTGTATAATTTCCCTTTTACCATTTTATAGATACATGTAAGATCCCGTAACCCTAATCCCAAACTAAACATACCCATTTTATAAATAATATAAAAAAAGGATAAAACGGTGTTGGGAAAGGGCAGTTTTATTAACAATATAACGTTAGCATTAAAATCTATTTTGAGCCACCAATCCTACTCCTACCCCTAAACCTACCCATATCAATTCCTTAAAACTAACATATAACAAACTACAATTATAAAGAAAAACATAAGTAACAGACAAGTATAATCACAATAATTTATTTATTGCGGAAATGTCAAAACCGATACCAAAAGCCGTTCACATGATGAAGCGTTGCAGTCGCAGTCTTCTCTGGCAGTATTGTAATAGTTTTGTATGAAGTACGGAGCAGAAATTAAATTACTAATCAATGAAAATGTCAATCCGGCTTCGGTTCGCACTTCTCCATTTCAAATGATTAACCAACCGTCTCACAGTCCTTCATGTCGCAATCTGTGACGAAGCAGGGAAGAGCCAATGAACGTTTGATATCACTGCCGTAAAATATGACGTATCGCTTCTCAAGGGCGCATTTTTTGAACAAAATGTTAATATTTATGAGTATTATATCAATAAATGCGACTAAAAACTTAATTAATAAGACCGTGGAATGCAATAGGGTCAAAACATAATGCTACGATATTAATATGAATAAATTGTGATACATCATACGTACAAATGTGTACGTCGGTGGATTTGTTCATACGTAAATAAATGACGTTTTTGTGCTGTCAATACGTAAATATTTTACGTTTTAATACTGTAAATACGTCTGTATTATATGTTTCTGCGCATATAAAACGTAATTATATATACGTATGATAGAACGACACTTTACGTACAAATACATACGTATTCTCATGAGATCACGTTAGAGATAACATAACCCCCATTTAACGACACGGACTAATAAAAAATAAAAAATGTATTCTTCAGGAAAAGCACAGTCTCGCTTTCCACACTTCCTCCAATTACTCCATCTCAGTGGGTTCGGCCATGAGCTTTTCTGCTCCACAGGTTCTGTCATTCCCCACACTAACAGAAAGGAGAATGCCTTGGTTGTTCCAAGCTTTGTCTCTGTCTAATTGGCTGGCAATATGACCCTGTGGCCTCAGAGGAAAACTGTGCCCTTAAAGCGGAGTGCACAGTGTAGAATTATTGCTCTTAATCCTGGAGAATGGCCTCCACCACCACCAAACCTGCCGCAGTTAATTAAAGAGAAAGGCTGAAGTGCAGGCCTGGTGGCTCTGAGATAAGTAAGAGCAGCGAAGGACAAAGCTCAGCAGAGGGAGAGTTTTAAAGATTGTGGATGAAGATTGAGGTAATGCTATTGTGGACGTGAGGGTTCCAATTAACGTGAGGAGTTTACTCCAATGTGAGATTCATTTAGATGTGATGCACTGTAAAGATGTTGTTAAAAATCATTACCAGGGAGGTAACTTAAAAAGGATTAGTTCACCCAACTAACCCTTGTATCATTCCAGACCAATCCGACTTTCTTTCGTGGAAGTTTCAATTCATGCAATTGGCTATTCTTTAAGCAGTTATGAGGAGAATAAAACTTTAAAGCTCCATAGTGCAAAAGCACCATAACAGATTTTTAAATATAAAATATAATTATTTTAAAGTGTCACGCATTAGCTTTGTGCGAGAAATTGAATTTAAATTCCTATCTAGTAAGCTATTAACCCAAACGCTGAATCAGCAAGAACCAGATCTGTCTGATATGTGAACGAATCATTCAGAATGGGTTTGTAAAATACATCCATTCACTTGCAAAGATCCGAATTAAAAGAGTTAACTATTCCCAAATTGGACATTTTTCATGAACTTTCAACTTGTGTTCCAAAGAAAAAGAAAGTCATAAGCGTTTGGAACAGCATGAGGGTGATTCAATTTATGGCAATTTTCATTTATGGCTGAACTATTCCTTTGAAAAATAAATGTAATTTATAAGTTTTCCTTGCACAGTTTGAAGATGTACATGCTAGAGGCCAAAACACACTTTGGCTATTGTTTACTAATATACTTAATGCAAGCGTATAATCATAATCATATTTCAGGCCTTTTTCCCGAGTGTAATAGCAATTTTCTTCCATTTTACAGAACTGTCAGATATTGCTTAAATTATGCATGGCAGCACAATTAAAGCAGATGTGAGTATCAATGAAACAGAGAAACGAGTTCTCCATATCTACATGCAAATATAAACTAGTGGAATGTATCCAGTTATAACTCAGACATTGTAATGCCAGTTGTAATGCAGAAATAAAACTAATCTTGGCATATCCATTCTTTTCAGAAACAAGATTGTGTGGCCTCTGTAATCTATACTGGGGGCTAAATTATTTGGACAGCATCCTTTTAAAAATAATGATACAAACATGCCAAAAATAACACACTGGTCTTGTCATTTCGGTGGAACTTACCACAATGGAAAAAGAAATCTTACAGGGAACCATTTCACACTTTTTATTGCATCTCTTATTTAATTCTTTCACGAGATTACTTCTAAAGAATAATGTTATCCACTGTAGAATGAGTGTTATCCACTATAGAATGAGTGTTATCCACTATAGAATGAGTGTTATCCACTATAGAATGAGTGATATTCACTATAGAATGAGTGTTATCCACTATAGAATGAGCGTTATCCACTATAGAATGAGTGTTATCTCCTATAGAATGAGTGTTATCTCCTATAGAATGAGTGTTATTCACTATAGAATGAGTGTTATCCACTATAGAATGAGCGTTATCCACTATAGAATGAGCATTATCTCCTATAGAATGAGTGTTATCTCCTATAGAATGAGTGTTATTCACTATAGAATGAGTGTTATCTCCTATAGAATGAGTGTTATTCACTATAGAATGAGTGTTATCCACTATAGAATGAGCGTTATCCACTATAGAATGAGCGTTATCCACTATAGAATGACGTTATCCATTATACAATTAGCGTTATCCACTATAGAATGAGTGTTATCTCACTATAGAATGAGTGTTATCCACTATAGAATGAGTGTTATTCACTATAGAATGAGTGTTATCCACTATAGAATGAGCGTTATCTCTATAGAATGAGCGTTGTCCACTATAGAATGAGTGTTATCTCCTATAGAATGAGTGTTATCTCCTATAGAATGAGTGTTATCCACTGATAGAACGAGTGTTATCTCCTGATAGGATGAGCGTTATCTCACTATAGAAATTCGAGCGTTATCTCACTATAGAATGAGTGTTATCTACTATAGAATGAGTGTTATCTACTATAGAATGAGTGTTATCCACTATAGAATGAGCGTTATCCACTATAGAACGAGTGTTATCCACTATAGAATGAGTGTTATCTACTATAGAATGAGTGTTATCCACTATAGAATGAGTGTTATCTACTATAGAATGAGTGTTATCCACTATAGAACGAGTGTTATCTCCTATAGAATGAGCGTTATCTCCTATAGAATGAGCGTTATCTCCTATAGAATGAGTGTTATCTACTATAGAATGAGTGTTATCTACTATAGAATGAGTGTTATCCACTATAGAATGAGCGTTATCCACTATAGAACGAGTGTTATCCACTATAGAATGAGTGTTATCTACTATAGAATGAGTGTTATCTACTATAGAATGAGTGTTATCCACTATAGAATGAGTGTTATCTACTATAGAATGAGTGTTATCCACTATATAATGAGTGCTATCCACTATAGAATGAGTGTTATCTACTATAGAATGAGTGTTATCCACTATAGAATGAGTGTTATCTACTATAGAATGAGTGTTATCTACTATAGAATGAGTGTTATCTACTATAGAATGAGTGTTATCTACTATAGAATGAGTGTTATCCACTATATAATGAGTGCTATCCACTATAGAATGAGTGTTATCCACTATAGAACGAGTGTTATCCACTATAGAATGAGTGTTATCTACTATAGAATGAGTGTTATCTACTATAGAATGAGTGTTATCCACTATATAATGAGTGCTATCCACTATAGAATGAGTGTTATCCACTATAGAATGAGTGTTATCCACTATAGAATGATTCTACTATAAAATGAGTGTTATCCACTATAGAGTGTTATCCACTATATTTGGAATAAAAAACATGTCCCAGATGACACTGTTGTGCTAACTATGTAATATATTTATGAATCTGTGAAATCCACTTTCTTTTAGAGAATTAAAAATCTGCACTGTTTATGTAAGCATTATGTGAACTCAGTCGCCACTGTGAGCCAGCAGCATGAGCCCTTTAAACACTTTCCACTGGCTGATTTTTTCCCCATTTAAGGGTTCCCTCTAGGCAGTAATACCCCTAATATGAATACTACAGCCTGCTGTACATTTGTGTTTACTGGTAGGAAGCATTATTAGCCTGTAATTTAGCCACTGCTGACATGCTATTATTTACACGTCTTACAATGCATGATAGACCCCTTGTGTTATAATATGATTTTTTTATGCATTTTAAACAATGACAGCTCTCTAAACTTTTAACTTTTTATTATTTATGAAAATAGCTTTGGTAGTCAGAACAGTAAGGCAGAATAAAAAGAAAATTGCGATTTTATTGATACTTTACATATCCCAATTGTAACTTAGATAAGTTGTAATGTAATTTTACACATCACAACATGACTTTCTTATTCTTCAAATTAACTCACAAGAACGTTTTTTATTCGTTACTCAAAGGCAGAAATATAACAGTTTTAAAAAAGCAATGCACTTCTAACATAATGTAATCAATTTAATTAAATATACAGGAGATTATACAAAAAATGCCATTGCCTTTGAGATTATGATCTAAGGGAAATAATGAGCACTCTGACAGGAAACGCATTTATCACCTCATTTGAAAAAGAAGTTCATGACAAGTTCTGAAATCACTCAATTTTAAATTACTACCCATGAAGGCCACCCACTGACTGTGCGGAAGTAAGCAGCTTCAATTATAAATGCATAAATGCCGAGAGGATCGTACGTGCACAGCCATGAGTATAAGGCACTTTGCATCATCAACTAGCTTAGCTCTTGTTAAAAGCAGAAATGATTCTCTAATTGTTGAGCCTGTGATCAGTGAATGCTTTATCCTCACCTTGACAGAGATCTTCCCCTCATCCTTTGGTAAGTGTGCGGCCAGGAACCAGTCTCCAGGGAGGGGGCTGGTGACATTGAAAACTCCTGTGGTGCGGTTGGGCAGCGTCCATGTCAAAGTGACAGCGAAGGAGCCTGGTATGATGGTGTCCTTTGGAAATCGTGTCTGGAGGGGGTTGATTACAGGTGGAGCTCCTGACCTGAAGTACCTGTACACAAAAAAGAAGGTTACATTTCAAAACAAGCTGTGGACTGTTTCCTTGGACCAAATGCAACTGGGACTGTCATCGTTTACGCTCCAGTGTGATGCAAATGAGGCTTGAATTTCCTATTAAAGCTGGCACAAAACAGAACTTCAAAAATAAACACTCAGACATAGTCTGTCAAACAGGTAATTCACGCAACTAGATACGATTGTGTTCAGTGCATCTGGCATGCTCAAAAACCAAAAGGCGATTCAGTTTGGTGTCACTAGTGCTGCAGAAATTACACAATTTACCTTAAAGTCGTCATAAACATATGATAGTAAAAGTCCTTCTCCACAAGGATAATAAAACCTGAAATCACTTTGAGCGAGGAGACTAGCTAACAGAACCCATAAGGAAATTACTTAAAGCTACAATATGTAATGTTTTTTGCAAAGGGGTAATCCATCAGCCGAAAACTGAAGCTACCCTGGGGGCCGCCATTGGCTAACAATCCTTCACCAGCTGTTAGCATTCCATTGACTCCCATTCATTTAGGTGAATAACTTTACATCTGAGGTGTTTAAAGACTCCATTTCTCCATTGTTTATTTCTAAAGAAACATGGCAATGTATAAAAGGCTCCATTACCTTGTATCTTACGTTATGGCCCCCGTAAAAGCATTTTATTTTATTTTTTTGTAAAAATAGGCTAACGATTGCATCATAAAATGCGACTCTCGGTCGCACAGTAGAGAAATTACTGTATAGACAGGAGGAGAAGCTCGCAGGCAATTGGCGGGACGTAGAGGCATAAAGTCAAGGGAGAAGCCCATAGAGAGTCATAAAGTTGATCCTGCTGCTGCTCATGGACAGCTCCTACTTGTACTCTCTGTCTATGCAAGATTCGGAAGGGAATGATTCGGATTCCTCTTGGCACAAGCTACAAGAAGATGTACAACTGTCAGACAGGTTGCTTACATCATCTACGTCGTCAGGAAGTGAGTGCATGTGCATGTCTAACTGACTTCACTTTTTGCCATTGAAGTCTACAAGGTCGGTGTGTCCATTTATTTTACTCTCTATGGTTTTTTGCCCCTAGGGGTCGCTAACCTCCTACAATAACAAATGTGTAGGTTGAAGACGCATATAAGCGGAATTATTGAACTTGAACATTCAATTTGCAAATGGCGGGAATATTCTCCAAAACAGCGCAAATTGCATCCCGTATCTCCATACCCGTTTTCGATTTTCCCTAACCTAAAATACAATCTTGAACTCTGTGCTTCAGCGTCTATGTCACAGCTCTCAGTCCGCCCTCTGCTCGTTGATTGGCCGACTGTTTCAGGCCAATTGCGATCTCATTCTCGCTCATGCGTCGTGGAAATCTCTTGAACTTTCGTCTCAGGCCAAGAAGGAAGAAAAGGAAGAGTCGAATAAAGTCGTTATTTTCCGCACAAAAAGTATTCCGCACTTTAAAGATATCCGGGTATATCCTCAATTGAAAATGTGTCATATGTACTAACAAACAAACAAATAAAAAATGTTTTTGCTTCAAAAATCAAAAAATGTGTCCTCAAGATATACTGAAAGCTCAAACGTCAGTGGGAAGTGTAACAGACTTAAAGTACATGATACATGTACACATGTTCATTTTAAAGGGATAGTTCACCTGAAAAATGTGAACTATCCCTTGTAAATGATAAATGTGTAAATAAGTAAATGATTGGTTATCGACAATCTTCAAAATTTATTTTGTGTTCAGCTGAAGAAAGAAATTAATACCAGGTTCAGAACAACTTGAGGGTGAGTAAATTATGACAATTGAAATTTTTGGGTGAAGTATCCCCTTAAGTAAGCCAATAAATATAGAATGGGCCAGAAACACAGGGCCAGAGGAAGCACATTGAAGTCACTGTGAACCAATTAGAATGCAAAAGATGCAAAATCTCTCATTCACACAATAGAAAGAAAGGAAATGGAGCATTGTGACTAGCACTAAATTATGCATGAAGTAAATTGTAAACAAATATTACAACATTTAACTCTGCCGTTAATGTTTTGAGCAATGCTTACAAATTTAGGAGGCACTGATTTGGAACAACGCCCTGACTAGGCTGCAATTACAAGCAAAGGAAAGACAAAGAATGAAAGAGGCAAAAATCATTCACTCACATCAGACTCATTTTCATCACAAAACCACACACCAATTTTCTTTATTTCAACATGGGAGCACAAGACCATGAAAGTAAAAATTCTTCCCTCAGTCCCTAGCCTGTCAGTCAAGATATAGACACAGCCAGACAGTAGGAACCTGCAACAAATCATGGAATGACACTTTTTCTAAAAGGCTTCACTGTCAGCAATTATTTTTGCTCAATGCATTGTTTTGTGTCTCCTGTAGTTTGCCAGTCCCTGACTATTAATGTGTATGGGGGGTGTTCACTGACTATCAATGACTCTTTTATTCTCTGTTTTTCTAATTTTCAGAGGTATAAATAGCTTTGTGAGACAAGTAAATATGGCAGAAGACAGTGCAATCATTTATGTGTAAATAAAGTCATGCAACGATTAAGAGGTATCCACGATGCAAACTGATATTGTTATACATCACTATGAGACAGTTTTAGTGCTCAGTCATTTGTTTAAATATTTTTTTTTTACCTCAGTCACTGTGCACAGCTAACTAAACACCCACCCAAAGAGGTCTATAATACCTGAAGAAAACTGTGTTAGCATTCCCAGTCATCCTACTGGGAGTTGCTCAGCTGGTGCAGCACAATCTGGAAATATATTATTTGAAATACATTTTGAATTTTTGTCCTATTAAACCATAAAAACGCACACAACAACTCTGAATACATTTTTAACCCATTGTTTCAGTTCCTCCATATTTGACCCACAATTGGGTTAAAACAACTCAGCATTTTTTAGAGTGTAGAAGCATCTCTTGTTTACATGACGTGGACCTAATAAATCCTTATCTTGAGCTAAATAAGCGAGCTGACATTTTGAAATTTCTAACACATATAAAGACAAATAAAGGCATTATCTTATCTTTTATTTAGAACACATACGAATATACGATACGTTTGGAAAACACTCTCCAAAGTGGATAAATTTGAAAATGCCGTTTTCGCGTTGTAGAGTGGACAGTGAAACCGGAGGTATTTCAAAACGATGGCGTAAGTTTAGTCATGTGATTCATGTAGTACCAATAGATATGTTTATAGGTATTGTGCCTGTTATGTGTTATTAATTTTTACACTATTGTTAAAATATGTTACTTTCTATGTTACTTAATATGTGCTATTCTTACATAGCACAGTACTGCAAAGATGACAGATAATGTAGCCTACTCACATTTGCTATCCTGCGGCAAAACAGGAGAGCAGTTGCGATATTAGACCAAACATACTGTATGGTGACTGAATGCGACCTGGACGCATCAGTGATGGTGAGATATTTTGCTAAATAAAATTATCCTGTTATTGTGCAGATAACATTTTTATTTATTTTCCCATCTGTATCGTCTCAGTGAGCTTTTGTGAAGTTTCACGCATGCGCAGTAAAGAGAATTTAGAAGTTTCTCATCCACTGAAACGTCGGAAAACGGCTGAAAACACTAATGTGGACGGAGAGCGTTTTTAAACGAAAACCCTGTTTTCAAATCTATCCGGATTAATGTGGACATAGCCCAACACTACACATTTTCCAACTCTTCCTAATCAATCACACCTGAATCAACTGATCAGCTCGTTAGTAAGACTCCAATACCAAAAATGGTCAGAAAAGGAGAAATCCAAAATGTCCACTGTTGGTGTGCCTCAATGAGCAGGGTTGGGAAACACTGAGCTAGTTGATTCTTCAAGGATGCATTGGTTGGTTGGTTGATCATTTTCAATTCTAATTAATTCAATTTATTTAGGGGCATAAAGTTAGAGGTCAGTGTAATACAACTGTCCTCCTGATCTCACAATGAAGAAAAGGCCTCATTAGAATTTCTTGAAAATCTTGTGGTCCAACATGAAGAAAAATACTAAGCATGAAAGCATGAGAAAAGACATGTACAGCTAGTAATAAACAGCAAATTATATAATAAAAAAGGATGCTTGAAGGAAAAAAACAGACCCATGGACTGTCATGGTCAAAATGTCTTTGGAATATCAGATAATCTGACCAGACAAACTTTGACTTCTTGTCTATACGTCTCATTGATTTCCACAGGCTGATGTTATAAGTTCAACTACTTGAATTGATGAAACCTGTTTGTGAATTCTTTTTTCAAAAACTTAGTTCAGCTTGAAAATGAAAAATGTAAAAAATGTCTTTGATAAGCCTAATGTCTTTGGCTGTACACAAGTTTCTTTGTGTGTTCTCCTTCAGACATGCAATCTTTACAGATGGTCATGCTAACCCAGGGGTCTTGGATCCTTGACAGATAATAACTCAAAATGCTGCTGATGGAGCTCAGCAGGGTTATTAGAAAAGTCATTTCTGTCCTTCTTATACTCTAAGCTAGGACCTAAATATGTCCCATCATCCTAAATCCTAAAACAATTGTTTCATACATCTTGAAATGTATAAATAAATAAACAAATAAAAAGTGTAAAACATCAGTAGAACCTCATTGTTAGTTAATTATTGTAATACATTAACTAATGTTAAAGAACTGAACTTTATTGCAAAGTGTTACTAATTTTATTCGTATTTGTTTTTCTAATTAACTCAACTTGTACAGTAAATAGAAATTGAATGAATGCATTTAGTGAAGCTATAATGCATCCTTAATGCTCTTATCTATACAGTTCAAATACTAAATCTCACGCGAGTTCATTATACATGGCATGTAAATTCACATATGACGCCATATAGAATGCAATTTGTTTCTCCAAAGGCCTGGCTTTGTTATCCTTTGCAGAACACGCAATCCTACACGCTACTGCCAGGCTCATCAAAGTGATACAGAGCTGACCTATGATCAGAGTCCAAGCTGTATGTAAAATGAACCTTTAGCCAAAAAGATCATCATAATCAGATCAACACGCTCTGTAGTCAATGCATTTCCTCCCACCGTTTAAGGTCACACTCTATGAATCCCTAGTTGTCAATTAGACTGAAGGGAGTTTGAAAGAAGGTGAAAACAAGGTTTGGTAATTAACTCGAGGCAAGTTAGCTGAAAAAAAACCAACACATTAACACCCCCCCCCACACACACACACACACACACACACAAATGAACACTCACAAAAGCTGTGACATAAAGAAAAGAATGACATTAATTGTTACTGTCAATCTATTAAATAGCAAGTGTATTAAAATTAATTACATGATATGCAAATGGGAATTCACTGCAAAAACTACATAAATATTTTCTCCTAATTGCAGGTAAGTAGACATGTACCAGCATTCAGTAATACGATAATTGAGTAATTAATAATTCACATGTATGAGTAACTTGATCCCTTAAGCGCAAAGTACACTAGCAAATGCGCGCAGCGAACATGTCTTCTACGCTCACGGCTAAAGTATACTAGTTTGAAAGGCGTGCGCACTCAACTGTGTGCAAGACGTAGTGGAACGTGGAAAATTAAGTATACCCGGGCCTTTATGGCCAAAGTCAGTATTCCACTCGTTTTCAACTTTGAAAAAATGTTGTTGACGAAAATGATTATGAAAATTATTTGTCAACAAAATAAACACTGTTTGAATCTAACGGTCAAAATGACCGTTTGTGGCCGTTCTAGTAGTTTTGGAATTCTGGCACTTCCAGTGTTAACGACCCCAAACACACCGCCAAGATGACAACTGCCTTGAAGGTGAAGGTGATGGAGTGGCCAAGTATGTCTCTGAACCCTATTGATCTGAAACCACTTTTGTTGCCAGCTATTTTGAGTTATTTTTAGAAGACAGTAAATATACAAGCAGCACATTGGCTACTCTACAATATATCCAAGTTTCATTTCTGTAGTATTGTCCCTTGAAAAGATATACTAAAATATTTGCTTAATGTGAGGGGTGTATATTAACACCCAAAGCACTTTACAGTTTCAGGGGTCTCTCCTCAACCACGATCGATGTGCAGAATCCACTTGGATGATGCTATGGAAGCCACATTAAAACGGCACCAGTGCTCTCAACACATGAGGAGACCACAGGTCCGCCTCTCATCAAGAGTGTCTGTGCCAGCTGTAGCAGCATGGTCTTATAGTCTGATGGCACAGTAGAACCAACACTGCTTCTGCACATCTTGCAGATACGCATGGCGCTATACGGACTTAAAACTCGTAGGCAACACATTAAAGTTTGTCCACCTGCTGCAATTTTAGGATAAAGCACACGACACCTCTTCGTTCATCTTCCCTTGTGGCAAAACCTGAATGGCCACTTTGCTATTGCAACATGGATTTCCCCTCTCAGTACTACTTGAGAAGCCCTTTCAGATACCGAAGCAAAAACTCCAACAAAACAGAGGAGGGCACAAGAGAAACTGCAGCTGACAACCCCACTGGAACCGTGTTCGACCCAATGGGGTACATCGACTGGAAGTTGAAGCCTCGCGGGAGCTGCCATCTTGTAGCAGAACTTCACTTGCGTTAGCATTTCCATTGACTCCCATTTATTTTGGCGTCACTTTGACAGCGAATAACTTTATATCTGAGGTGTTTGAAGACCCCATTTGTCCATTATGTATTTCTGAAAAAAAACACAACAATGTATAAAATGCTCCATTACCTTGTAGCTTATGTTATGGCCCCGTAGAAGCAGTTTTTGTAAAAGTAGGCTAACGATTGCGTCATAACCAAGCGACTCTCTGTCGCACAGTAGAGAGATTACCGTATGGACAGGAGGAGAAGCTCACGGGCAATCAGGGAAACGTGGAGGCAAAATGACAAAATAATCAGAATACCTAGCAAAAGTGTCTCCTGCTCCTAGCTCATAGACAGCTCCAACTCACACTCTCCGCCTCTGCATGTTTCGGAAGGGAATGATTCAGATTTCTCATGCCACAGCCACTAGAAGACAGACGGGTTGCTCGTGTCACATCTACGTAGTCAAGCTATGTTTGAGTTGGTTTGAGTCAGCGCGTCAGGAACGGAAGTGCTAAAAAAATATCGCCAAAAACGGGCTTCATTTGTCTTTACAGAGTTCCAATGAGATGGCTCTGTCCACTTCTTATACTGTCTATGGTTCGACCACTCGACAAGAATCACCACGTAGGCTTTTTTTCTTGAGAAAATGTGCCTTGATGGTGTTCTAACAGCACGGTAAAGAGCTGAAGAACAAAGGGAATGATGCATGCGACTGCATTTATGTTCTGGTGAATCAATCGTCAAATATGAGTCGGCATGGCCTTTAAGGCGTGAATAAATGGGTCTTCAGCAGAGTGTGATATCCCATAGTCATGTGTTGTACCTCCTTTCCCTCCTAGGAACAGTAGTTACATGCATAACTGTTATTTGTACATGTACATGCATACCCTCATTTCAAGTTTTAGACTCTACTTAACATGAGCTCAAATGGACTTTGTTCTGTATGTAATCTGCAAAAACTTTGAGGTTAAAATGAAAACAATTGACATGTAGTCTTTGCGGGTTTTTTTGTCACCCATCTCCTAGTTTATGACTTAATTAAGTCTGTTGACAATCTCATCCCCTAGATCCCGTATTATGCAAATGAATGGCATAAATCTAGCTGTTCTTGTATTTGTCTAAACAAACAAGCATGAAATGCGGTTTGAGTGCTAGAGTCTAATTGAGGTGAGGTGATTTCCATCATGGTTTTGCTGTCTCGCATTACCATGCATTGAGTGCACGGCCCCTCAGTGAGCATGTGAGATGAATTCGAACTTAAGATCATTAATGTGCATGCCACTCGCTCTCTTATTGATGAGGGAGAGATAAAGCAAAGTCTTCAGGGCTTCAGCCAAGAGGTCAAGAGACAGACTGGAGAATTGCAACTGTGACCTCAATTATAATGTGAAAGCGAACATTACATCATTTATCCCTAAAAACTTGTGCTGAACATTGATTATCTGATGCGGTGTGTCAGTTTCACATTAGAAGGCTTCCCAAAGGCTTTAGCTTGATGTTTGAAGGATGATCCATCGGAAAGGGACTGCTGGGAGGACCTCAGGAGCACTGTTTCTGCCCAGGCCTACTGGTTTGTATGTGCCTCAATTAGAGTTGTCATGGTTGTCCGGCAGCATAATATTGATCTACGGGCTGTAGCACAGGGCTGTTATCCACTGGACCCAGTCGTCCTGCTTTCTCCCATTTCTTTATCTTATCCTCCCACTTTATCTCTCCCCCGGCACTGAGTTCAGCCTGTTTTAATTACCATCTCTCTATGGCACCCCCTGCCTGCTATCTGACAGCTGAATCGACAGAATGGAGCCCTGCCTTGTTCATTATGAAAACAGCAAGACGACCCGGGGCCTCTTGACAAAACTTTGTGCAGTAAATGTTCTGTACGCACAAACAGTGCAATCTAGGGAGGCACACAATTATTTAAAATATCATTTCCCTTTTATAAAATGTGTATATTCCTAAAATTCATAATCATTTTGATCTATCTATCCATCCAATGTATCTCTATCCCCACCATCTATTGCTACAGTATATCTATCCATCCTCTTTAGATTTATATCTTTATTTATAATGGTTAGTTCCAATCCTTGATACTGATTGGTCAATTCACGATAAAACGTGCCTATGACCGCTTCACCCCAACGGTTCTATGTATCCCTACACAACACCCCTAGCAACCAATCTTTGCAATGTAAACAAATGTTTGTTCTCATTATTATTGTGCATTGAAGCTTATGTAAGCAATAAGGTACAAGAGGCTGTGCTGTATTGTGAATAAGTAACGGCTGAAGAGCGTTGTTTTAGACACGATGTGAAGCTGAATGCATAAATAGCAAATATCTGTGATGCGGCTATCTGTCAGAAGAAACCAGTACTGGAAGATTGACTCAAGGACAGTCTATCCTCCTCTTTATTATGTCACACATTAAAGAGAGCCAGGAGTTCCTTCCTCACCACTTATGATGTACATTCAGTGACAGGCAATAACAAGGTCAGTGTTTTGATGGAACTTCAATGACAGCCAGTGTACTGGGATTTGAAGACCTGAGTATTCAGTGAATAATATTCTCCATTTTTTATTACCCCAGGGCCAAAACTAACTTTAACAACAGCTCTTGTGTTATAGCACACCATGTGCTGGCTATGAAAGTGCCCTGGGTAATTCAAGGATAACTTGAAAGAATTGGACAGAGAAAAATTAAGGCTAAAAGAACACCTTATGAAGTAACAGAGTTCAGTTGAGGAAAATGTAAAAGAGTGAGGGTTTCAAACTTAATTTATGGCTAGGAAGTGAAGAAAATGGGGCAATTGTTTTTTTGTAACATTGAAAATGTGGCAGGGTTTCAATGGAAATTCCGGCTTAAGTACAAGATCATTCAACAGTATGACGTTCATTTTGTCCACCAGTTTTCTTTTTACAAATCTGGACAACAGTGCGGCACTTAAAATGGAAGCAAAATATAGCGAATCAGTAGGCATTAAAATACTAACCCTTTTTTGCAAGTATAGCCACAAGACAAAGGATTTTAGTGTGAAAATCACGTACTAACCACCATTGCCTGATAACATAGCCCCTAAAAGCCTTGAAATAACAGTAAAAACGACAAAAACATCTTCATAAACAATACAAAGTGTTAAAATAATTAACTTAAGTGCAATAATAAAATTACACATCTTCACAGTCAAAAACATTTTTATGGTAACCAACATTGTGCCACAAATGCTGTGGACTGAATTAAACTTGTACCTGAACCCAGAATGTTCTTTTTCAAAAATGGATTTTTTTGTTTTATAACCTTGGACTGAGAACTAAAGGACTCAATGTCTTTTATGACTAATAAAAGTATAGGGCCATCCTAATTGTAGAGGCCATTTAATACAGATTAGAACCCTTAAACCAATTCTACTGAATGTCACCCTTTGAAAATTAGTAAAAATGTGAAGATTGGGATTTTAAATCTTATCTGTCACTTGGTATTTTATGCTTATGGATCTCCAGTGTGTAGTTAGGATGTGAAATCTGCCGGCACCACACTTTATTTTTTTTTTTTTTTAAACGAAGAGCACAGAAAATTATCAGGATCTGTGAAATGACTCATGGAGTTGAATTAAAAGCTATTTTATCAGGGCAAACAGGAATACTCCTCAGCGTGAGCATCAGAAAGGTCATTATAATCATGCATGTGACATTTGGCTTTTACATATTTCTTTCTCTCATTAGAAATGCTGATTGGACATATCTGACCTCATCACACTGTTGTTCTTGTCTGCCCCCTCCCCTAAATGAATGTAAGCTGGAAGTTTAGCCAACTCACACTGTCAGCGTTGCGGTCTGGGCAGCTGTCTCCGAAGGTGCCCTTGCTCCTTGAAGGTGATGAGGTTCCAAACAGCCACCACAGTGTCTTCAGGCACATTGAAGTGGAACAGCTCCACGCTGGCAAAAGAGCGGTAGGCATTGAGCTTGCGAGGCGTCCGAAGGTGAAATAATCAGTTACAAACAGGCAATCTAGGGAATGGAACAAGGAGAGAGTTATTTAGATGAAAGATTGCAATCGGCTGGATGAGGGAGAAGTTGGGTGGGAAGAGGGTTGGAGAAATGAGTCTTAATGCGGTTTGGTTGACCTTCCTTCTAAAAGCCCCACCAGTGATTTAATCACACTTGCCGTGGGTCATGCATGCTTTGGCTTTGATTCAAAAACCGAGACTCTATGCAAAATTAATTTCGTTGCAATCCTTCAATACAAGGCCAGGGAGGAAGCAGCAAAATGACATTTGCAATCTGCCTTAATGAGCCATGGCTTCCTATGGCTCCATCATCAGAGAGCCTAATAGGTTTGTAGATCTCTCTCAAATACTGATAAAAAAAGAGCTACTTTCGAGTATGTGTCAGGACTCTTTCCATGTCAGGTGGTAAAACCAATGTAAAACTAGGAAAATGCTATTTTAAGTTTTTAAAAATTTAACTTTATTTTCAGTCCAGTAATTACCATATTTCTAGTCATTGTTAATTTTGTCAGGTAGCACAACTGATTTTCATCAGGTGGTGCAGCCATGTAAATTATTGATTTAAACAAATATTAGTTTAAAATGAACAAATGGCTGATATCTAAGAGCTGTGAATATTTATTGTATTGAATGCATTTACTTGTATGCATTTTATTATGTTTCGTTAAGAGTCAAATTAGATGCTAAAGATACTAAATAACCAATGCAGAAATTACAAATTATAAAAAAAAATAATAATCTGTAGGCACTGTAGACACTGTAAGCCTTGGTTACATTGCTAAGATTTAACTTGTAAATTAAAAAAAGATTATATACATATACATATATACACATTTTTATTAACATTTTAGTATATCCAAAAAAATACATTTTTACCACTAATGCTACCATCCTATTCAAGATTTGTGAGTAGTTTTAGGTATGTTTAAATTATGAGAGCATTTTAAAGTAGCTTCCCACCACCACTGTCATACACATTCAGAAAAATTATGTAGGGAATTAAAAATAAATGCGGTAGTCACTCAATACTTTGTTCAGATTCAGTCGGGCAACATAGACTGCACATATCTCTGGAGATTTGAGCTTGTGTATGTCATACAGAGAAAATGAGAAGAAATGCATAAAACAGGAAAGCTGGATGAGTGAAGACAAATGACAGCACCTGTATGTCAGTTCTAGCCGTCTGTTTAATCTCTTTCCCGTCAAACCCTTTCCTCTGTTATTAACAGACATAACAAATCAACTGCCTTGACACTTTTATTAAGCTGATGGACTCTCAGAGGTATGACGCCAATATGGCCTCTTCATCTGTTAGCTCAGACAGCAAAGCACATCCCACTGATGGGCTTCATGCGCAATCACTTACAGTGCGAATGAAATTACTGCGTGAAATATAGAGGATGGACCCACACCATTTGGTAACGTATGAACTGCAACAATGTCCATCCTAGGCTAAAACTGAACATTTATAACAACTGCCTCACTACCATCTAAGGTGCAAACATATTTCAATGATTGTACAATGAATAAATAAAAAAACCTGAAAATTATACAGAAATGTTTAACTGTAAGTTCAAAATGCATTCACAAGAGAGATTGACTTTCTCAAATAAGCATTTCTGTCAGATAGAAACCCTACCGGTGGTACAGTCAGAAGAGGACAGGCTGATTACCCCTGATGTCAATCAAAAGTAGAGGCAATGTCATGAGGTTTGACTTTTACATGGGCTGATGAATTGCAGGTGTGTCAAAATATACATCCTCTTGTCTTGACAAACCAAGCCAAGGATATCAAGCTAAGGGTGTACCGGTTTCAGAATTCAGGTGATGAGACGACCACTTATGGCAAGCCATTTTTGCTTAAATTGTATCCAGCCTTACTCGTCAGTAGTTGTATTTTTACTAGTAAGATTGAATTAGAGGGTTCTACAATTAATCTGAATTGTAGAACCCTCTAATTCAATTCTTACTAGAGTTCTTCAATTCTTACTATAGTAACAATTACAATTAGAGATCTACAAATAAATTCTTACTAGTCATACAGTATGTTTCCATTGACTTCCATTCATTTTTAATTACAGAGCTCTCTAATAGCCTCTATGCACGAACCCTGATGACGTGTGTCCGAAAGAATCTCAGTCGGCGTCTTTACTTCCGGAAGCGCGTTCTGCAGGCCAAGTGTATAGCGGCAAAACTTGAATAAAATCCATTTTCTCAGAAACGGAGGCAACGATTTTAGAAACGCTGATTCGCTAGTCGAATTTCGTACGATATAAGAGAATACTAACCCTCAAAGTTGTTGATGTAGCTCGAAATATATAATTTAAATAACTTCTCTTTTTCACTCTTGTGTGACAGCTAACTGCCTCACAGTGTTGTTAACATCATTCACGTTAACCGCAGGACATTTTTATAAACAGCAAGTGTAATTTGACACTATCTACACCTAACGCAAAACCGGCTTCTGACCATAGACTGACGCAGCACCGGAAGTAACTGGGTGTGCTGAGACAAACTCGGACGCGATCGTGCATAAGAGGCTATTGATTTCTTACTAGTAACAAATCAAAAAGAGAGGTCTCAATCCAATTATGGCTAGTAACAATAACAATTAGAGAGCTCTTTAATTCAGTTCTTACTAGTAACAAATCAATTAGAGAGCTCTCTAGTCCAATTATGGCTAGTAACAATTACAATTAGAGAGCTCTTTAAGGCCGGATTCACATATAGGGCTTAAAAAACGCATAGAAAACGCTGGGCATACCGCATTCTCCTTTTCCAAAGCGCTAGGGCGGTTGCGCTACGGCTTGGTTTTTGTCACGTGACATACTGTACGCTTATGGTGCGCTTGCGGCATTCTGAAAACTTTAGATGTTTTTATCTCGCATGCGCACGAACACGCTTGGAAAAAACTAGCTTCCATACATATGAAATAACGAACTTGAGCGCTAAAGGATACCAGTCACCTTTATGACACCTTGGGATTCTCCGAGTGTTATATTGACGCTTAAAGGGTGCCATGTGCGTAGTATTTCGGCAAAATGTCATATAGCGTCACCTTATATGATGCCAAAGGATTAGGACAGACTCGAATTGAATTAGAGAGCTCTCAAAATGTAATTGCTACTAGTACGAATAGTTCAATTTGCAATGAACTTTGCAATTTATGCCAGTATGCACATGCTCTGGCATATTTGGCTTGAAGACATTCATCCTCAGATGTGGCGTCACGCATGCTGTTACCAAAAGCCGTGCACACAGCACCTAGCCTTGTCTGGCTTTGCTAATTTGAAACAAGATAATATTTGAGTAGATATCAATGAGGCTTATGTGATATTGCATCAACTACAGATAATATGTTAATGAGATAAAATCAAAATCATATTATTTTTAGTCAGACAAGGAAAGGTACACTGTTGATATGAACTCATAATCAACATTTAGCAAGCTGGTTTAACTGTGGCACTGCTCTGCGAACTGAACAGTTTGTCCACTTAGCACCTGTATGTCTAAGGTGCCTCATTTTTCCGCACAAATTTGTGTTATGGGGTCTTATTAACTGTCGATTAAAGACATGTTAAGTGTTAAAGAAAATCTAACATAATACTGTCAACAACTACATATCACAGCTAAATTACTAACCCTAGCTGCTACAAGCTAGAAGAAACTGAGGTAAATTGGCATCCAAATACATTCAATGTCGTGGATAAAACCTTCGATCCAGTTACTGTATCCCATAATTAACACAGCCCGGGGGATGTTGCAGTCAGTACTGGCTCACTGCTTCACATTTTGCATCGTTAATTGGGCAGACACAGGAAAGCCTCATGGTCCACAGTGGAGTTTCCATTGCTGGTGCTGCTCATAGGACAGTAAAAGAAATGGACACAGCAACCCCATTTATTTCAACTGAGAAAATTGAAGCCCGTTTCAATTTTCAATTTCAATTTTGAAGCCTGTCAGAGTGAGCAACCTGTATGTCTTCTAGTAGCTGTGTAAAATCTGAATAATTCCCTTCCCGAATCTCACAAAGAATTTACTGGACTTTATGCCTCCACGTCCACTATGACGTAAGATACAATGTTCAACTGTAACCGTCGGTCTCATGGTTATATAAATACGTCACACCCCTACAGAGTGCCGAAGTTATGACATCACTTTGTAGGACAACTTGGAAGTTGAGTTAGCTTTGAATCGAAAGTTATGCATTTTCCCTATAGACTTTTGGAAAATCACAAAAAATAAGATCTATGTTTAACAAAGAGTTGTGACCCTTTACATTTGTCTATCAGATAATCTTTACAAGTTAAAGCTAGGGTATACAATTTCAAAGATTGTTCATTATTAATATCCTTCGTGTATATGCTGGTTATGGTTATATAGTACAATCCTAAAAATATGAATGGAAAAAAGAATGAAAAAAATCCATTCACTCTATTGGCTGTACAGCCGCAGAGAAGTTGACCAATGAAAGCTGTCCGGCCGCACAGCTTACATTGGTCAACTGCTCCATCCAATCACCAGCTCCACTCTGAAACTCCGCCTGGCGCTTCGCGTCTCCAACCCAACCGCGCCCAACCCCGCCCCCCTCCTTACCGCGAGCAAGTGCAGCTGACAGACTGGCTATGGTAGCTAGCTCAGTAGCGTCATATCAGCACTGGATAAAGCATTGGATAAAAATCTAAACGACAGCAGCAAGCGGCCCCTGCTTGCCCCTACTGTAAAGTTTGGACGAAAGAGAAAGTATGTGGAGGAAAGAGCGGAGATTAAAAAAATAATAATGTGACGCTGGACTCTAAGGAGGATAAATATAGGGTCCAGACATTGACCGTTGGAGGAAGCTTCAGGGAGATCTGGCACTGAAAACCGACTGACACGGGCACGGCTGACTTTTTGTTGAGCAGGTAAACATTTATTTATACTTTTATGTTGTGGCGTGTGTTGCATGGCTTTTTTATCAGTTTGACAACATGCTCATGCTGCCGGTTGGCATTGGCAATGTTTGCCGTTTAGCATTCGGCGATCACGGGTCAGAAGTATATTTCTAAAAGTGCTTGAATATATTTCAGTATGCCTCAGCGGGTTTCTGTTCGAGACGAATCGGAATTTGAACAAGATGCGCTGTGTGCTGCTATAACAATTACTCAAAACCTTTCATGTGTTGCTAGTCTTGCGTTGTTGACGTGAACTCAAATGTGACATAGCTCAGGGATCATGTAGCACAGAGGGGAGGGGTGTGTGCGTGTGGAGGGGCGGGATGAGTTTTTTTAAAACTTCCCTTCCGTCTCAGGCTTTCTCGACTGATTTTCAACATCGTATACCATAGCTTTAATCCAAAATTTATACATTTTGAAGCCTATATAAAGTTTACAAAAAAAAAAAAACAAGCAGATAATAGTTGAAAAACCACAAGCAGGTTATAACTTGGTGTATTTTATGTTGTAGATGAAAACATGAAAAAAAAATGTATTTCCTCATTTCAGGCGATTTAGCAAAAACCCATTCAAAAGCCCATAGATTTTAGGGCGAGAGGAGCCGGAAGTGCTAAAATGCTAACTCACTTCCGCGTTTGGCCTACAAAGTGATGTCATGTATCCAGCAGAAATGCTAGGGTTCAGAAAGTACACCTGTTCACAGGAATGAACATACTCAAGTTCACTCCTCAACCCACCCACAAACAGCTTAAACATGTGAAATCTATGCCGTCTAGGCTCTATGCACGAATTGCTTCCGAGTTTGTCTCAACACTGCCCAGTCACATCCGGTGCTGCGTGCAGAAGCCGGTTTTGCATTAGGTGGAGATAGTGGCAAATTACACTTGCTGTTTACAAAAACTTCCTGTGGTTAACGTGAATGATGTTAACAACACTGTGAGGCAGTTAGCTGTCACACATACGAGTAAAAAAGAGACAGGCTTTAAATGATATATTTCAAGCTATATCAACAACTTTGAGGGTGAAACTTCTCTCATATTGTGCGAAATCCGACTAGCGAATCAGTTTATAAAATAGTTGTCTCAATTTTATTAAAGTTTTGCCACTATACACTTTGCCTGCAGAACGCGCTCGAGGAAGTAAAAAGCTGGCTGAGATTCTTTGGGCATACGTCAGCAGGGTTTGTGCATAGAGCCTATTGGGCTATGGATTATGCATTTATCTTCAACAAGTGTTATTCTATTCAACACAAACATTGTGTGGATAAAATGAACAATTCTTATTTTTTTATGGAAGATTCCAGTATCCTACAAATGATTTATCCATGTACATCATTATTATCAAAATATCAAAATATCCCTCTTGCAGCGACATCTCTTCTCTTCTAAAGATGTCTTTACTGGCATGAAGGTGAGATCAACCTGTCACTCACAGCAATAGCCAATCATAATGATTCAACAATCCAATTAGTTTCCCATGGAGACATACATCACAATAGAAGATAGATAAGTAGGTACCGCCACTCCCTGGCTATATGTTGTAGAAATGTACACTGCATTACTAAGCCTCATGGTAGCCAGTAAAAAACAAAAACACCCAACCAATAAACACTCTTACATCATGCCTGTATGACTTTCTCTCTATTAGGAAAAAGAAGAAAAGATTGGAAGTCAATGAGAACCAAAAACATTCTTCTAAGGATATGCTGTTATGTGCCACCACAGAGGAAAGTAAATTATGTCATAATTTAATTTTTTTTAAACCAATGCAGACAAAAAAAAAACTACACTGTCAGTTATTCATTATTAGTGAATTTCCCCCTCAGTATGCAGTTTAAACTGTCCTCCACTAAAGGGAACAATATTTATCCATTGCAAAATGTATTTATCCGTATATCATCATTTGAAACTTAAAGCAACAGTAACATTTTTTTTACCCTAAAATAATGTTTCCGAAAATCTTATCAGAGGTTCATCAAGTCGTAACAGGGTAAAAGGCACTTCTGTTCGTAACCTGACGGGGTCTGTTTCACACCCAACCACAAAAAGAACTACAAAATTCGATTGCTTTACGTCAAGCGCAACAATAGTCATTTTTTCTTCGTTTCTGATGTCGCAATCCATCATCCTTTCATGAAATAATGTAACATACTCTATCTTGTCTGTGTATATTTTTTCATTCCAATGCCGGTGCAGGATAAACAACGAGCGTGTGTGCGACGGTAGGCTGTGGTAGGCTAAATTATTTACGACAGCGGTAATGGACAATTTCGTTTCCACCCTGTACGGCGCCGAAAAGAGGAAAAGTTCCATGGTGTTGCTTTAACAATGTTTTGTGTTTTCATTCATAAAATTTCACTGAATGCACGTTTATATCAACAGAAACACATTAAGCGTGTAATGCATAGGAGTGGCATGTGGATGAAAACGTCCTATTATTCGAAGTAATTCTGCCCTTCCAGAGTACATCTCGCCCTTGCTGTTCTCACGGAGCACAAATCCTACTTTAACACCTGTTATTACTGGCGTCTCACTGTTTTTAATCAGTATTAACTATGAGGAATCCTCGAAGTACAACAGTTAAAAATGGGCACTAATTAAAAGGAAACAATAAAAAAAGCATGTTTTGGGAGAAAGGAGAGACTACGCATGTCTCTGTGTGTCTTTTATCTTTTTGCCTCTGCACAGGACACAAAAGATGATTCACAATAGACCAGACGAGTAATAAATCACAAACCCTTTTATTACATTTCATGTCAATATTCCCCACACAACAAAGTTTACTGCCGCTCAATACAGGTTCCCGTCTTTCAATCTAAGCTTCAGATTGAGGAGCATTAAAATTAATATCGCTTTTTTCTTGCAGTCACGTTACCTCTCCTGCAGTGATGGGAATCAATAATTAATGATGTCTCTCTCACACATATGTAGAGACCCATATTCCCCACTGTCATTGTTTCTACACACAAGGCGCAGAGATATTAAGGTCAGATTGCTTTCACGGCATGTCTCCTCCAACACACATCCACACATTCATGAAAAACCTTCTGTAGTCTGGAGAGTTTGCTTTGTCTAAAATATGAAGGCCTTTCAGCAAAGATCTATACCTTTGTGTCAGAACCTATAGACATGTATATGTACATACCACATTAGACATGGTTCCAATGGAGCATCATACATAAGCAGTCCACCATAATGAACAAAGCTCGAAGATCAATTTGACTGTGCTTACAGTTTTATAAGTTAAAGACGTGTATGAATATATATATATATATATATATATATATATGATATATATATATATATATATATATATATATATATATATATATATATATATATTCTTTAACAGCTGATTTTAACAAGAGTTATAGATTATTATTAATGTCAGATAATTCCATATATGGTAAATAAAGAATATTGGTTAAAGCTCTTATATTACTGATCATCAGAAAACACTACCATAAATATTACAAAAAAAAATACTGAGAAAAGTCTTGATATGAAAATAATTCAGATATATTATTTTGGCAGATAAACCCATTGGGGGAAACATTTTTTAAAAAGTCACTGAGAATAACTTTTTTTTTTTGCATTTTTAATAATTATTATGTATTTTTATAATGTTACTATACAATATTTATATATATATATATATATATATATATATATATATATATATACATATATATATATATATATATATATATATATATATATATATATATATACATATATATATACATATATATATATATATATATATATATATATATATATATACATATATATTATTTTAATGAAACTAAACTCAATCTAAATTTGCAATATTGAAAAAAAAAAGTTTCATGGTTATTCTCAGTCACACCTGGTCTCTCCCTCGCAAAACTGAACGGTCTAAGCAATTTACCACACCGTATTGACAACTCCCGCACATATGCCTACTACAAGCATTAGTGTTTCTCCCAGAAGCTTCTCTACATGAGTGGAGGTGATCTCTGCAGACATGAGGTAGGATTTGTGCTATCAGGCTAGTATGGAGGGAGCGTGTCTTTGCAGCAGGGGAGTTTTACAGAAAGCTTATGGAAAAACCCTCAAATGCCTTCTTATGACAAGAACGCTGGGAACGAATCCAGAAGAAACCGAGCTGTTAGCACTAGCAGGCACACACATTCACACATAGACAGGCTTCTATATATGTGCATCTACGTCATTCTTCTCCCCAAGGTTATACAGTTGTGGTGCGTTAATTTCCTCCATCTCTTGAGTAGCATATCAAGGCAGAAGCTGTTCCGTCAGTTTTCATCATGCTGGAATGCTGTGATGAAGAGATGACTTGTGACATGTGCATCATAAAATTATCACCGGATCGTATCTCCAGAGGGAAAGTGATCCAACCCCTGAATCCGCAGTACTGCCTATGTTGCTTTTAGGAAGAGCACAGAGACTAGATGGGGAGAAAGTGTTTTAGACGATGTGCATGTGTAATGGAAAAGCATACAGATATGGACAGATAAATATGACTTATTTATGCAAAGAGAAGTATGAAGATTTTAAGTAGGGTGATGATGACGCAGTGGACAAGACACATGCCTTTGGTGTGAGAGACCCGGGTTCGAATCCACTGCGAGATACCAATGTGTCCCTGAGCAAGACACTTAACCTCTAGTTGCTCCAGAGCTGTGCGACATCTGACATATATAGCAAGTCGCTTTGGATAAAAGCGTCAGCTAATAAATGTAAATGTTAAGTATAATTGACACATGCCTCTTTTAAGCTACAGCCACAAACAGTATACTGTTGAGTGACTGAAGTCAGAGCTATTTTACAGCAGAGTGGATGGATACATTATTGTGGTGAACTGGAAAAAACCTTAATTTGCAATTCTGTTCTCAATTTGTTTTAAAGGGGTGATGAACTGAGAAATCAAATTTTCCTTGAGCTTTTGACATCTAAGAGGTCATCATATTATAAGAATATCCTGAAAGTTTCAGAACTGAAAACGACCTTGTTAGTCCAATAAAAGCTTTTATTGACACCAGCCTCAACAAACGTGTCGTTTTTAAAGTGTGGAAGTATGACGTCAATGACGCTAAAACCCCACCCGCTCATCAACGCCTACTTCAACACGGCCTGGTTTAGCCCCGCCCACCGTTTCGCACATTCACGCATAGGTAAACAAAAGCATACCTCGTGATGACAAACCGGAGCGAGCTACCAGCAATAAACATTCCCTTGACAAAATGTTGTGCCGTGCCTGGCTGTGGAAGAAGACAGTCGCTGCATAAGCTTCCTCTGGATTCCAATATTAGGAATGCCTGGTTAAAATTTGTTTTGTATGACGTTCCAGCTGATGAGTGTAAAACATTATCCGTATGTTCGCTTCATTTCACAGAGGATTGTTTTGTGAACGAGACACAGAACGGTGGAAGAAAAGAACGGTGATGTGCCATCTATATTGGATCTGACAGGAATTGTGCAACACACGGACTCTGGGTCGAACATGTATGGTCGAATCCGGTTGCCATTTGACAACATTGGACGTTTTCCCTCATGTGCACCGACGGGTGAGTTAAACTCATTATAATATAAGAGGGAGAAATGAAGACGACACAGATATGCATTTTGTGTATGACCTAGAAGTATTTATTCAGCGATCGGTGGTTAAAGTTAATCTGTACGGAACATCGTTGTTGTACAGAACATGATTAGTCTACGTTGCCTTCTATATTGGATCCAACAGGAGTGGTGCAACACACTTATGTGAGTAATATTTTTATTTTAGAAATAATAATCTACTCGGCTAGCATTGCATTGTTACAGATCGTTTGATATCTAATAATTATGTGTATGTGTCTACAAGTATCCGTTGTATTCGAGGTGCTGTTGGTTCATTGTCCTGCGATTCGGGATTGGACTCTGGGTCAAACATGTATGGGCGAATCATTCCGGTTGCCATTTTACAACAGTGGTTTTCAAAACAAATTCCCCCACGTGCACCGACCGAAACCAACGACAGAGTTGAAGCTCATTATAATATGCAAAACTGTTATCCACTCACAGCAGTGGGCGTTTACTTCCTAGTCTTCAATGAGATACGCCCATAAAATCCGAGCATTTTTCAAGTAGGCTGAAAACTAGGGAAGAAAATAGCCCATAACTTATTCATTTTTATGTTTTCGAATGTAAAAACCAAGCAAACGTCATAAGTTGACCTCAGACAACAAAACAAAAACATTTAAAAAGCCAGTTCATGACCCCTTTAATTTGCAGCCAAACCTTACAATATTGCAATTTTTATATATTATAGAAGAACCATGACATCCACTGTGTCCAGAAATCTCCACTCAAACCGCTATTCCCTACCCCCTATGTAAGAGGTAGGGAGTATAGCACTACATAGTGAGCTCACCAGCATAATTACAACACCACTTTCAGGGCAAAAACTCGATCGTCTCTCTGCGTCATTGATTACGTCATTGCTGTCGCCTGTCCGTCTTTTTTACAATCAGCGCAATGCATGATGGTATGCAGGGCTTGGGTTAGAGTCCATCGGTTGTACACTACTTTTTAAAGTGCATTCTGGGATACATTGACTGGACTATATAGGGTATAATAATCATCATTATACATTCAGACAGCACTACAAAAAGGCAAGCTCAATATACACTCTAAAAAATGCTGGGTTGATTTAACCTAATTTTGGGTCAAATATGGTGGTCAAGCTGTTGGGTTAAATTTATAAATTGCATTTTTGTATCCAATAATTGGGTTTGTCCATATTTGACCCAAAATTGGGTTAAATCAACCCAGCATTTTTTAGAGTGTATAGTCCACTATATAGTGAGTTGTGGGAGATTTCGGACACAGCCCTCATGATTTCGTATCTACCTGAAAAGCAAAAAAAAAAAAAAGATGGCTTTTTTATTTAAGTGAGGCTGTGTCACATGTGCATTTTCCATTTTCCTGCTCCTGGGGTGCGTTTCCCGAAAGCATCGTTAGCCAACTATGGTCGCAAGTTCTGTCGTTACCAATAGAGTTCAATGGAAATTGTGACCAACTTGCGACCATAGTTGGCTAACGATGCTTTCGGGAAACGCACCAGTAAGTGTTTAGTTAATTTAGTTAATCATTATCAGTTAATTTGCCCCAGCTGTGTCTTGTTTCCCTGATCTGTTCCCTGTGTATTAAAGTCCTGTGTTTCAGTCTGTTCCTTGACTGTTGTTGTCACTACAAGCCTGGTTGTTCTGTTTGTGTCCTGCCTGTTAATATTCTAGTTTGCTTACATAAACACTGCTGCATTGCAATCCAGCCTGTGACAGGCTGCAGTTTACAACCCCGAATCCAGAAAAGTTGGACATTTTATAAAATCAAGAATCTGTGATTTCTTTTTCATTTAAACTTGATTTAACTGACAAATTACAAAGAAAATATTTACAATGTTTTCACTGAGCAACCTAATTTCATTTTAAAAATATAAAGAAATTTAGATTTTGATGTCACCAACACACTCCAGAAAAAGCTGGGACAGACAGAGGCAAAATGAAAGTGTTAAACTGTATTGAAACAGTCCTTAGCAGGTGCATTGGTAGGCATAATAGTGAAGGTATTGTGATTGAGTGTAAAATGAGCATTTCAGTATTTGCAAGCAAAGGTCACTTTTAACCAAATATCATGAGAGAATAGGCTCTATGTACGAACCCTGCTGACGTGTGTCTGAAAGAATCTCAGTCAGCATCTCTACTTCCGGAAGCACGTTCTGCAGGCCAAGTGTATAGAGGCAAAACTTTAATAAAATCCGTTTTCTCAGAAACGGAGACAACGATTATAGAAACGCTGATTCGCTAGTCGAATTTTGTGCGATATGAGAGAATACTAACCCTCAAAGTTGTTGATGTAGCTCGAAATATATAATTTAAATAACTTATCTTTTTTACTCTTGTGTGACAGCTAACTGCCTCACAGTGTTGTTAACATCATTCACATTAACCGCAGGACGTTTTTATAAACAGCGAGTGTAATTTGACACTATCTCCACCTAACGCAACAGGCTTCTGACCATAGACTGACGCAGCACCAGATGTAACTGGGCGTCAAAACAATTCAAAAATCACATTTCTAATGCAAGATTGCAAAGAATTTAGGTCTTTCTCCATCTACCATACATAATACTATAAACAAATTCAGGGAATCCAGAGAAATCTCAGTATGTAGGGCAAGGCTTCCTGAATGTGTGTTTTGAGCCCTCAGATGGCATCGCATTAGAAACCATCATTTTACTTTGTTAAATTTAGCCACATTGACCCATGAGTAGGGGAAACCTAACGCTTTTTCACTCTCTTAGTTTTTGTAAATCCCCTTATAGGGTTTAGAGTATACAGTTTTTCCCACATTAATTTCCCACATGTCTAGTACAATTATGTGGTTTTGTTTTATAAATACAGTGAATACTTTTTCTTGATTTACCCTAAAAGAATGGAAGTGAAATGTGACAACATGCCCCTTAGGTGCGGTACATAGTAACATGCGCAATTTTTTCTCTATATAGTGTTGAAATGGCAACAAATACACAAAGTTTCGTCATGCCAGCATGTGTGGAAGTATTTAAAACAAGCGTGTTACAACTACTTTGTGCCCCGCGCTCCCCTACTTTGGAAAACCTTTGTCACTTAACAAAAATGCAAATTCGATCTCTATTACGCGAGGAGAAAGATATACAGGGCCGTATTTTTCCTGGCTAAAATATTTTAGTGCGTTTTAGGAGTACTCCTTGTGGTAAGATAAAATTATTTGTGAATACGGCCCCTGTTCTATGCCGAGTGGAAATGTTTGATGTGGTGAGATGAGTCCAACTTGTTTTTGGGAAAAAAAAAATACATTTGAGTTCACAGCGACATAAGCGACAGGTACAAAAGCAAACATGGGAAAAAAATCCCACCTCAAGGTGCATCAATGCAAAAGGCATGGGTGACTCGCATATGTGTGGAGGTGCAATTGATGGGGACATTATTCAACGCAGTCTCATCCCAATTCGTCATATAACTGACGTTTTGGGACAATTCGTCAATATACGACTTTTTAGGGCCCCCTTAAACGTCGGTAGATGACGTTATGGGATCCTAACTCTACCCCAGACCTAAACCTAACCCTAAACCCAACTCGTCAACTGACGTTAAAGGTACAGCGTCAGCTGTATGACGACCCGAGATCGTCATCTACCGACGTTTAAGGGGCCGTGAAACGTCGTATATTGACGAATGGTCAAAAACGTCCCAAAACGTCAGTTCGTCAGTGACGAATTGGGATGAGAATGTGTTGCTTTATTGGGATTACAGCCATGAAAATATTTTTTCCTTTTCTCTTATTTTTACAAAATACAATTTTGTGCTGTGAAAACATTCTTGATTTTATTGCATTTTACAAAATGTCCCAACGTGATGAATTTGTAAATCAGAAACGCTTTATCAAAATATTGAAGATTTACCATAGTGCACTGTGTACAGGAATTTCCTTACAATAACCAACTCAACATGCAGCTCATTAAGATAAATGAAGACCTCAATGAGATAAAATATTTAAACTTTTGACAGAAGCCACAAACACTCTGCAGCTCCCTTTGCAGCTTAAGCATAAGCTACCACCAGCAAAACTGCTCCTTTTGCTTCAGGCTTTAGGCAATCAGAGTTATAAATTGCATCAAACGAATATGCACATTTGTGTAGCAAGCTGGCATCCTTCAAGCAATGTCTGCATCTCCCAGACTAAGCTCTCAAGGCAGCTTGACCCGGTAGATGCTCTTCTCAGAGTTCGTTTTACGTTCTCTACGTTCATCTCCCACATCCGTGCCCAAATCCATGGATTACAACCTTCAAAGTGATGCTCACAGAGACACTCCAAGCAAATCCTGGTGTAATCTGCTCTGGCAACATCATTACCTAGGCCGATAGCATTTCAGCACACTTGGGGTTAGCACCCACATACATCATGATGACACATTGTTGCTATTTTAGCCTGTGGTTGGACATAAAAGGAAATATTTCAAGACACTGATCAAAAGAAAATGGCCACAGGCCATCAATGTGAGAGATCAATTTTAAGTGCCAGTTTTTGACCAGGCAGAAACAGTGAGACTCGCTGAGAAAAAAAAAATTAATTAAATTCACACACTTGCTCTGCTCCAAAGCTGCCAACAGAGGCTGTATTTTAAGACATCAGAGCTGACAATGTTTTCTAAAGCAGCGTGTATCCTTTATGCAGAATGCAACCCCAGAATTCACTGTGAGAAGATCAGTAAAAACAATCCAAAATGGCAGATGAAAAGAAAGAAATGTTGATTACAAATATACTTCCACTTCATTTGATATTGGAAAGTATCTATAAAAAATGCAATGGAAATTTTGGGTTTAATTTAAATATTTATATTTTGAAGCCAGTAATCAATATATTGGCCAATATTGGATGATATCTACATTTTGAGACTGATCATATGCGCATAAGAAATAATATGCGCTTCAATGGGAACCAAGCATCAGATACAGTGAAATTTTTTTTTAAATGCATTAAAAATAACCTCACAGGTTCTGAGTAAACATACATTAGGGGATCTTTTGGATAAAAAAAATCTCACTGAATTAATTGTAAAACCTGATTTTTTTTTCCTATTTTATTTTATTTTATTTTATTCAACCCAATTTTATACAACAAATGCCAGCAGACTGCAATCATTACACACTCTGGCGTCTGTAATAAAGCAAGGCAGGCCTAAAACAAATAGAAAAACTACAGTATTGACTACTGTATAAATAAAATGAATCCTTGATACAAACAGAAAAACTTTATAAAATATAAAACTATAAATAAAATGAAAATAATAGTGCTGTCACATCGATTAATTGTGATTAATCTCGTCTAACACAAAGGTTTGTGTGTTTGTGTTTTACAAAATGACTGCTCACTAGATTTAGGAACTGGTTTTCTCCAGTCAAAAGAAAAAGCCTGCAGGGATATAAAGAGTGTTTCTCTCAGGGAAAATTACTACAATTGTCATGTGTCAGACCGAGGTCACCTACATGATCAATGTCATGATTTGACATCTGCTGAAAAAGGTAGCAGATGTCAAATAGGAGGCTATCATGTTGAAGACCGGCATGTTCAAAAGTGCACAGACTCTCGTTAAAGGCCAAATGAGAGAATGTGCCAGAGAGAGCACAAGGTGAGAGAGAGCAATGAAAGCCATCCCATAAGCATCAGTCACATTGCCCTTGGTGAACCCTGATCATGCAGTCCTGATACTTTGCAGCACCTCGACAGCAATTTTCGACTTGCTATATAACCTCCTTGTTAAAGTCAATGGAAAGTGCTTTTTTATAAAATCTTGGGAATTGCCAGTGCAGCCCAGGGTTTCGGTAATGTGCCGCCCCGAGACTGACAACTCATTCTACCTGCATAAAACACGGTATGTCTGTGCACACACCATCGCTGTCTGCTCCATAATTAATGGCAGCGAGCAGAGTGTAAGTTCTTTCTCCTTCCACGCATGTGTTTCTGGGTCTCTATCCCTGATAAAAGCGCAGACTGCTGCCTTGGAGCTCTTTACCTCTGTCACTTGCCTTTTACATTCAGCCTGACATAACAACGTTCAGCCGAGGTTTCACATGCAGCGATGACTGATCCAGCCCGACATGAAAGGATGTGTTTCCAGCCCAGAGCTTGAATACTGGAGCGTCGTCAAGATGGTTGAAAGTCGTGAGGTATTGCATGCAGCGTTTGCAAGATAATGCAATTCGCATCACAAGTTTTAATTGAGTTTCATACAGCTTTACTTTTGCCAACTCTTAGGCAGGAAAAGTTGTTGTTAGAGATACATTTTGCACAAAGACTTTTAAGAAAAAATAAGGCACTAAGATAAACAGTCAAATTAAACCACACTATGCACAACCACTATCGTTCAAAGCTTTGGAGTAGGTAAGAATTTTTTTAATTTTTTTTTAATGTTTTTAAAAGAAATCTCGAATGCTCACCAAGGCTGCATTTATTTATATGCAGTAATATTGAGAAATATTATTACAAATTTTAAATAACTGTTTACTCTAATTGTTAATATTTTAAAATGTGATTTATTCCTGTGATGGTAAAGATGAATTTTCAGAATCATTACTCCAGTCTTCAGTGTCACATGATCCTTCAGAAATCATTCAAATGCCGATTTGCTACTCAAGAGACATTTTTGGAAACCACGATACATTTTATTAGTATTTGATGAACAGAAAGTTCAAAAGAACAGGATTTATTTGAAAATGAAATCTTTTTCTAGACAGTCCACTTCACGTTTACAGGTAGAAGCCATCTTTGGAAAACAGTCTCGGTAGTCGACCCACGAATGCCTTTCATACAATTTAGAAGTTTGCTGAACTTCATACAGTTCAGCTTACTTGGCTCGTTCGTGGTTACTTACTTAACTTATTGAGACTGTTTTCCAAAGATGGCTGTATACACGAAGTGGACTGCACTGTAAAAAATAACCGTGATTTTAACGGTAAAATACTGTAAAAATTCTACAGTGCAAAACTGTTAATTGGTAAACAGAAAGTTTCCGTACTATACACGGTAAATAACTGTGATATAATTTTACAGTAAAATACTGTTAAATTTACAGTTTTTGAAAGTGAAAAAGATCAAATCATTGTATAATTTACAGTGAAAACCCGTAAATTGACATTCCCACAATTCCCTGTGTGACACTTCACATTTTATGTATTTTTGTTGAAATAACTATGGTTCCTCATAGTTTTATTGTTTTTTTTTCTAATCAGTTATGTACATTAGGGTTTTATGTTACATTTAATGTTGTTAAATTAATGTTTATTGCATTTTTTAAATTTCATGCATGTTACCATGATGGTGCTTAATGTTTGTGTGAATGACATTGTGCAGCTTCTTTCAATTAGTATCCCTTTATACAAGTATTCTCTTGAAATGAGCTGTGATTGCTCATGTAACTCTCATCACTGTTGTGATGATTGTTGGTTGTCAGTGCATTATGATGGTCTAAAACATATATCAATACGTCAACAAGTTGGTAAATCCACATTTTATCAGAAAATAAAATATGGTATATTACTGTAAATTTTAAAATAAGTCTGTAAAATCATTAACTTTCCTACCGTGTTTTTAACGGTAAAGTTCTGGCAACCACAGCTGCCGTTTTTTTACCGTAAAATTTACGGTTTATTTTTTACAGTGTGTCTTTATCTTCTTATTAAACGGTCTGTACACTTACAAAGTTCTCAGGGCTTCGTTTGGCATGTAGGGACTCTCATTATGTTACTGTGTTAGTGTGGGCTAAGTATTTTGAGCCTTGTTAGTAGTATAAACTAGCGATTTCTTTTTACTTATTAAATGCCCCCATAGTGTTATACGCTGAAACAGTTTTTAGAGATAAAACTCTTTACATTCGCTTATCATGAAAACAAATCTCTGATTGACTAGGTACCAATGTTTTATTAGATCAAAGGCTCATTTTGTGCCTGAGTTCTCCTTAAAACCGTATATTGAAGGAAGAAAATAAATGTAATTTAACAAGTTCATTTTGAATGGTTAATTTTCATAATTATGATTACAAATGTTTTCTTCTTCAGAATAACAAGCACTGATGAATTATGCACAGCAGCAAGTACTAAGCAAATAGGGTGCATTTTGATTTCACGCTGACATTAAGGGCTGCTATAAGAAGCATTACACCAAAGATTCTGCTAACAAACACACAGCTCAGCAGCCATACAATGTACCGACAAAATACTTAAATCCTTCACTCAACAGGGTCTAATTTCTCTGCATTTGACCCCTGTTGTATTCCTATCAATCACCAGCCTCAGCTGTCACCGGTCATTGGAGCACAGAAGTGGATAAATGCAATCAGGGCTAATGAGTCTCGTATCGCTCATCTATGCAGTGCTGTGGAGTGGATCAGCAGTGGCTGTAAACACCAGGCTTGGCTCGAGCAAGGGCAAACAAACAGACCAGCCAAACTCTCTCTGTCTCCGTCTTTGACTCGGCATCTGTCTCTCTCTTAATACTTATCTTAGCACTCATCAAGCTGAGGTCTCAGAATGGAAAAACAAATCCTACTCTCAACATACAATGGAGAAAAAAACTAACACTGCTAATAAGGTGTGTGATGAGGAAAAGAATATGTATGTACACCCTGAAAAGACATGCTGTTCTTTATTATGTCAATGTGACAAATTTTATGGCCCCTTGAGAAGGAACATATCAGGGACGTAAACAAGATGGGGAAATTTAAAGTTTAATGTTTTAAAACCAAATTTAAGACTTTAAAAAGACATTTTGAAGACATGCACCAAAAAGATAGTCCCTGCAGAGCAAACCCAAACAATCTCAAAACAAAACAGCAAATCAATTTCAATACATTTATTGAATAAAAGATGTCTTATGTATATAACTCAATACATAGTGTAGGTTGCTCGATATTATCATACCAGAAAAATCTATTTAATATTATCATACCAGCAAAATCGATTTACAACTGAATACATTATGCTTTCACATGCCAAAATAATGTAATGTAACACAGAGAACGTGTTTTTGCTGTTAAGAACATGAGACAAGGAGAAAAACAAGGTTTAAAGCAGGCATTTAAAAAAAAGTTGAAATTGTTTTAACTTTGAGCCGCATTTTTAGGACAGTGTGTCAAGCACAAGGCCTTGTTAAAGACTCGAATGTGAAACGCACAAATATATCCTTCATGCACGTTTACAAAGAAATGAAAAATGGATAAGCATGGCAGTGGAATAATGTGTTCTGTGTGAAATAAATGTTATATGCGATTCATTTAGTTTATTAATTAGCATAAAATTCATTTAATTAAAACACTTTTTTATATAATTGAAACAAAACCGAGAGCCTATAAAACACACAAACCTTTATAAAATACACACCATGACTTTGCTCAAAATTAGATGTGTAAAGTCTAATACCATCCCCTGAGACAGGTTTGCCAGTAAACTTTTATCACAAGGTCGTCCTCTTAAAACAAAAGAGACTCCTAATTATATTTCTGCTATCTGAATTGATTAATCACCTAAAATTAGCTTCCTAGCAACTGGGTGAAGGGTGATATAACTAACCGCTGTTAACAACTCTTCAGCCATTATTTCCTTAATATATCCATGACTCCTCTGGCTATGCTCAGTGGTTTCATTGATCCAAACTGAACAATGTGTGCTATAAGGAAAAAAAAAACTGAATAGATACATTTGAGAGATTATAGCCTAATGAATTTAAGCAGTAAGATCATCCACATCACAAAAAAAAATGGAGAGGGGAAAAAACAAGCTTGTAATTAAAGTTCATTTCATGGTCACAGCAAATCTCAGAGATAATGTAATGTGTGAATAGCAGCCTTATTATGCATTCTTTTAAGGTTAAGGCAATGAAAAGAGGCCAAGGATGGTTATCAAGACCATGAATTGAAGACTGATTGGTCAAAAGACACATGTCTTTTCTTTTTTTCTTTTTTTTTCTTTTTGCATGTGCATTTGCCTCTCTCTCTCTCTCTCTCTCTCTCTCTCTCTCTCTCTCTCTCTCTCTCTCTCTCTCTCTCTCTCTCTCTCTCTCTCTCTGTCTCTCTGTCTCTCTGTCTCTCTCTCGTGTGTTTCCACAGCCTGTCCTCGATAAACCCTGACACTTGCCTGAGCAAATGTGACATGGCCAGCTTCACACACTAACCTTGAAAAGGCAACTTGTCCCTGTAACTTCGGATTACCATAACCTCTCTGTGCAGAAACCCTTGGGACGAGTGAATACAACAGGGACAGAGCCTAACCATTGCAGTTTATTTGTGTCTTACAGGGTGGCAGAAGGGGGTCAAGCTGGATACGAAGATCTTCTAGAAGGTAAAAATGGCACAATTCCAAAGGGCATCACATGTCAAAATGACAAATGTCACATGTTGTATAAGGGAGCAATCCTGGTTGGCTAACACTCTTGCACGACACTTACACGCACACAACTTTCAGTCTTAAAGGGCATGACAGGTCTAATAGAGGAGAAACATGTCATACTCTGAAAGGAACAACATATCATGCTTTGGTATTTCTCTTGAAAGAGTTCAACTTTTCTATTCAAATCAGACTATATAGTGGGTATGTTTTCCTACACTCTAAACAATGCTGGGTTGTTTTAACCCAAATTTGGGTAAAATATGGACAAACCCAAATGTTGGGTTAAAAATGTAATTTCAAATTTTAACCCAACTTCAACTTTCACTTTCAACAGAACATTTTTGAATTGCATTTTTAACCCAACATTTGGGTTTGTCCATATTTGACCCAAATTTGAGTTGAAACAACCCAGCATTTTTTAGGTACAATACAAAGCAAAGACATTGATGTTACAATAGATTTATATTTTTAATAAATGCTGTTCTTTAGAATAAAAATGCATCATGGTTTCTATAAAAATGTTAAGCAGCACAACTGTTTTCAACACTGATAAGAAATGTTTCTTAAAGCTACAGTGTGTAACTCTTTTAGTTTATTCTTAGCTAAAAACACTTAGTTCTTTCAAAATTATATGTGCTCATTAATGTTTATTTACTTCGTTCAAGTAATAAAGTATTCTCGTCAGTGTATAATATGCCATTGAAAATACATACGGGTAAGGGGTTCTAATGTCGGTCGCCATGTTGCCCCTCCGTCTTGAAAGTACATTAGCCAAAGAGGGACATACCCGTTAATTCAAGCTTCGCCTTTCAGCGTTTACATTTGTGTTAACACTCATGGATGAGGTCGAACTGGAAGCCATGTTAATCTTGGACTACACTGGCCACCGTAGGAGTTAAAACGAAATCGGAATTGAGAGGAACAGAAACTAATATTCACTGGATTGTCATAAATCTTTTCACTGCTAGATGGGGGTAAAAATCACACAGTGTAGCTTTAAAGCAGTAAATCAGCATGAATACGATAATCAGAAACAGTTGTGAACCGAAGTGTTCTTCAAAAAATGTATGTATCAGTTGTTCATTAATGCCATAAAATTACACTGTCAAATAACTGGTTCAAACAATTATTTTTCATAAGTTGCATGTGTTTTTGAATTGATATATTTTGTGATATTTGTGAGTCTACAGCACAATAAAAATACCTGCTCAGTATATGCTCTGCTCTTTATATTCCTGTCTTCACACTGAATATAGAGCAGAGCAACAACACCTTTAAAAACACCTTTACATTGCAGCTACGTGCTAGCGACTATAAGCGCATTAACATTTGCTTGTCTGGTAATAAATGGATCATTACTAATGTGCTGCTTATTAGCCCACCCCAAAAATAGTGCAGCGCTCACTTCAGAGCGTATAATTATGGCACAGCAATATTATAGGATAGATTGATATTTGTGGAGGCAGCTAATGTTTAGCCTTCTGACAGAGCACCCATCTGCTAAACCTAAATTAAAATGGCCTCAATGTACAAGTGCAAATCTTAACCCATCCTGTTTTTGACATTTTGAAAAATGCAATAATCTATTTCATTCTGTAGAAACAATTGCATGTTGTATGTTTGTACTCATTTTTTTGTTATTTGGCTTTAGTTTTCTTTGTTAAACCCATGTAAAATGAAAAGTTCACATTTCAACTGTAGAAATCAAGTCTCGAGTCTGACATAAAAAACAGGGTACAGTCTTCAGAACTGACCTGCATCCAAAGTCAATGCAGCTTTTAAAATGTAATACTGTACATCAATGAAACAGCACTCACACTTGGAAATCACGAACCATGCACCATTCACGCACTTGATTCAAAGAAAACCAAGCAAATACCTTACTCTGGTAAATGTGGGCACAAGTATCTGAGTTTGTGCTGGTTTGCTACGTGTTGAATTGTTATCTGCATGCCTTATATAAGTTACAATAACATAATCAATCACAATTGTGCAATTGACTTATCCAGCTATAACCATTCGCAAACAGCATTTAGTTCCAGGTCGCAAAACATATGCATTGCATTACATTTGAAATGCCAATAAAGCTTTGTGTAAATGAGAATCCAATGAGTGATCCTATATGATTAGTGCTCGTACATGTTCTTGAATTAAACTGGTAAGTCTCGGGTATTGATGATGCTTCCTGCATGAGAGCTCTTCTCATCTCCTGCTATTGATCAATGTGATCATGCATTTTTAACAGTCTCCTATTGATTTGTGGAGATGGGCACTGCATTGTACACCTGTTTAATCTTCAAACAGGTTTGGATTTAAATTAATCTGTTCATACAGCATACATACCCAGTAAAAAAAACAAACAAAAAAAACAGGAAGAACTGTTACTGCAAGAAGTGAGACAATGGACATTTTTTCTGATTTAAGACAGAACTTAAAAATATATATATATACAGTATACTTTGTGAAAAAGCTATACCTATTAATGTATATTTATTTTCCACTTATTAAGAGTAATAGTAGTCAGAGTAAAAGAGACACAAAATATCAATGAAAGTTATAGTGACAAAAAATGTTAAACAAAATCAAAGCCAATCTCTATTTCAGCTTCTTCAGAGTTGCTATTACTCGTCAAAATTGGTGCTTTGCTTCCTATCCAGTCCGTACCACTAACGAGGTTAAAAGATAAAAACGAATTATTTAAAAAAATAAAAAATATATAAAAGGAATACAAGTAATACAAATGTGGTTTTGTAAATGAACAGATTTTTTTACTCTACACACTCGTTAAAAATGCTGGGTTGTTTTAACCCAAATTTGGGTCAAATATGGACAAATCCAAATGTTAAAAATGTAATGTAAACATTTAACCCAATGGCTGAGTTTGTCAATATTTGACCCAAAGATGGGTTAAAACAACCCAGCATTTTTTAGATTGCAGGAAAAAAAAAATCTACACATTTAAGCTATTAGAATAGAAAAAAAGGGTTAAATCTGTCCAGGGTGCGTTTCCCAAAGCATCGTTAGCCAACAATGGTCACAAGTTCTGTTGTTATCAGCATAGTTCAACGTTTCAATATTTCCCGAAACCATCGTTCCAACGAACATTTGCAAACAGCATCGCAAAGTTGTGTGGTTTGAACGACAGCTCTTGACCTGTGGTTAAAGACATCGTTTCTATATTGCAACACATTTGGACGTAATAAATACGTATCTTGAGCAAAATAAGCAAGCTGACATTCAGTACAAACGGTGCCTTTTATCTAGAATACATACAAATGTAATTTACATCTTTTAGTTTTTCAAAAGATTTGAAGTAACGTGTTTGAAGAGTGCGCATGTGCGAACGTGCTCTACTATGTAAGAATGAGCCAAATATTGAGTCTGGTAATAAAGCAAAACCACTGAGAACAATTAGAAATAGTCCTCAGATGACATTTCTGTAATTTATATAAAACAAATCTAGCGTCAATTTGGATCTCAAACAGTTTCATTAAAAGTAATAATTACTCCACCACGTGCGAAACCAACGTGGTCTGAACGATACTTTGCGACAGTGAGTTTCGGGAAACAGTAGCGACTAGCTAGTTGATTTCTCCAATGATACATCGTACTATGGTAGTAAATCAGCAAACTACGTTGTTTTACGGGAAACGCACCCAGACTGGTTGGTGTGGAAAAAAGAAATCACTGTAGTTTAACTTTTAGTGATCTAAGACGCAGTGAGCAGTGACTCCATTATAAGGATCACATAAAAAAGACATATTGTCTCTGTGCTGGGTCTCTTCTGGAATATGTTGCTATGGTTTAATATATGCTTATGCAACACAGACATATCTGCTTTTGTGGACAAGAAACCAAACAGACTGTCCTTCTCTATATGGTTACTAAGTGCTGAGCGCTTCCTCCATTTGGTGGGGAAATAGTCCATGGCCATTCAATTATCAACAAATATCCTGAAATGGATGGTGGAATTGACTTCTTTAAAAAAAAAAGCAATTGATTTTTTGCACCACTGCTAGACACCCCGAATTGGAAACTTTCAGGATGGATTGCTTGACCCAAATAAAACATAGTGTACTACATCAAACCCTAAACAGAGCAGATGTTGTCTAGAGACAGAAATTATCTTGTGTTGATACATGCATTTGTATTTCATATAAAAGTCAGCTGTCTAGTTAGATGTTAGTCTGACCAATAGAAAACCAAAATAGACTAATAATTGGTCATTAGTAAAACCACACACCAAGTTTAAACCTTTTCTACCTGATCCAATTTGTCGAAAAAATATGTTTGTTGGTGCACACTAATGTATTTAGTTCGATTCAGGTTCAGGCAACTTAATCAGGTTATTAAAAGTGACAAATTTGAGGAATTTCTTAGCCTGGATAAAACCAATCAGAGCGATGAAGGAGATGATGTATGCAGAGCTGCGGCCGACGGAGAAACATCTCAGAGTGTTGTTCTTTGCTCGGTTTTTAACAAAAAGGAAACGTTCAAATCGCTTAAAACAGACGCGATAGCTGATTCGAACGAGTGTTTAACGGCGGCATCCATCTTTGTAATGTAGGCTACAAAATCTGCTTTAAAATCCCAGCGCTGTCGTCATCGTGCAAAGCCCGCCCAACGTTTCTGATTGGTGCTGCGATTTTGACGGATTGGAAATGGGCTTGAATGAGCTCTTTGCCAGACTAACTTTCAGAGCAAATCTAAATTTGCCGGAAGTTGTCTGGGTTTTCCCAGGCTAAGAATTTAGCCGAGCAGATAATTGGCTGAGGTATTTGCACACCATTGAGGACATAATTATTTATGAATAAAAATACTGATTTTAGATAATAAAATACCTAAAAAAGTACACATTGTCCCTTTAAAGGGGTGATGAACTGAGAAATACAATTTTCCTTGAGCTTTTGACATCTAAGAGGTCATCATATTATAAGAATATCCTGTAAATTTCAGAACTGAAAACGTCCTTGTTAGTCCAATAAAAGCTTTTATTGACACCAGCCTCTGCAAACGACTTGTTTTTCAAAGTGGGGAACTATGACGACAAAGAGGATAAAACAACACCCCGCAGAAGATAATCAACGCCTGCTTCACCACGACCAGTTTAGCCCCACCCACCGATTCCCGCATTACACGCATAGCTAAATAACGCCTACTTCGTGCATGACAAACCGGATCGAGCTACCGAGCAATACAAAATATTGTGCAGTGCCTGGTTGTGGAAGAAGACAGTCACTGCATAAGCTTCCTCTGGATTCCAATAGGACTGCAAGGATAAACTTTATTTTAAATGACGTTCCAGCTGATGAGGGTAAAACATAGTTCGTCTGTTCGCTTCATTTCACTGAGGATTGTTTTGAAACTCATTATAATATGCCAAACTGTTATCCACTCACAGCAGTGGGCATTTACTTCCAAGTCTTCAGTGCAAGATGCCCATAAAAACCAAGCGTTTTTCAGCTAGGCTCAAAACTTGGGTACAAAATAGCCTATTAGTCATTCATTTTGATGTTTTTGAATGCAAAAACCAAGTTTGAGTTGACCTCAGACAACAATATAGTAAAATTTAAAAAGCCAGTTCACGACCCCTTTAACAATGAAATTTTACATTTGGAACATTTTACTCTTTTAGTTTATGAAATGTGTTTTTTCCATGTGACAATGAGTCAGGTATGCTTTTTTTACTGCCATAAAGGCCATATCTAAGTGTGCATATGAGATAACATCCATTGGTTGCTTGGCTATGCTGTTCTCAGAACTCTTATTCAAATGAGACTATAAGTGCATGTGACTGTGGCTGAGAGTTGGAGGTCACTGAACTGAGCAGGCTCAGGAAAGAGTGAATGAAGCTCTATCTTTTATGAGGCTGGCCAAGGTGATAAACAGGCCATGATACGAAGGGGGAGGGTGGTTTGATAAACTGGACCATTCCTGTTATTGCACTGCTTGCAGAGCCAAGCCAAGGGCTTTGACCTGAGAACGACCATCAGTCTCACTCCATCTCTCCTTCAAATCGATATTCACCTTCATAAGGATTTATGACTGTGGTTGCGGCTTGCTATAATAACAGTCAAACATGAAGACACACCAAGCCAGTATGTTGTGTTGTGGTTTTGTTATTGATGACCAAAATGTCTAAGAATAAAGATATTGCACGTACAGTAGCTGACCATTTCTAGCATCACTTCATGAAAGGTAAGCATCATGTCCTGTTTATGTTTCTTATAATAATGTTGTAAATTGTAATTTTTTTGTCTAATTTGCTTGAACATCGTACAACATCTACAAACTCAATGCTTTTGAACAAACTTGTCGAATGAATTAATGGGTCACTCATAAAGACAGTAGGTGTGTGTGGCTTGAAGCCGCTCTGCACAGACTGATTGATGAATGAAATCAAATTACAGCAAGAGAGATTAGAGAACAGACAGGTCAGCATGCTTTCAAATCACTATTTTGATCAGGCAAGTTGCTATTTTGATCAGGCAAGTTGAACACACCTAGTGAATTGTTTTGTTCCTACTCTATATGAATCAGTGTTTGAATGAATTAGTTGAGCAAATGATTCAATGACTCATACATAAACACAGTTACAAATTTCAATTTTGATTGATAAGTGTTTTTGAATGAATCACTTCAATGAATGATTCAATTACCTATTCATAAAGACAGCCAATTGTTTTGTTCCTCAATGAATAATGTGTTTGAACGGATTGATTAATGATTTAATAATGCCTAAACCCATAATCTGTCAGTAATGTTTAGTATAACTATTAAATAAAAGTTGTTTTTCATTATCTCACTGAACATAGCCTATTCGTCACATTAAAGGAACTGTTTACCCAAAATTGAAAATTGTCATCCTCTTGAATTCAAATTTGAATAATGCATATTGAAATTACACTAATGAGATTTGAGAATGACTACTGAGCATATTGTTGTTGTTGTTGTTGTTTTTTAATTTTTGGAGCTTGACAGTGCCTTCAGTTGTGTTCAGTGGAAGAAAAGTAAGAACTTATACAGGTTTGGCACAATGGTTGGTAAATAATGTCAGAATTTCCTTTTTGGGTGAACCATTCCTTTAAAATCATGACGGTAATGCACTAAGGCCTTTGAATAATGTGCCAATAAACTCTCAATTTGAAAACCTGAGGTTATGTTTCTACAAAGAAGAATACAGTCTGTTTTCATTTAAAGTCCTCGATCATGCAAATATTGCCTCCACTCTGTGATATCTTTCGCTTAGTGCATACTCTATCTTACTGAAATGATAGAAGCTGCTTAAAACAGAGTCAAATGTGAATAAATTTATAGGGCATATTAGTTCCCAAGGGGATTTTTGCATGCCAGAGGTAAACTGTGAATATCTTTAATCTTATCATAAAATGTTTTGTCAGGTAACCTAAAAATGTGATTCATGTGGGAACATCTAATGGAACTGGTTTTAGTCATACGGAATACACTATTCATAATATAATTTAATAAATGAAACAAGACACTATTAGGTTACACCAATGAAAATATTTTTTTAAAGATCACATCAGATCAGGTAGAAAATGTTTCCTTAAATAACAACACCTTATTTGTACTTTTTTTCAATGTTTAAAATAGGGGAAGCGACAAGTCAGTAATTAGTTCTGACTGCTTCCCAAAAAAAAGTTCTCTTTTGAGGATAAACAAACCACAAGCAAGTAGAGCTCACACTGAGTGCAGGGATGAATCAAGTCGAGTTTAAAGTTTCAAACTAGGTCAGAGAGCATACAAGGATTGAGCAAAACTAGAAAAAAAGAGCAGTTAGGGGAACAGTGGGACCTGGATGAAAGTCCACGTGCCATCCCCGGTCAGGCAGTGCAAATGCTCCTGTTATGCAGAGAAGCCAGAATAGCTACATCATTTCCACGATGGCACAAGCTTGTCTCATATTCCAGCCGTTTTCCCTGAGAGACAATGACCTTGCCAACACATGTCGTAAAGCAGCCCTTGTCCTTTGAGGAAATCTTGTTTCCATTTCCCCAGAAACACTCGCTACACTTGGGGAAGATACAGCGTTGTTCCCCTGCAAGCCTTCTGATTGGACAACCCTAGGCCACCAGCTGGCTCTCCGTACTGATATAAACTCTGCCGGGTAAGCATGTTTCGGTGTGTACATTGTATAAAGGCCCATAAATCAGCGCTACCTTTGCCATTTGAATTATTCAGACTGTTCTATTAAATGTGAAGCATCAACAGTGTTTGCGCTCATTATAAAATGACAACAAAAACTGACTTTCTCCGGGACCGCGCCCTAGAGAAAACTCATTCGAATAAATAAATAATCAAAATAAATAAATAAGCATAAATTGTGGGGGGGAATAACTATGTAAAACGATAGAACAAAGAGTTGTTTGTGACTGCCAGGAGAATTTCCATAGCATATGCAAATTCATAAGACACTGCAAGTGAAAAGTTATTATTAATAATGACCAGAATGAACAGTTGAGAGTTACTTGCTGCAAGTGACAAGTGAAGTTTTAAAGTAGTTGAGACGATAAGCTTGCAGCATCTGAATTCTTTATTATGGTTTGGAGACAACGTGTTTAGAGAGGTTTTTTTTATTATTATTCAAAAACACAAGCACATTATGGCAGAGAGCAAAAACACACTTTGTTCAGCAACTATACTCTGTTTTTGGTTCTGATTTCAAGCTTCAAAGATCATCTTTAATGAGGATAAAACTGCATCCTTATCTTATTTTGAGCCAGAAGAGTCATTAAAATCAATTAAATTTAAATTCAAATTCAAATTCAAATCAAATTCAAATTCAAATTAATTAAAATCAAAGATTCGTCATATTAAAACATACAAGAATATTACATATTACAGTTAAATGTACAATATGTAGGATTTTTCACCACCAGGGGTCGCTAACCTCTTACAATAACAAAAGCGTATATTGATGACACAAAGCATTAAGCGGAATTATGGATCTTGTCGTCAAGCTAATGGATCTTTAATGGATGAGTGAATACATTGATGTTTTTAACATGATCGTGGTGTGAAGCAGGACGCGATTGCTAATGAGAGACATATACCAGTGTCACACACAACGCGAGTCCCGTGGATATAAAGGAATAAGGACATTTCATTCCACCGAACTACATGCAAGTGCTGAATTAATACTCACACAGGTCAGTTTATTAGACGAATTAAACTTGAGGTAAAAAAAAAACTTGAGGTAACGCAGCGCTGTTTTACTTGCTCTAACAGTTACACTATCACAATAAACTTCATTTGAGTGTGTTGAATGTTGTTGTTAGGTTGTTTGTTGGCTATATGAGTCTAGCAGTAAGCTAGATCAACATTAGAATAACATACAGATCATATTCTAACATTTCATCATGTTGAACTAAATAACATTCAATATAACATGCTTCGGTTATGGGTAGGTTTAGGTCTGGAGTAGTATTAGGGTTAGACCACTAGGAGGCGCCTTCAGGCCCATATATCTGCATCTCATATTGACGCTAAAGGGTGCCATGTACGTCAGATGTAGACGCAATGTCAAAGGCGTCACCTATATGACGCCTTGGAATGAGAACGGGCTGAAAGTTGACAAGGAGAAAATTGAAACCAAATTCACAACTGATTATCTAGCTTATTAAAGAGGTCTCTGTAACTTCTTTGGTGTGTAAAACAATGTAATGTAAAACAAATCAGATTGTACTGTAAGTCAGAGTAGTAAGAAAACATTTGCCAGGAAAATAAAAATACTGAGGCGATGTATGGCACCCACACAGTTGTTGTGCCTTTATCATTTGTTCAGTTAGCAGGTTACAGAAAAAAACTCAACAATCAGAGCAACTTGAAGTCTCTGCATCTCAAATTCACATTTCTCAAAGCCCTATACATAAGGAGGAACGATCGGTGCTTTTGTGTTGCATGGCAACCTGCTTAGAACTGATGTAGTTATATTGCCAAGGACCAGGGTTAAAACGAGAAAGAAAGGGATTGAGAGAAGGAGAAAGATAAGGGCACAGGAAAACATTGAGTTGTCGACAAGATGGAAAAGTGCTTTTTCTTGATATATCTATAAGATTTATAGTCAATTCCTTTGTAGAGGCAAGAGAAAGAGTCATGATTTTAAAGAGGTCAGATTCATATATTCATGCAACTGCATCAGTCTTTTTAACCTGTAATTTTGACAGGGGCTGCAGATTGTTGTTTTTTTTATTATTATTTTTATATTTTTTTTACTAGCTACCAATTACAGCTACAGCCTATGTCCAATTCAATGAAAGATATCATCTTCTTAATTTACTTTAGACAAACAATATACAGTACTAAACCCAAGCCAGTCTTATAAGTAATCAAAACCAGATGGAAAATAATTGTTAACAGTTGTTCTTATGTAACACGCAGGGATAGAATACTGTGAATGCAAGGGTTGAAAACTGAAGGTGAGGACATATCGAGTTGTACATAATGGCAGGACATCTTTTAAGACCTTAAATGCACAGATCAGCACAGGATGGTATTTTATGCTTAATGGCAGGGGGATTCATTAAGACACACCTTTGCAAAGGGGAGGCAGAGAGCAAATGTCGATAAGTACTCTCAAAGCCGGTGTAAAACCAAGGATAAATTTGATTTGCCATTTATGACCGGCATTAACCCAGTGCTCTGTAAATAAACTTTATGGCAGAATTGGTTTTAATACTCCAGCTGTGCATCTTAAAACGTGGACTGCAAACATCAGAAAGTGGTAGAAAGAAGGCTTTTTATCTGTGTTTGAGTTTTCAGACTGGCCAATGACTGAAAAGTGATTTTGGATGATTGGTAAGTGTACAAGCAATCACATGTGCTCGATTTCTTCCAACATTTCTTATTTAAAATGGCAGAAAAGTGTCCCAAAGTGTTCCCAATGTGATCTCATTGGCAATCATATTCAAAGTAGCACACATACACTTTCGTTCAAAAGTTTGGGGCTAGTAAGACTTTTTTGCCATGTTTTATGTCTTTTATGCTCACCAAGCTGCATATGAGACAATACAGTAATGGTGTGAACTATTATTATTAATCTTTAAATTATTATTAAAGGAGCATAACGCAAGTCTCTGAGTTTTTGCAGAACTACGCCCCTCTGGCGATAAAATCGAAACTGCGTGCGCGCTCATGGAATACACGCATACACGCACGTTTTATCGAGCTGTTCATAACCAAAGGACTGGAGCATCAGCCGCACACTGTGCGGCACACATCTTTTGTTACAGTCATGATGAGGTAATACAGTTATAAATCTGCAAGCCATTTAAAATATATGAAAGGAAAGGCATTTGAGTAAATTACACACTTATGTAGGCCTATGTGTGAGTGAGGGGAAAACAGGGGTAACGTTAGTAGAAAACGTAGGCTTTTGTTTCCATCGATCTCCATGTTGAACTGTTTTATGTGCTTACTGTATCCACTTATGATTGTGTTATTATGGAAACACGTTCATGAACACGTTCTGAGCCCTAGAGCAGACCGCCCGAGATCTCTCCGTTTGTTGAAAGCCTTCCCGATGTTGACTCTAGTCTTATTCCGACGCCTGGCACTGGACAGACAGAAGTTGTATTTTCTTTGTCTTACGTGGAGTTTGCGTTGGGGTTTGTAATGAACTACAAGCCGGTCTCTTTGGGGCTGTTTTTACACCTGGCCACAATGCGTTTTCTCAGATCTATCTGATTTATCAAAACGATTCCATTACACCTGGTCACATAAATGTGTTTTTGCAAAACGGATATTAATCTGATATTCAATTCCCGCGTTATATAGATTTCATGAAGTACACGTCACCGAAAGCAACAGATGAGCTGCATTTATTGATCATCGGCTTCGGCTATTTCAAAATCAGCAAAGACAGCAATAAGAGAGAGCGGCAGAAGCTCTGGTATGAGATCATTTCATTTCTTAAGGCTACTTTTAATGAAGATAGTGGAGGTAGAAGGTAACTTAGTGTTAATCGTATGCGTCTTACTTTCACTTTCATTTGCGATAGATTGCGCGCGCTGGTTTGATGAATACACTCGCCTGCTCAGGTGATGCACGTCGTCATATATGACTAAAACAACATGAAAAAGCCTGTTTTCAACAACCAGATGCATTTACACTTGTCCAGTTTCGTCTGGAATACGGCCAGACCACATCCTCAAGTGGTTTGAGCTATCGGATTCAAATCCGTCTGGATTCAACCTGGTCTTTTCACGATCTAAGAAGTTATCCGATCACAGAAAACACATGAAGTGACCAGATGTAGGCTAAACAGCCCCTTTGAATCCATCTTCTACTTTTGGGAAAGTTGCGTCGTTCTTAGTTGTCTTCTCTGATACGGAGAACGGCGGCGAATACACTAACCTGCAAAGCATAGGCACATAGCCAGGCGAGCGTGAACGCGCATGACGTCACGCCCAGGCTCAGATTCGAGCCCGAATCCCTCTTATTTATTTCACTGTACAGGATTATAGAGGCGATCGCAGTGATCAGAGAAGGGCTCATTCAGCCCATCAGACGATTGTTTCAGCATGTATGGGTTAGAAAACGGCTATTTTTAACATAAAATGTTGTGCAATGCACCTTTAATATGTGTTTTAAACACTATTTCTCAGCAGTATAAAACCAAAACCTTTTGTTGTGTCTTTTTCAAATGACTGCTGAAGCATGCAGTTCGATGCAGATCAGAGGGTAATTATACAGTTATAACATCACCTCTGAAGTGTAAGAGAGGTATATATTAATGTATTACTTCTGTGAAATGTCCCGCACAAGTCGTGCTTGTGAAGGAGGTTCGGGTTGATCACCATGTTCTTATTGACTGTCATTATCAGACTCAGGCTCGAACTGATATGGCTAAATTGACGGCATAGTTAGCATAGATCCAGCGCATCAGGAAGCCTCCGGAGATACTCTTTCTATAAGCGGTAGACCAATCAGTGCTTTTAGAAAGGCGTTTTTTTTTTTTAAGAAACCAAAAGTTTTAAAAAACAGAGCTTTCAGACATACAGGTGCTGCAACATGTAAATTATAGAAAAATAGTTTTTGAACATTAAATGATGTAAAAATATTCTAGTAGACCCCATAAACAAAAATATCAACTTGGAAATTAGCATAATAGATGTCCTTTAAAACAACTGTTATTTGTTTTATATATGTAATTTATATACCTGTGATGGCAAAGCAAAATTTTCAGTCATTACAATCTTCAATATCTTACTGACCGCACACTTTTGAACTTTTTTAATGTGCATACTATAGACAGGTTTGTATAAACACTGAAACATGCATTATTAATGTATCGACAGCATATTTAACGGAATTAATAGGTTAATAGTTTTATTCAATAACATTAAATATATGTTCAATGCCATCATTGTTTACCAAATTTTCCTCCTGTTCTAAGATATTTCTGGAGCCATTTTACAATAATATACATTAAATAGCTAAACATGACTTTGCAAATAAAACTTTAATATAATAATATATAACATAATAATAGATAATCCATAAAGATTTTTACATTTCTAAAGCTGTGCATATGTAAATACGATTTTTTGAATGTTTTGTACAAATAATCAGATCTGTCTGTTTTTTTGGCACTTGCTTTTTCCCTCTATTCAGATGTAGAACTATGCCGCTGAAATTGCCAGTTACCAGCGAAGAAAGAAGAGCAATCTCATCTTGAAATAAAATTACGAGGTGGCAGACTAAAATATAAGATGAGATGATCAAGGACAAGGGTTTTCCACAGAAATCAGAAGCAGATGATGGTGGTAAAAGTAATCCAATTAAGCAGCTCCCAGGAGGGAGGTCAGCACAGGACTTTATTAGGGTTCAGAGCAGGTCATTAAGCATTTATAACATTTCGGAAGTGCAATTATATGACTACGAGAGACGTTTCTTTTGGCTATTATCCAGTAGCATTCAACTGAATGACTCGAGAAGCCCATCAGTCTCTGTGGCTCAGATCTGTCAGAGGTGTTATGATGGCCTTTCTAATGCTGCGGGGATAGAAAGACACTCACAGAATTGCTGCAGAGCCCAATGATATGCTGTCTGCAGATTACTAGAGCTCACATTGATCTCCAGCAGCATGAGAAAGGTCTCTTTCCATGTTGTGTGGCTTATTGTGGTTACAGAGTTAATGTAGCCCAATATATAATTCGATTAATAAAAAAGTGTGTGTACAGGTTCCATCTGAGTTCAAGTAATGCTTCGAAACACATTTCAGCTTGAAAAACATGCAAATGTCAGTGGCTCAAACAACTGTAATCTATTAAAGAACAAATATATTACATGAAAAGGCCACCAGCGTGAAAATGGCAAGGCATCAATCCAAAATAGCACACAGCAGAACACTTCCTCTCAGCTGAGGTATGCTAATTGCCTTCTGAACAAGCATTGTAGCATTGTTTCGGGTGCTAGCTTACAGGTAAAAAAAATATAAATATATATAGCTCTAGGCAACTAATCTGCAGACAGCATATCATTTGTATTATGTTCACTCTTCATCCATTAAACCTTTAAAAAGACCAGGCCTGCCAGGCCCATTTACTGCTGCCAAAAATGAAGCCTTGTCTCTGGCGTTTGGCATATTGCACCTGACAGGAGCCAGGGTAAAGACCGAGAGCCAATTTCAGCTTCTTGGCAGGGCTGCATTGAGAGTTCGGTGTGGCCTTGCTGAAAGGTGAAAGACTGTAATAAAGAAGATGTGAGCTTTTAATATTAATGTTAGCAACGGTGAAAATGGAGACGTAGGATCTGGTGTGAACAATTGAGAGGGCACTCTGAGAGGCCTAGGAGTTTGGAGAACCGCTTGCCCGCTGGGTCGTGCGGAGTGTGTGCTGACTGCAGGTCATTTTGACTGATTGAAGATTGTGGGCAAAATGACCAGAACGCAGCACACACTCAGAGCCGCGAGACCCAGCGGGCAAGCAGTTCTCTAAACCCTAGGCCTCTCCGAGTGCACTTCAATCATTCAATATTTAAATGCTATTTTAAAAATGTGTTTGAAATTGAACGTGTAAAAGAATATTTCAGGTACAGTACCAGTTTAGCTCACTTGACAGCATTTATGTCATTCTAATATTAATATTTGGTGTTCAAGACGGCATAATTTTGACTACAACAAATATAATATTTTTTAAAAAGGTTTGAGGATTTGAGGCACTTACAATTAATGTAAATTGTGAAATGCAAAGCACTTACATTAAATCTCCTGTTAAAACTTGTGTATTTCCTGAGCTGTAAAGCTTTTAAATCATTTTTATAGTTTTAGGGTTTATGGCGTCACATTGTCAAAACAGGTTAGAAAGTGATTTGTTTCACAATAAAATCACATCAACACACATTTACATCTTGTGGCAATACTTTCGAAGCAGTATTTTAATGCTTATGAATCAATCAACAAGTCACGAGTGCTCTCGAGTTCTCAACTGAACCCGGAATATAGAGGGTATGCGCGTGACGTCACCGTCCGGTCACGTGCCTGCAGTTTCTCACAGTGAGTGGCAAAAAGACTGAGCGGCTGAATATGTTTTCAGCGCTGAATGTCGCAAAAAAACAAACACAACACATATAAAGTGGGAAAGAGCTTTGCGATTGACTGTACAACTAGATTTGACCAAAAATCTGAGGTATATTTTTACAGACTGCGATAGAAAGAGGAGCAAATGGATCACTGCAATTCACAGAAACAACTGGAAATAACTGGATTTGCAGTTATCATTTGTGTCAATATGCTGAATTTAGCTGTAAAACCATACCCATATATTTTGTATTGTTATATATATATAACAACTCATCAATTAAATATTTATCATTGCATATTCTGCATTATTGGATGTTTCTTAATAAACACTGACCAAGAAAAAAACTATAAAGTTTTATGGCTGGATGATATGATGATATATAGGCTATATATAACACTGATATAAGTGATCACCTCGCATTTACACCTACATTGTATTTATAGAAAGCGTTCACAGGCAAATTTGCTTTATGTTTAGGTCTATATTGCTTTTATTTCCCCGGCTTCGAAATCAGGCAAACATAAATGTCAGGCGACACGATTCCTGGCTGCATGTCAATATCCATGGATCACTGGATCTTTAGTAAGTTGTAAGGAACACTGTATTGAGTCCAACATTTAGTTTAAATTGATCAAATTGTTCGTTTTAGTCACATTTTCGCAGTTTCCCCTATTAAATCCAGTCACGCAGCAGATGTTTTGCCACTCAGTCAGGCTGAGGGGGTTGTTCCGGCGGGAAAGTGACGTCAAAGCATTCCCTCTATTTCTTTAACACAATAAAAGGGAAAACTATCAAAAATGAATCTACGAATCTACCAAAAATTCAAACCTAATAAACTGTGCACTGCAGCGATGAAGTGATTTTGAGTCATGCAGCCAATGCCTTTATGCTCAGAGTCTGAAAAAAATCTTCCCCTATTGATTTCCTCTTTTGCCTTCCTTTGACACAGGCAGACCTCCTAAGGGGAGTTTCCACATGCCCAGATGCCCCCAGTAGCTTACTTCAGGTCATGAATCATTCAAAGCATCTTCTGCTGAATAAAGACCCACGGCAGCAGTGCAAACAGACAGCATAGGTTCAGACGTGTTGGCTCTGCTTTTAGGCTCACAGAAGAGGATATGGAAATGTTCAAAAAAATACTGTGGCGATTAATACTTTCGATCTTGTACAGAAACTGTTTTTAAAAGGAATACCTGTACAGTACTGTACCTCCTATCAAAAAGAGCTTTACAAAAACCAAAAATGCTTTTAGCAAAATGGAATTAGCCTAAGGGGGTTTGCTAGTCTTAGCTGGTCTCTCAACTTGGCTAAGTTGGTGTTCATCTGGTGTTGCCCGGCCTGGTAAAGCTGTTTAACCATGCTAAGCAGATTAAAAGTGCCTAAACCTCCTCTAAAACCAGACAATTCTAAACAGTTTAGCCAGGCTGAGAGACCAGCTAGCATTTTTTTTTTTTTTTTTTTTTTTTACGTTTTTTCAGCATGGAATGTAAAATAACTACATTTCTTTAATATACTCAAAAGCATCCCAAATGAGATACATCCAAATATCTCATCTGTAATCATTATGACTGGTATTATATTACAGCAATAAAACACATTTATATTGCGGGTCTCTGTGTACATCTCATTTTACTGAACTACAAATCTTAATTTAATTGAACTGAAAAAAAGATCACCGTTTCCATAAAAATATTAAACACCTTTTTTTAACATTGACAAAACTGCGTTTTGAACACTAAATATGAATATTATAATTATTTAGAATGACTTCTAAAGGATCATGTCACACTGAAGATTGGAGTAATGATGCTGAAAATTCAGCTTTGCCAACAGGAATAAACTGCATTTAAAAATATATATTCAAAGAGAAATAATAATAATAATTCACATGCTGTTTTACATTATTTTGATTAAATAAATGCATCCTTGGGGAGTAAAAAATCCAGATCCCAAACTTTTGAACTGATAACCGATTTTGAAACTGATAAAATATAAATATTATTGCAATAAAAATATTTAAAAAAAGGTAAATAAAAATATGTTATCTGTACAGATCTGTAAGAAGACAGATCTGTAATCATGACAATGACAGCAATAAAATGTAAATGTATATTGCATGTGTCCCCATATTAACTTTGTTGGGCCATTTCATCCATTATGACTTGCCCTTTTAAAAGGGAGCAGCAAAAAATCCCTGAGACACTTGGGCATTGCATAAGCAATCAAAAAAGAAAAAGCTGAAAATACCACACTCAGAGATGTCACTGCCCAGACTAGGTCTGTTGGAAATAAGCTCAACACCCTTGGCAGACACAAAAAAGACGCTTGCTCGCTCGCCCACACACACACACACAGAGAGACGGACAGACAGGCTGCAGCAGCTCTGTGTGTGTAGGAATCCCCTCTCTGCCTCTCTGAGCTTGATGTAAATGGGCCTCTGGTGCGTTGATAATAATGAATGATAATAAGAGGAATGATGGATGACGTTGTTACTGGCGCTAGCAGACACAGCAGAAAAGCTCTCTGCTTTTCTTTTCTCTCTGTAACTCGTTCTCCTCCTCTCAGCATCCAGACTATCCGTCCGCAATTTTATCTGTCAGGCCTCAGTTGCTCCTCAGCACACCAGCCACTCTGGATGGCCACAGGCAAAGCAGCTGTCAGCCTCACGCGCTCGCTTTTGTCTCTCTCCATTTCTCTCTCCTGTCCTTGTCACTTTCTCAGCATTCATATTTACGCTCCGTCTTGCTTCCTCTCTCGCTATTTCGAGAGAAGATATAAAGTATGGTCCATAGATATCCTAATGGAAAAAGTGACAGGTCCTGGTTTTGACCTTGGCTCAATGGAAAAATGCACCTCTACATTTCCAAAAACAGAATTCACTGAAGTTTCCAAATGAAAAACATCAACAGTCTTTCCACTATTTTTCTCTTACTGCCAGAAGACGGTCTCTCCGCGAATTGCGGAAAGTTTTGATTATATTTTGTGAAGATACTGGACAAAGAGTGTTTTGACACCATGAAAGTAATTTTTTCATCATAGTTTTTTTTTTCGGTTTCTGAGTTGGGTGTATACGTTTCCAAATCTAACTTTATATTGCCTTAATCACTGTCTTGTTGGCTCAAACATACTTTTCAGCCACACAACTTTTCAGGTTTGAGTATTTATTTATACATTTAACTTTGTTAGACTTTCACAAACAATGTTGGAATTTAAAATGTTTAAAATTTAGTGTACTATGAATGATAACTTGTTTATTTATTAAAAATATGGCCTGTTATTAATGCAATAAACCCTTTACATTTTTTATTTTAAGCTCATTTGTATTATTATTACTGTTATTATTATTAATAATAATATTTGTACATGCAGCTGCCACACACAAATCTAATTTAATTGCAATGACAATATTTATAATTTTATTTATTATTATTTATTGCAAAACTATGCTGCCCTTTTCTATGTCTCTATCCATGATATTGATCCATAATAGAAGGATGATTGGATGAGGGATGGATGTATGGATATCTGTCTATACAGATGCACAAACAATATCAAACTATACAAATAAAATAGTACTGAATTATGTGTGTTACACACAAGTGTTACAACTAACCCCTCTGTCTGTTACAATTAACCCCGCATGGATGTAAGTTGTAACATTTGCACTTCTGTCATTTTCAGTGCAACTGTACGAAATGGTTCGGTCCTAGAAAAAAACTTTAAGTGTTCCTTTGTAGCAGAGATGTGTATGTTGCTTGTGTAAAAAATATTAATCTAACCTAATTATTTTTTAATTAATTGAGCCAAAACCGAAAAGCATTAGGTTGTGCCCTGCTCTTCCCTGATGTAATACCCACTTTTCTCAGAAGAAAAAGTCTTCTTTTTTTGGGGGTAAATACTATCCTGTTAATGTTTGCACACACTCTGTCACCATGTCCATCTCTCTTATGCAGACCAAAAGCAGGTGGTTCTTCCCCAACAAGAGTAGCCCAATATCCCAGAGGAAACTTTAGTTGGGCTGGTGCTGGATTACATGTGGATTAGTCTTCCTAATGGCCCTGATCTCTCCTAATTCCCATCAATCCTTCTCATCTGAAACATGAAGAACTGAAAGAGGAATCACAAAAACCCAGCTTACGCAAATCGTAAATTTTGGTACGAACTGAATTTGACAGAAAGGCAAAGCCGCTCGGGTCACTGACATGACGTGCATATTTTTGTGTGCAAGTGAATTCTTTCCTTTTAAAATAATTGATAAACTCATGACATCTATCACTTTATTGCTATAAAAAGTATCTAGTTTGAATTCATTTTCAGCACATTCAAATAATAACGATTATTTTGTGTTTTGGAATCTTAAACTCGCAAAACATCAGGTGGAGCAACCGTCATAAGCAAATGCATAGACTAAGAAAACTATTTAAAATGGTGTTTTAATAATAAGAATATCAAAATAAAATACTATGGCATAATTTGAAGTTTGAAACCTTTCATATAAACACATTTTAGAAATAGTAATAGTTTTAAAATGGTTGAGATAATTGAAAAACTTTAGTCCGGGAATTTGCATATTCTCAAATGTCAGGATGGGACAACTACAAACATGGCTATTTTATTGTGAATTGATAAGGTAATAACAGTAATCATGTTAATGTGGCATCTAGAGGAGAAAACATTTGTAGATATCGCTCAAATACTGATACAACAGCTACTTTCAAGTATGTGTAGGCTGGTACACTTTCTATGTCCGTAGTGCAACCAATGTATCATATATCATATCATAGACTACTTTATTGTGTTTAAAAATGATATTATGTACTATGAGCCAAAGTAATACAGGCATCCAAGTAGGAGCCTGTTCAAAGATGCAAAAGTCAGGTGGTGCAACCGCAATGAATGCCCCTATAATAATAATAATAATAATAATACGAAGAATTAAGATAAATAAATAATACGTTTAAGATAAGATTGTTCTAAGATGTAGTTTTAAATTAAAGATGTTTTACATTTTCAATTTCACGATAATAAGATTAATCATTTTAGATGCATTGTCATATCAACTAAAGGAAAATCGGTCACTTTATATTAAGTGTCTTTAACTAGTATTTACTCACATGGAAAATAAATAGATAGGTATGATGTAGTTGTTCATGGGGTGGGTTAATATTTAAGGGATAAAGGGGTAAGCAAAGGGTCAACAGATGCCATTACAGAAAATGCAGATGTAAAATGCAGGCACTTTTTAAAAAAAGTGCAAAGTAAAACGTATATTTACAAAATAAGTGCATTGCATCAAGTAATTAATTTAAATGTTAGTACATGGTAGATAAGAAAACTCTGCACGACAGGGGGCGCATTAAAATGTATCAGTTATCATTATACAGTGTTCCATTAAAGTTGCTGTGCATTTAATTTTTTTTAAACATGTTGATGAATGCATTTTTGATATTTTAAGTGACTTAAGCTGATAATTTTTTATCAATATAAAACATGACTCTATTGTTCTTCAATCACAATCAATACAGTGTATTCTAATCAATATTTTGCACTGTAACCAAATGCGATGTCATAGGATTTTGTTTTAGATCAGTTTACTACTTTTACTTCAATAGAGACTGTTGACTAAAACACTTGTATTCATATTTTATATGTAATTGAAAATGTGGCGGGGGATGGTCCATTAATTAGCATATTACCAGTCGTAAGTCATTTAAACCAACAAATAATTGGCCAAAGTGAACAAATGCATATTAAATGCATTTCATACTTGTAAAGATTCAAAATTCCTGACCAAATGCAATATTTCTAAATGAATATGAATAAAATACACAATCAAAAAATAATTTGTAAGATGCCGTACACTAGGAGGGTTACTTTGCTAAAATTTCACAATAAATAGCAATATAGGAGGGAAATAAAGTATAGTATATAGGAGTTGGACAATAACACTGAAACTCTGACCATTAGTATGGTCTAATTTAGTATTAAAAGTGGCCTGGTGGCTAATCTTCACTGATTTTACCTTCCATCAGTAAGAGTGTGAAGGTTGAATTAGCAGAGCAATTGCACAGCTATGCATAAAATATTGCAATCCACACAACATACTGGGAGACATCAGAGTTCAAAAGAGGACATATTGTTTGTGCACGAGACATCTGACTCATCTGTGATCAGGACAGCAATTCTTTGTGGTGTATTGAGAGCTACAGTATGCTATTCGACCTCGACTCTCCTTTTTCCAGAAACACTGTTCGAGTCAATATTCATGATCTGGCAGCGATATCCAAACCTTGGGTCGCTTGTGCAAATGCCAAATGTCGGTTTCAATAGTGCCACCAACAGTGCAAATCATGGGCTGTGGTCAATATGAAACATGTTCTCTGATGAGTTTACCTTCACCATCTTTCCCACATCCGTAGGAGTTATGGTGTGGAGAAGCCCCAAAGAGGCTTAACACACGGACTGTTGCTGCCCAGAGTGAAGCACAGGGTGGATCAGTGATGGTTTGGGCATTCCCTACTGTGCTTGATAAGCGTGTCACTGCCAAGGACTACCGAACCATTCTGGAGCAGCAAACCTTTTTTGAAGCTTTATTTGTCATTGATACACTCATTAACGTTTTTCAACTTTTTTCCTCTAAGTCTAAGCCATTGAACTCAATACATTCCATAATCAAGAACATAAACTCTTGAACTCTAATCTTTCGGAATTGAAACAAGAACCATCCACTTCAGACGGTTCGGCTAATTAATGTTTTCTTGAGGATGAGGGAAATGTGTCGCGGTAACCTTTCACAGCAAGCTGCGTGAATTGGAGGATAGTGTCATGGGGAGCAAGAGTGTGACTGAAAAAAGAAGGCATACGAGATCCTGATGAGGGAAAGCGAGCTCTTTTCCCCAGGTAGCAGTTGGTGACTCAGTAAGAGAACGGATGTGCAGAGCCGAGTGCAATTAGCAAAGTGGCCTTAATGCCAAAATCACACAGAGAGAAGCAGAGGACGACAGACCAGGCCTCTGGAGTAGAACACAAGCCCCGGTATAGTGTACATCGCACCGTACATCTCATTCCAACAACAGCGAGAAGAGTATTGCTGGTGTAAATTGAATAGAGCCGCTGGATCAGAAGGTGGCACTCAAAACAAATGCAATCTGATAATGCCATCCTCCTCTCTACTCAATATGTTTTTTGTTGGTGTTATGATCAAAAGCGTTTAGAATCACTTCAGCTGTCACTCACAAGTGCCGCCAGTGTCAGTTAATGGATGGCTTTATTACATTTTGGTTTTACTGGGTTTTTTTAAGATCCTTAAAGTGATTCATGGTAAAGATAGCTTGGTAGTAATAAATGACAAACAGGGCGTCTGATGCAGATATAATAAAGTCTAAGTCATAAAACTGTCATCTCACGAATAAGCTAAAACCAAGAACATATTTGGCATCATCGATTAGCCTACCTTCTGTATTTTCTGACAGTCATAGCAGTGAGCGTGTTCTGGCTCTCTCTGCACAAATATATATGTATGTATATGCATGTATCAGGACTGCATTGTTTTTTTATGATGTTTTGTGCACTTTAGTTTTGAAATTGCTGTACATTATTTTCACAGTCAGACTGATCTTTAGCGGACGTAAGCTATTTCATAATAGTCCAATTAAAGCTTTTATTGACACCAGCCTGAACAAACGACTTATTTTTAAAAGTGGGAAACTATGACGTCACAGTTGTTAAAACACCACCCCGCAGAAGAAGATCAATGCCTGCTTCAACACGGCCAGTTTAGCCACCGCCCACCTGACAGGAATTGTACAACACACGGACTCTGGGTCGAACATGTATGGGCGAATCCGGTTGCCATTTGACAACATTGGACGTTTTCCCCACGTGCACCAATGGGTGAGTTAATCTCATTATAATATGCAAAACTGTTATCCACTCACAGCAGTGGGCGTTTATTTCCAAGTCTTCAGTGCGACACGCCCATAAAAACCGACCGTTTTTCAGGGAGGCTCACAACTTGGGTACACAATAGCCTATTACTTATTCATTTTGATGTTTTTGAATGCAAAAACCAAGCGAACGTCATAAATTGACCTCAGACAACAATATAATAACATTTAAAAAGCCAGTTCATGACCCCTTTAAGCACAAAGGATATTCGTTATTACTGCAGTTATCAAGAATACACAAATTCAGGATTTAAGAAAGAGTGAAATTCTCATATTCAAGAGGGACCATGTTCATAGATCTTTCCAAGGCATTTTTATGTAAAATAATTTCAGAGAGCTTGTTTTGTTTTTGTCTGGTTGTGCCAATTACCAAACTGCATATTTTCCTTTAATTTGATTGATTTTGTGCCCTTACATTCAGAATTTAGGTAGATGATTACTGTTGCTCCTCTAGCTATTTTTTTCTGGCAAAGCAAGAAGAATTTGAGAAGCATTCTTTATATAAAATGCAACAGACCTTAGGACATTATGAATTATTTTTCTCAATAAAGGAACAAGCCACAAGGATGCCCCAAACATAAGATCTTAAGGAACAGATCTAGGAAGCTCCATATATTATTTATAAATGCTTCCTTTCCTCACCTTTAGTTCTTTATCACTGACTGTAAGATTTTCTCGCAGTTTAGATGCAACATGACTCAACCCTCTGAATAACTTTTTGACAGCGCACGAACAATTTAGACATGACAAAAGTAGACTTCCATTAGTTACCGGAGACTTTGAGATTAGCAGCTCGGTGCGGTGCATATTGAATTATGCTATGGTGTTGCATCAATCAGAGAGCAGTGACGCGTATTCGGCGGACTGAGCAAAGTAATGAAGCCCTAAATCTCCCTGCGGGTTTGTTGTGGCGCCGTTCATCTTGCAGCGTTTTAATTGATTTCAGACTTGCACGCAAGTAAAGGTGATGTGCGTTGTGGAACGGGGACAGCTGATGAAACACAGGTTTACGCTGCACAGGAGTGAAACTAAAGCAAGGATGTGAAGATTTTGTAGGATATTATTTCTTATTCATAAAAAATGATTGTCTGTATAAAGTAAGGCCTCGCACAAAGGCTCAAAAGAGACGTCGTGTCTACAAGAGAAGTGTAGTACAATAGAATAGAATAGAATAGAATAGAATAGAATAGAATAGAATAGAATAGAATAGAATAGAATAGAATAGAATAGAATAGAATAGAATAGAATAGAATAGGTTTTCTTGAGAACATTTCTAAGGGTTTGCAGAATAGCGCTTTGAGTTTCTGAGAGAAATCTGGTCTGTGGTTACTTGAACAGACAGAAAATAGCTCTAGTTCAATAAGGCTTCTTGCAACATTGCAATAACTATTTAAGTACTCTGCAAAAAAAATTGCTAAACATTTTGAATTATGATATTGTTGTGTGCTTCAAAAATGTTACTTGTTACTAGCAAATTGCTACATAAGAAGCACAACGATTGTCAAGTACATAAATTCACATCCTTGTGTCAGTTTTTGGGTAACATTTTATTTGAAGGGGTGTGCATAAGACTGTCATGACACTGTCATAATCATGACATAACAGTCATGAACATGAAGGAGTCTTTATGAATATTTATGACTGTTGTCATTGAGTGTCATTAGGTAAATTGTGACACTTTTAATGCAAAGTTGAGATTGTTTAAAATGCCTTTGTTATGACAACTTGACATTGACCAAGAAATCATAACTTATCAACATGTCACAAATATGTCATAAAAGGTCTAATTATCAAACTTAAAGAAGTTATTTATATTTGTTAACATTACCCTGTCATATGTTATGGTTGGTTTTAATGTTGGTTGACACCATTTTAACTGTGACATGAATATTTTACTTGTCCTTCACGTAAAGTGGAACACATTGTACTCAGTTATAAAGATGTCATTAAGGGTCATTACACTGTCAAATACTTTAACAACAGTGTCATTAATATTTCCCCTTACCTCAAGAAAAAGTGGAACACGTTTGACTAGTAATGACTTCTTGGTTAATGTCAAGTTGTCATAATCAACACATTTTTTTGTCTTGGTTATGTCAAGTTGTCAGTAAGACATTTTTGTCTTGGTTAATATCAAGTTTTCATAGCAAAGACATTTTAAACAATGTCAACTTTGCATTACAAGTGTCATAATTTACCGAATGACACTTAATGACAAGAGTCAAATATCATTCATAAAGACTCCTTCATGTTCATGACTGTTATGTCATGTATATGACAGTGTCATGTCAGTCTTCTGCACACCCCTATAAATAAAGTGTTACCCTTTTTTGTTTAGAAACATACACATTTAAAAACCCAACAGCAGCTTCATAAATCAGATCCGATGCAAAACACTAAAGTCTCTTGGTAACACTTTACAATAAGGTTCATTATTTACTACATTAGTTAACATTAACAAAGAATGAACAATACTTCGTCAGCATTTGTTAATTTTTGGTAATGCTAATTTTAACATTTACTAATACTTTATTAAAATCTTGTTAAACATTAATTAATGCACTGTGAACTAACATGAACAACAATGAACAGCTAGATTTGTATTAATTAGCGTTAACAAAGAATAACAAATACAGTAACAAATGGTTACATCATGTTAGTTAATGCATGAACTAATGTTTAATAAATGAACCTTATTGTAAAGTGTTACCAATAATGTTAACCATTACATTTTTTCAACTCTATATTACTCATAAATCTTAAATTATAAACCAATCTAAAAACCGATAAGCAATCCACAGTCCAAATTATCTAGTTTGGCCAACAAACCAATATCACAATTAGGCTATTGGTTTCACAACATGAAAAAAAAATATTTACTGGTGGTCACTCGACATCTAAACTGCTGATACAGATAAACCACAACAACGGCTGTCATGCTCATATATTTAACTGAGTTCAGTTCAATAATAACACATCATCTACTTAAACAGTAAAAGTGAGTGTTAAGTAATGTACTAGCACTTAGTGCAAAGCTTCCCTTCGCGGCCTCGGGTCAAGTCTCAGCATAGGGATCTCACAAGCATGCCTTGTTTTGACAAAATTCACTATCACTATCATTCGAAAAACTGAAAAGATATATATATATATATATATATATATATATATATATATATATATATATATATATATATATATATATATATATATATATATATATATATATATATATATATATATTGATTTCATGCTTTTGTCCCAGCAGAATCCATCTTGACTGCAACAGATAAAAATAGGACAGAGGGTAAGATCGAACTAAGTCAAAACATTAAGAGGTGTGAGCCGATTCCAGACCAGAACAACTAAGACAGAGGCACAATTGGTGAGCTGAAAATCTCTTCTCTCACTCACTGAGTCACAGCCCTGCTCTTTGTCTACGTCTGTCACATTGAACTGTTTTCTTTGGTCTGCTCTGAATTGTTCTCCCACGAGACTGGATGGCTCATTGGTCTTGCTCCTTTGTGCTCAGCCTCAGAGCATCACTCCGTTCCTGCGGCTTGTCAATACTGTGATCAATGCGAGTGCACAGCCAAGTCCTGTGACTGGCGGATCTCCTTGCAATGTGTTTGGTGCCCTGTTAATCAAGTGATGTTTATGAATTGCTCATGCATTATGAATCTCGTCAGCAGCAGGAAAGTATACACACACACAAAAAAGAAAGAAATATGTATTCAGTGGAAATGGGAAACATTTCCCCCAATAGACACCCTCCTCATTGCACAGTGCAGTTTTGTACAAAATAAAGAGTGCAAAGTCAAGATTCAAGAAATTGGGTATAAGGTCAAAGAGTTAAAAGTAATAATAATAATGCTCACATGGATAAGTGTGAGAGACCCGGGTTCGAATCCACCGCGAGACACCAATATGTCCCTGAGCAAAACACCTAACACCTAGTTGCTCCGAGAGGCGTGCAACCTCTGACATTTATAGCAATTGTAAGTCGCTTTGGATGAAAGCGTCAGCTAAATGAATAAATGTAAATATATATAAAATCTAAAAATTAACATTAAGTTGCTACCTTAAATTTGTCAGTAAAAATCAAAGTAGGGTTTCACTTTATTTTAAGGTGTCGTTTGTTATTTTATTTTAAGGTGTCGTTACAGTATAATTTTAAGTTCTGAGTAATATCAACAAACAACATGAACTTACTAAAAGGTAGGATAAGGATGTGGGTTAGTTGCATGTAATTTCCATAATTTCTATATGTAACATTAAAGTGTTAAAGTAATTATTCGTCTTTTTAATTATTAATGAAAAATACAGAATTACAGAATCTGTGGATGAAAACAAAAAAAGTGTTATAATAATAGGCTGAATACTAGTATAGTGCATATATAAAAACTAGCTATTTTCACCAACATCCTTTTTCCCCCAAACAAACAACTGCACGCTAAAGCTTGTCAGCTTCAAAATGAACCAGCAAATATATAATAATATTATACTATTTTAATTTCGTGATATGTGCTACTGTTCGCAATCAAACCATTGTTATCCATGTACAATGGGACGGAGTAAAAATAGAGTAGGCTACAGAAGACAAACGAGACCACGGCGCCTGTTATTCCTTAAAGCACAGCAAGTCCGTGTGAAGTCCGTCTGGAGCTGACAGTAAAGCAGCACAGCATCCATCAGATGCGCTTTCAGGCACGGCAGCGCAGGTATTGTCTTGCTCTGCCAGCCAGCCAGATTTACTTCCCTTATCGATGCGATCTACAAATGCATCTCGAGATAAACAAGAAACAACTCGGCGCTGCTCTAGCGCTTTCAAGCGTTAGATGTCTCGAGACTTGCACGCTGACATTAAAAAGCAATAATTGGATAATTGGCCTACATATTTCCCGAAGGAAAGTGATGCTGATACAATGGGAATCACGCTAAACTAAAACCTATTGGCTACGTCATAGTTAATAAAAAAAAACAAATAGTTAAAAACAATATAAACCAGCATACACTAGGGATTTAAGGCAATAAAGTGCGGTTCGATACGGAACATAATACATACTTTGCTCTCAGTTTAGCCCGAGATTATACTACGATAAGTCTTGCTGGACATAAAGAAGCATCCACTTCTCGCGGGAAGCTCCTCAAGAATGTAGCACACACTGTAATCTGTGCTTTATCCACTGGGATGTGCCTAGGACAACATAAAAGCATACAATAAATAAGACACCAGCGCAAAGAAGAAACGCATTCCACCTGCTGTGTGGCCAAAGTGCACTAGCATTGAATGTGATATAGGCTACGGCCAAGCCATTCAGTGCTGAATAGTTCAGCACCAGCACAAAGGACAGCTCCACTGCATCAAGATAGAGATCTCACTTCAACCCTCACTGAGCGACTCACCTCCGAAGAGCAGAGCAAGGTGTAAACAAGCAACAGGATCTCCGGGCGGCCCATCCCCGACCTAAACCCTTCCAGCCACCACATCGTGATAAACTGACTGTTTACGCCCCGACGGCAGGGACGCGATTTTTATATCGCTACGCTTGTCCACATTTTCAGCTCTTGCAACGGACCAGCTGTTCGCGCATGACGTAATAGTGAAGAGGCTATTCCAAGAAATCCCCGCCCCATCTCTGCAGTGATTGGAGGTTCGCCACACATCCATTCAATTGATTGGCGGATGAGAACATCGGTCAAAGGCACTGGCGTTTCGCTCTGTCCTGGTAGGAGACATGAGCAGTTTGTCCGACAAATGAGCAGCATTTCAAGTTTACTTCCTCCAGAAACAAGTTATGAAACAATGGTGTTTTATAGCTACTCTAATTTCCACGAAACCTTTTTATGGCTGTAATTTTATTAATGTAATTTACATAATCTCCAGGCTAGGCCCCTTGATGAAATCATTTCGGCTAGCCTATGAGAAAAGCGTTGGTTAAACGTAATTATTATTATTATTTTAATTGTCACTATAGCGTTTTTTATTATTATTACGTCGAAGCTAAATAAAAATGAACATTATTTTTGCAGTAAAGAAATGCGGTTAAATTTGAGAATGATGTTTATTAGATTTCGTTCACCGGTCACCCTGTTGAAGACGTAGGGCAATACTGCCATCTATTGGCCGCTGACTAAAACAAATATCTCTCGGTGCTGTTGGAAAAGCATAAAAAAGACTAAAAATCCAACGTGCGCTATAATGTTTGGGCTGTTTCCAGCACCATACTCCTCCAAAAACCAGCTTGAACAGCTGTATGCTGCTAGCTGTGACCAGTTGGTTATGCTGGTTCTTCTTCTAGTTGTTCAACCCGCTTGTCCAGCCTGGATCAGTGCCAGCTAGAAACGAGCTTTAAAACACCTTAGCTGCCTGAATCAGGGTGAATTCATTTTGAAACTGTCCATCACTGATTTAACTGCTTTTAAAAGGTTAAATAACATGCCACCAAACATAATTTTCGTCAAGGAAACGCTTTGTGTAACTAATACTTTATGACAACAAAGTTTGCAGCAACAGCTAAAAAACTGAGGCGGTCGATGTAATCATGGGTGGAAGTAGCCTAAGCCTAGGCTAAGCCAAAATGAACCAAAAGTTTAACTTAACTGACCACTTAGGCCTATGTGACAGTGTTGGGCATTCTCTTCTACAAGTGTTCCACGGAGATTTTAATTTATTATTTAATAAATTATTTGAATGCAAACATTGACTTATGCATGCCAATTGATGTTTATCACAGGTCACAAACAACTCAAATGTTGCTAATGAGACTAAGGTGCACTGATGTTACTTCTTCTCAATCACAGCTTTCATGCTTTCACCGCAAGGTGTCGCTCCTTCCACATGACTGATCATAGTGCCTAGTAGGCCTACAGTTGTTCTCCATTCTCTTAACAATGATCTGAAATGATTAAACATTAGAGATTAGACCATTTCCATTCGCTTCTTATGGTATTGTATTATAATTAACACAGACTAGTCATCATATGTTTCATAAACAGTAAACAATCTAACTAACATTACTTCTTTCATCCCGTTTCTCATCCCAATCAACAATCCCAATTCAACAACAGGGACTGACTGATATTTTCACAACATCTGAGCAAATTGAAGAAGGACATCATCTTTATGATCATCTGATGCTGTTCGTTTTCCCCTGAATATAAACAAGATCTGAATAATGATTTAAATATAATGGACGCATGCAAGGACTTAGAGCAGCTAAAGGAAGCTAAACAAATATATGTAAATCGTCTAGGGAGTGCCAGTGAATTTCCCTTCTTGTTTTATTTTTCATTTTCTAAACTGCCTATTTTGTCACCTAATAATAATATTTAATCGTTTTTAAATCGTTTAAATAAAACAATCTAAATGATGCATTTGTTTAGAATGCATTGAATAATTAATTATTCTCTGTTAGTCAAACACCATCACTGTTTTTGACAAGTCTTTATGGTTCCCAGATGCCTCTCTGTAGGCCCGAGGATCCATCATGCTGTTTTACCTTCCGACAGCTGCTTGAAGCTCACGTGCTCACAGACCTGCATGAATTCAGCCTCTGGAACTGGAATGGAGGATAGTGTGGAAACTCTGCATGTGTGTGTGTGTGTGTGTGTGTGTGTGTGTGGAGGACCACCCACATTATTCACATGCTTAGTCAGCACTTGTTATGTTTCTTGTCTCGTCCTCTCTGCTGCTCAGACTATAAAAAAAGTCCCTCGAATAGTTATATGTGTACACCACCATGCAAAAGTTTGGGGTTAGTATTTTATTTTTTATTTAAAGAAATTAATACGTTTATATTGTAAATTGGTTCTTTTGAACTTCCTATTCATCAAAGAATCCAGAAAAAACTGTATCAATACTGTTTCAACATTGATGCTAATAATAAAGTTTCTTGAGCAGCAAATCAGCATATTTTACAATGCTTTCGGACAGATCAAAATGATACTGAGTAATGCTGAAAAGTTCAGCTTTGTCCTCACAGGAATACATTACATTTTAAACTAAAATAAAATAGAAAAGAAATATTTAAAAATATGTATTATTTCATAACATTACTGTTCGTTCTGTATTTTTAGTCATCAACTGCCATGGGTGCATAAGTAATTCTGGTATTAAAATAACAAAATCGAATTTGTCAAAATAATGTAATATAAAGTCACACTGACAGATAATTCACGAGAAATAATTTGCAATTGTGAGGATATAAATTCATAATTACATTTATATATTTTTTTAAGAGAAAGCTGCATAGACATAACAGGTAGGCTATATACACTTTGTAATATGAAGGCTGGAAATCCAGGAGAGATGGATATAAATGCAGGTTTACTTTAAGGATATAAATGAAGATAACAAACCAAGTAACACAAGCAAACATTGAAAAAACTATACAAAAAAGATCCATGAAAGGACAAAAATCAACAACGAACAGAAGTAACACTTGGTACACTTCAAGACTATATTTAAAGAGAATACCCATCAAAATATATATATATATATATATATATATATATATATTTTTTACCATGCATTTTTTTTCACAGCTGTATAAAAACATTTTACACTGTACTAGACAGGCAATATGTTCCCTGAACAAGGAGATTTTAGGTAATATTTCCTGTTGTAAGTTCTTAAATTCAGTGGGGTTCTGTGGTTTTGTCAGAGTGGCAGTAAATCTAACCTGAGTTGGGCCAGGAAAGTTGGGAAACCATATCAGGTGCATCCTAAGAAACGTTTTCCCTTTCACCGGTTTTCTGATTTTCTTTCCTTTTTGTCATATGACATTTACCAGTACATTCTAACTGAGTCACAACTAGAAAACAATGCAATATTTGTTGGCATTATGTAACCAGAAAAAAAGAGCTGATCAGACAAAAAAGATGGTCGCATTTCATCAGAAGTCAGTAGCTTTCAGGAAACTCGTGTGCATGTGATTTCATGTTCTGGAGACATTCATCGATTTTTTCCCCAAAAGTGACAATTCAGTTCTGCCCTAAAATGACCTGCTTCCATCATATTATACTGTGCAATACTTAAAGACAAAATTATGGAGAAAGGGAGTGTCATAAACATAGGGGAAAACGTGAAGAAAAAGGAGTGTCATAAATCCCTCTTGGCGCACGTAAAACTATAATTGTGGCCACCAAGAGAAAGGGATAAAGAAATGCACTTTCTTTTCCACGCTGAATTAGTGCTGTTTTTCCCAACCTGAGTATCATCCTTCTGAAAAACAGTTCAGTAACACTACATAAGTGGGGGGTTTGATGAAGATTTCTGCTTTCTAACTCACTTAGGCCACTTATGGTGTTGGAGGAGTCCTATTGTCAATGCACTGTTTAATGTCACTCTAAGTCTACCCACAAACAATGCAGACAGACTTTGAATAGCTGAAGTGTTCCAGGGCAGAAAGCCACTTAACACCAGTTCTTCATCATTCCCATGAAAGCATTTCTTCCCATTTATTCAGAACTAAAAAACAGATGGCTTACAGTGTATCCATTATGGACTAGTAACATATTTTGCAAGAGTGCAAGAGTTCACTCTGCGCTCTATCTTCTCTCATAATCAGTAATAATATATAATTATCTTTATAAATCCACAAGGGGCTGCTGGTGCTTTCATTTCATTTTTGGATTTATTTATTCATTTATTTCATTCATTAAAATATTTAAATGTTTGTTGGTTCTGACCTCCTTCTTCCCATAACATTTGAACCTCGTTACAAGTTTATTAACCTTGATTCATAAATGAACAAAATACAAAAAATCGCATTTGATGTGTTAAAGTATAAGCCAGTTGGTAGTAACAGTATCAGTAGTGACTATGTATCAGAACTTCAAATCATATGCTGTAAGGTAAAAGGTTTTTACAGTTGTGGTAGATGCAAGTTCACGAATGCGAGATGAATACAAAAAAATGGAATTTTTGCACATTCAATAGGTAAACACAAAGCATATCCGCCACATCAATGAGACTGGACCAACTCAAATGAAACAGGGAGACTTAAAAATACAGTGGATTCAGTAAAGGAACTATAATGAGGGCACAGCCAGAAAGAATGAGAAAATCGAGTTCAAAAGCCAATAGGAGCAAATTACAGATATAGGCAGGCGAAAAGAAGGCAAATAACTGAAAACAAACTCTAAACGCAATAACTGTGACATAGAGATCCCCCTCCTCCTCTGATGAATACAGACTCTGAAAAAGGGTATGAAACATAAATTGGGGGAGTGGAGTGTGGGAGTAGCCAAGGGGAGACCCGGGCATGCATGCTCAGTGAAATCCCAGAGTCCAGTCAAGATCGAGGTCCACGTGCCGTCAAAAGAGGGAGGAGTGTAGCCGATGGTCGCAAAGAGAGCCCGCAAAGCTGTAACTACCAGATGGACCCTGGTGAGGACCAAGGGAGGAAGGAGCCATGTTAGAGAAGTCAGGGTGACAAGCAGAATAGGCACAATGGATTAGTGGCCGGAGACGGAGCCAGGGGATCCCTGGAGATTCAAGAAGTTCATCCTCTTCAACCATTAGTTTATAGAGTCCAGGCTTATTATAGAGCGAGGCTCCTCGGGGGTACAGGATGGTGTCGGTCCATACACCTGGTCAGTACCCTCCGGAAGATCAAGGCACACTGGCGAGATGGTGCGCTCATCCAATTCTCTTTGCTGTCCGGGTCTTCCATTCGTGGCAGATGTTGGCTGTCCATCTCCTGGGGGTCTCAGACATCAGTAGGGATGGGGAATGGAGTATGGATGGACTCCGTAGTGGGGCTGGTGATGTCCTCCTCTGGGCCGGATGGTGAAGATCTGTCCATTGTGAACCAGCACCCACTCCCCACTGGCCTGCCTTACTCTGCTCACTAAGGCCAGCATGGTAAAGCAGAGTGAGTTGTCTGGGTAATGCGTAAAGCATGCCATATCTAAAAAGTCCCTGGTATGGTCCTCCAGCGATGATCCAGCTGCTTCAGGCACACAAGAGAAGTCGGTGGGCAGGTCGGTGGCCAGTTAAAAAATGAGTTGTACAATTATATAGATTAGACATATAGACCATTAAACAAATTACGAACACAGGCAGGCAGAAAGAAGGCAAACTCTAATCTGTGACAGAGGTCTTTTTTTACAACAACGACTCTTCCCGTATGTCTCACATTTACTGCTCCAGTCTGCCAAAGCTACTGCAGGAGGAAAACACAGTTTTTACATTTTGAAAATACCTTGCAAATAACATTAAAATAAAACATATAATGACTACATAAAGAAAAGTGTATACATATCTGTACTTGTCTACCTACCAATTTAACATTCTCAGTTTGTCTCACTTTCACGAGTTTGTCAAAACTGCTGCCTAATGGAAATTCTCAAAATATTTATAATGCCAAAACATGGTGTTTTAAGTAATGGTAAGTTGTGATAACTCGATTTCTATAATAACGACAACATTAGGTTTATAGTGTACATTATTCCATTTAAAACCTAAGAGTAAATAGAATCTAATGAATCTATGGGGAGTTCTGAAAGGACCTGGGATTTGATGTGAGAACAGACTATAAATGTAGTAAACAGGGAATTTAAAATGTTGCTGCTGGTATTGCAGTAATACTGGCTGTAGTGGATGTCCTGAGGTGGTAAATCTGTCTCAAAGAAGCTCAAAGACTCTCTGGGTGGCTCTTCTATCCTGAACAGCTTCTGGCCAAATTAGATGATAAATGTTGCTGCTGAAGATGCTCTCAGTGTTGTTACAGATAGAAAACATGTCACAGTGTTGGTTTATGTTCCCTGGTGTCCACTAGAGATCCTGTTCCCCCATGGTGCCATTAACATTAGGAACTGTATCTCCTCACAATCCTTGTTTGCACTCATCACTATTCATTGCACTTAGCTGTTCCCCTTCATGATTGTTAGCTTCTGTCTGTATAAATACCCTGCCTGTTTACTGTTTGTTACCTGTTATTCGTCACACCACTTGGAGGTCTGTGTTCTTGCCTGTTATTGTTTTGTTTCTCATTTATGATATTGTTTATTTGGATTTTGACCCCTGCCTGGACTGGTTTTATGATTTACCGCAGACCCATTAAAACTGCTATTGGATCTACCTGTTTCCTGTGTGTGGTATCGTAACAGAAGGACTCTGTCAATGTATAGATCCAGTGGTATGGGTTTTTGTGGCTCTTCCCCAACCACCAAGAGGGAGAGGAAGCAGCAGAGTGGGAAATCGCAAGCTAGAGAGGTTCCACCTCGTATGAACATTTACCTTGCAAATAGGCAAATTCAGTACTCTCACGTTGTGGGCCCGTCAGACTGAGGAGACTATGGTGGTCAATTCCCTTGAGCACCCTTCCATCAGGCACAAACAATCTTTTGAGGGGAACCCATCAGGGCAGGTTTTCTGGGGACCCGTGGAAGTCAAAGGAAAGGAGGCATCACTCTCTACTTCGGTCCCTCCCTCATCCCTGGATTTGTGATGTCCAGCCCAGAGCTCCATCCGCCGCTGATTCCGCCCAGGTCCAGATCTCTGTTCGCATGGTTTCCGTCCAATCCAGAGTCTGCACATCGCCATCAGAAACGGCGGGGGGAGGGGGAAGACCTCCAGCCTCCCCAAGAACCTGGAGGCCGTGCCCGAGCAGCCCGCCTGCCTTCCCTGGAGGCCAATCTCGAGCAGCCTGCTGCCTTCTCAGAGGCCATGCACGAGCAGCCCCCTACCTTCCCTGAGACCGTGCTCGAGCAGCCCGCTATCTCCCGGAGGCCATCCCCAAGCAGCCCTCTGTCTTCCTGGAGTCTGTGCAGCCCATCATCAGTCCTGCCACTTCTTCCTTTGTTATGTATTGGCGGTTCTGCATGCAGGGAGGAAGCATGTGTCTGCCAATCCAGAGACTGTTCGCCTCACTTCTGCTGATCCAGAGACTGTTCGCATCGCATCTGCTGATCCAGAGACTGTTTGCGTTACGTCTGATGATACCAGAGACTATTTGCGTTCTCACCTGCTGAGCCAGTGTCTTCCGGACAAGATGCCCGCACATCGACCTAAGGTGTGTGCCTGTTCCTGAGCCGGCGACTATTGCTGTTCCTGAGCAGGCGTCTGTTGCTGTTCCTGAGCCAGCATCGGTTGTTGTTCCTGAGCTGACATCTGTTGCTGTTCCTGTGTCTGTTGCTGTTCCTGAGTCAACATCTGTTGCTGTTCCTGAGTCGACATCTGTTGCCGGTTCCTGATCCTGCGTCTGTTGCTGTTCCTGAGCCAGCATCTGTTCCTGAGCCTCTGCCATGGCCACCTGAGGTGACATCTCCACCCTGGCCACCTGCACGAACTTGGTCCCCCTTGGCCGCCCGAGGTAAGGTCTCTGCCCTGGCAGCCTCCACGACCTGCCAACCGAGGGAAGGTCTCCTCCTTGCCCACCTGATGGAATGGGAAAAAGTTGATTTAAGCAATTTTGGGTGTGGCATGGTTGTTGGTGCCAGACGGGCCGGTCTGAGTATTTCACAATCTGCTCAGTTAGGATTTTCACGCACAGCTATTTCTAGGGTTTACAAAGAATGGTGTGAAAAGGGAAAAAACATCCAGTATGTGGCAGTCCTGTGGGCGAAAATCCCTTGTTGATATTAGAGGTCAGAGGAGAATGGGCCGACTGATTCAAGCTGATAGAAGAGCAACTTTGACTGAAATAACCACTCGTTACAACCGAGGTATTCAGCAAAGCATTTGTGAAGCCACAACATGCACAACATTGAGGCAGATGGGCTACAGCAGCAGAAGACCCCACCGGGTACCACTCATCTTCATTTACTCCGATTTCTGATGACATTCGGATGGTAGAGTCAGAATTTGGCGTAAACAGAATGAGAACATGAATCCATCATGCCTTGTTACCACTGTGCAGGCTGGTGCTGGCTTGTAGTGGTGTGGGGAATGTTTGCCTTGCACTATTACGGCCCCTTAGTGCCAATTGGGCATCGTTTAAGGGGCGGGTTTACTGCTCTTTTTCTTTGCATGATTGTGTTTATGGGGTGCAATATAACATGTATCCGTGGTTTTACTTTTTTTAAAAGTCTTATTTTTCATAAATTTCACCTTTATTGTCAGCCGCGCTCTCCTCTGTCCCCTGCACGAGCGGATGACTTCCTGAGTCTATGAAAACACTCCCTCAGAATGACGTTGTGAGCTCAGATTGGTTCGTTTGGGCCGGTGTGTTGTGATTGGCTAAACTGTCGCTCACGTTGTCCGGAAGATTAACGCCCATTACCTTTACGGGCGAAACGGGCGGGCATGCCAAATGTGGATAACATAGACGGTGGATACACGTAAATAATGATGTGGAGACTGCAGTATCAGTGAGGCAGAATCAGACCGAGAAAGCCGCGATGAATCGAGTCAAGCAGAACCTCACCACACACGGCTCATAATAAAGGTTTCTGAATGATAATTTGCTTCATTTTTTAACTTAATACACGTTTGTTTTACACAATAGTATCTGACTGGCAACGATAGCAACTGACTCGCTAACTAATGTTATACTCAAACAGCGTTTGCAGGTTTACGTTCTTGATCAAATCGAAAATAAAGTCATAAAGCATATATATATGAAAAATACATTTACAACATTAGTACTTATACAAAATTCAGGTCCATTATGTTTGTACGCGTTTGCCGTAGACACAAAATAGCCTAACTAGTAGCAGCTAGCCCATAAAGCCTACAAAGCAAGCGCTGGCATTTGAAAATAAAAAAAATAAAAAAAAAACGCTCCGTCGGTAATTATACATGCAAATACATTTAAAATGATGAAGTCTTAGCCTACTTACAGTGTGGCCCAACAACTGCTGACTTTTAACTGCTGGTTTTAAAGCTGGATCTGCTTCATGATTCCAGAAACAGTTTCTTGTTTACGTTAATCCGGTTGAACTTGTGGAGATTCTGGAAGCTGTCTCTCGTAAATGCGCAGCACAGAGAGCTAGATTACCATCGTCACTTTCAGGAATATAATCAAACACAAATTGTATCCATTGTTGTCCGAAGTATAATGTCCGATAAGAAGCCTGAAACACAGAAGACCTGACAGCTGCGTGAACACAACTCACTCGACGGCATGCCCTTTCCTGCATATTCGCGGAGGGAGTGGTTGATGCAAATGTGTGGGTTAGTGACGTACCATAACCCAGCTGTAGTCCAAATCCAGTCGTTTTTGTAGGCAATTATACTTCCTGGTTTATAAAAGACGATATCTCTGCTTACACTGAACTTTCAGCGCTGCAACTTTGCAGATACTGTTCATGCACCAACAGCAACATTACACACTATTTAAAATCAAAACGTGCAGAGAAACATAGGAAAAAAAAACCCCTTTAAATGCCGCGTTGCCTCCCTGAGGCATTGTTTCTGACCATGTCCATCCGTTTATGGCCACCACAATACTCATCCTCTGAGATCATATGGCTGATGCTTCCAGTAGGATAAGTCTGCGCCATGTAACCATGTCACAAAGCTCGAATCTCAAATTGGTTTCTTGAAAGACATGACAATGAGTTCACTGTTCTAAAAATGGCCCCACAGTCGCCAGATTCTCAACTCAACAGAGCATCGTTTAGGATGTGGTGAAATCGGGAGCAAACTGTGGAATCCCTGGATGTGCGTCCCACAACTCTCTCCATCGACTGGCAAGACGCTCTCCTATCAAAATGGGCCAACACTTCTAACATACTCAGCATCTTGTTGAAATAAATGCCACTAAAATTAAAGTCAGTTCTTGAAGCGAGCGAAGGGCGTCAAACCCAGTATTAGAATGGTGTTCCTAATCCTTTAGGTGAGTGTATCTATGGCTAACTGTTTCCCCCAGATGATGTGTTCCAACAGACTCCAGCTTTTGGGTTGCATTTTATTTTACAGTTTATCTAAGAAAGATACTCTGCGTAATACAAAGTAACTATGGGTTAAGGTAAGGTTTCACAGGGTTAGTTTTAGATGGTTAGTACCCTGAGTCACCATGGCCGAGAAAAACTCTAGACGCACCTAGAAAAATGTGCATAAAATTATAATTATAAAATTAAACCATGGCGGGAAGATGCATGGGACTCGACTCTAGCGACAGCCATTCATTGCTACTGTTTGAGTTACATGGCGCTCCTGCTGGCGTGCAGAGAAGGGATATTGAAGTATGCGACCTTTTCTCCGCCCCCGGATTGAGGTATGTCAATTGCTGAGTTCCCAGGACCTAACATCTTGATAGGTCTGGCTTGCCAGGCTATAGTTATTAACCAGTTATTGCAATTACTATTTTAAGTACATAATATGCACAGGACTGTAAAATAAAGTGCTACCCACTTGTTTTTTGGATAGTTCACACACAAAAAAAAATAAAATTCTGTCATGATTTGTCATGATTCTGTCATGATTTGTCATTACAACCCTGCCTGTGGAACATGAGGGAATATATTTTGAAGAATGTTGGTAAACAAACGTTTGGCTCCCATTGACTTCCATTGTATTTTTCTCAAAATATAAGTCAATAGTCAACTGTTTGCTTACTAATTTGTATATTCAAAATATTTTTCCAGAAGCAAGAAGTCATGCAGGTTTGGGAAAGCCATGATAGTTAGTGAGTAAACGGATGGAGAGAATTCCAAAAGCACATGGAAAGTGTTCACTTAACTGAGTCTTGTCTCACATTTTTATACATAGAGCTTAACCTCAACAAAAGAAGAAACAAGAAAACCTGTAGTTTTATTTATATTTTAATTGATTTTGGATTGTTTTAGTGTTGCTTGGAATGTCATTCTAACTATACAGCATATATGTTTTTTTATTTGCCATTTCTAGACTGTGCTGTTAAAACAAAATGATGAAATCATATTTGCAGTGCATGTACATATTGTCTAACTACCATTACATCCCCAGGTTTTGTAATATATCTCTGTGGATTGATGCCCTGTAGTTTCACAATAGTATTTCTCTCTGACTTTAGTCTTCTCTTAGCACCTAATAAGTTCCATATGTGGGTCTGTAAGATTTTTTCTCTCTCCATCAAGCACAGAAATGTTTTACTGGACAAGAAGGAGAGGGGTACGTCACACTGTTGTACATTATATTCAGCATTCGACAAGGCAGCCTCTGTTGTACCTTGGGCAGCAAGCCAGTCTTCCCCACCTAATATGCTAATACAGCCACTAGTTGGTATAAAAAGGTACTTTGCTCATGTTTGGGCAGCATTGTCTCTCTAGATTTGAACACACTCTCAGCCACAGAAAACACAGTAAATGCTTAAAGTCCTTTGTGCTCACTGTGTAAGACTGCAGGAGCCCTGGCCAGGATTCTCAGACCGGCTGGCCTCTCACTTCAAAGGAGAAAGACCATTAGCTTCCTCCTCTGACAGGGAAAATGAAAACATGAAGTGTCTTGTAAGAACACTCAAAGACACTTGTAGAAATTGGGAGCCTCTCTCAGGCTGGAAAAATCGTTCTGCCAGTGTTTGTGAAGGCAAATTTAAATGTAAAGTCTGTCACCCACTGAGGCATTCCTCACCCAGTTTGGCACGAGCTGCAGGGTCCTTCAGTGTCCACTTGTGAGGTGACTTTTTAGAAAAAGACCATGGTAAACAAACACAAGAGTACCGACAAACTCACATGCAAGCACAACAATGTCATAAATGTATTGCAAAACAACACAGGATTTACTGGAAAAGTTGTTTTCGTTCTGTTGAAAAAAAGTTCTAAAAACACTTCTAGGCATCTGTTAAACATCATCTGAGAGATGAGGAAAAAAGCAGTATTTTGGGAAAGGATGTACCTCCTACATTCCAGGAATGCTCTCTCTGTCATTCTCTCTCTTCTATTTCCTGCTGTGAATGGGATTTAATACATTCCAGACTGTCATTGTAAAAATCATGAGCATTGTGGGGGAAATACATCTGTTGTCCATTTAAAGATGATAGCCTGTTCTTGCTTGCGCCACTCACATTGGAAAGTGGTAAGAAAAACATGGAGAAAGAAAACCAAAATTGCTCATCATAATTTTCAATGTTCCTTTGATTTACCATTTTCATACCACACTTAGAAACAGAAACATTCATGATTTTTGACATACGTTTCATGAATTGTTCTGATTTGAAATGCAGTTTTCTGTCAGATTTGAGTGTTTAGATGTAATGCTCTCTTCACGATGAGCTGCCGCCCTCCCACACACACACTCTGACAGTGTAAACTTGGCACACATCTGTGTCTCACCGGCTCTTGGAATGTAAGTATCAGCATTCTGGGAAAAGCTAAATTCTCAGTGAAAAGAACACAAAATGCGAGCTAAATGCGAGCACGATTCATTTTTATTTGAGTTTTAAAGAACACCACCGCAAAGGCATTTACTATAAATTAATCTTGTTTTATTTATTTTTAAACATTCTTTATTTTTCTGCAGTTGTACTTCAGCTCTAGGATTCTACTCTAACTCAGTCTTGAAATTGACATTGTGGCACTATGAGCTTGATTCTCTCATGTTTCTACAGATTACAGCAGAAACATGAAATAACTTCATAAATAGAAAAACATTGTCGTGGATAAACATTAATATACCAGTTTACATCTTCAGTGATAAGAGATTGTGATCAGGCAGCACTGGGAATCCTATGTGCAGGAAATGTCTTTGAGGTTTTACTTCATTCTTAACCACCCAAATATTTGGTAAAATACAGTTCAGCAACAAAGAGACGCCAGTGTCGGACCATTTGACGCACATACAATTGACTAGATTCTTCCTCTCATAAATGCAAGAGCCTCAGAGCCAGTGAATGTGGCCTTTATTTGACAAACCCCAACCCATTGAAGGGGTTCCTGTAAAATATGAGGTAACGTCATTTGACCACTGAACTCGGGGAGCCTTGGATGAATGGCTTGCAGTGGCCTTAGAGGAGTCAAGGCACATTTCAGGGCGGAAGATCATCAACCCCTACTTCCCTATAAATAAAAATTCCACAACCCCTTTCAATTATCCATCCTCACTTCCTTTCTGAATCTATTCTTAGATGTAGTATCCAGAGAAAAACACCTTCATATGTCTGGCATTATTTGAAAAGTCAATAGTAAAAAAGCTCTGGGCGTTTAGCCCTGTTATGGACCCATCACTATGGTAACTAAGCTTCATATTGGCACAAATAAAGACTGCCGTAAGCAAGGGTTTAGAAGATGTTTAGATTTAGAGTTTGAATGCACGTCTGGCGCTGGATTAAACCTAGTTTGTTTACATGAGCTTTTCTCATTTTGCTATGTTTATTTTATCTCAGGACTGGTGTCCTCTTTTATCAACACATCCCTGCTAATCTGACTATATATTGACAGTTTAGTTGGAGATGGATCACCAATAAAGTTATTTTAGATAAGTGACTTTTCTAGACCTTTGCCTTATTTTGGCTTTAAGCAGAAAAAGTTTTGCGCTCAACAACAATTGTGGAGAAAAAAATCTTTTTAACCCTTTACCGTCACCCCCTTTTTTGATAATTTACATTAAAATGCACTATACAAACTTAAATGGTTGTAATTCAAGAATGCTTTGGAATATATACACAAGTTTGGTCTTGTTTTAAAGAAAACAATCAGCAGATTATTACTGAAGTGAAAGCACTTCAAAAAATTAAAGTATGAAAAAGTTATGGAAGTTATAATTTACAGTAAATCAAATATTATTTATTAATATATTTTTTTAATATAAAATAAATATTTTACAAAATATGTTTTACAATAAAATTACTATAAAATGAAAGCTATATATCTAAACAAGTTGTGTTCCAAATTTAAAGTTGATATCACAAATTTTGAAGTTCCCATGAGATTTTGTTTAGGCGTTATACCAAAAATAGCCACCGGGTGCCATTGAATTCCATTGAATTTAATTGTATGCATTCTGCCATAACAAATTAATACATTTCTATCCAAATATCACTTCTGTCACTAAATATGGAACCTTGAGACTCAGACCTTTCTGACAATATGTGTTTTGTCAAGATTAGAAAAGGTTTTGATAATAAATTATGAAAGATGATGCCCAAAAGGGGAGGGGCCTAATACAAAAATACAGTTTCTATGGTAATGCAACTTCCAATTTCAAAATGGTTTTTACAGGATGAATTCTGAAGCTTTCAGTATGATACCTAATTTATGATAACTACTAAAATATGTGATATAATAAAAAAGGCGATAAAAAATAATATTATATTTTAGAGGATAATATATACATTATAATTTTTTGAGAATAATATTATACTATAATTTTTTTTATTGAAAAATATTAGATTATTTGTTTTATTATTAACTTTTAGCATAAAAACAGAATTTGCAATGATTAAAAGTCAATCAATTGGCTTTTTGTGACAAAGGTCAGAATTGTGACAAAGGTCTGTTAAGAGGCATATTTTTTAGAGGTGCACTCTTGTCAAAAATGTATCGGTTACTCTTCCTTCATAATTTGTAGCAAAAAAACAGCAGTCAAATATCTATTTAGGAGTCTTAGACCTTTCCAACGATATATACTTTGTCATAATTAGATTAGGATTTAATAGTAATAAATCAAAGTAAAATTAGGCATTCCGTATACGGGACGGTGACAGTTGCTTTTTTTTTTTTTTTTTTTTTTTGCTTTGCGAAGATTTTAAATATGTGACTCTTTTTCACATTTTGATGAGTCGGCAGAAAAAGGGAAATGAAAAGGACAGAAGGAGGGACTGTCTGTCATTGCAAGGGCAATGAGACAACTACTCATATCCTTTTCACCTTTCTGTGTTCTTTCCTATGTCACAGTTCATCTGTTGGCAACATTGTTGTGTTAATGTGCAATATGAGCATTTTTAAGTTTGAACTATACATAATGTAACACCACGGTTTATTAAATATTTCCTCTCAATGTTCACATTTTAGTCGTATGTATTTTATTAGAGTCAGAGACTAGAAAACAACTTAATTCCGCTTCTGACTTGACACTGGAACACAAGCATTACTTTTCGGTGTTGTACATGTTGTTCATTCATACACTGACGATCAGGGAACAAAAAACATTGCCTTCAGCAGCAGCAGAGCTCTCCTTAGGGCCACATCTAGTTTCCTGGCCTGAGGTTCTTCATGTAGAGGGAGTAAAATAAATAACAAGAAACTCAAATACTGTTAAAGGTGCTCTAAGCGATGTCGTTTTTTAAGCCCAAACATTTTTGTCACATACAGCAAACATCTCACTATCTGCTAAAGCTGCCTGTCCTCTAAACAGTAAACTAAAAAAACGCAGTCTCAGGCAGACAACCCAGGCTCCACAAATGGCAACAAAAACAAACTGCGGCAACCCGCTCCACGAAACATAACAAACTGTTCCAGCCAATAACTGACAAGAAGGCTCTGGGGGTGGGGTTTGGGGGGTCAGTGCAGATGAGGAGGGAGGGTCTGTCTAGCCTCCGTTTTGTTTGAAAATACTTTTAAACGTCAACAAGAAGTCACGTCACCGACATCGCATATAGAGCACCTTTAAATAATAATAATAATTAATGATAAAATATATAGTATACAACTCTACATATAGAGTAGATTAATCTGCCTGTCTCACAGTGAATGAATAACAATGTTTTCAACAGGATCCTATTTTAAAAACAAGCACAATGTCATCTCAAACAATGCAAACCCTGCTCTAAAAATACTGTCCATTTAACTGTCAATCAACTGGAGCCACTGAGAAGACAACTCCCTTGCTTTCCTTCTTTCTCCACAATCACTCAACAAGGGTAACAATCTTATAAAAGGAGGTACAACCAAAAGCAGTGCGCTGTTACACTATAGCCCCTTTCACACAGAGATTCAGATAAATACACGCGAGAATGTGACCCGGCATTTGTCACGAGATTGTTTGATTTCGGTTCATTCACACAGTGATTTGCCGGGATCCTGTGTAGTGCGTTCACACACAACCCGGAAAGATCCGGAAAGACACATGACGTGGTTAACGATCACAGTTTCAGCGCTTGCAATCATGAGGAGTTCCTGGTCTCTGCTCTCGTTCCAGTTCGCAGACATTTTGTTCGTCTTTTCTTTGTTGACTGACGAACACAAATGCCGGTATCAATCCTGGTTCATGTTTGCGTTCACACAGAGGGCGCTTCTAGCAATTTCCCGGCAATTTCCCGGGATCAACGCACTGTATGAAAGTGGCTTATGTGAACTCACTCTAGGCCCACATGATGGAAATTAATAGTTGTATAAAGCAGTTATTTTTGTTAGTTATTTTGCGCACAAAAAAAATCTTGGCGCTTGAATAAACTTAAGATTCAGCCATTGTAATCACTTGGACTATTTTTAACAATGTCTTTAATAACTTCTCTGGGCTGGCAAGTTTCAATCCCTTAGAAGCCTATGGAGGAGTGATTCAGCTCTCAGATTGAATCAAACATATCTTAATTTTTTATTTATTTTCATTTTTGGATGAACCATCCCTTTAAGTTCTATATAAATTACAAAGTATTGCTACTGACCGGCCCTAAACGGTTTCAGCTCTGTGTATTTAACCGAATCTTCTATCACCCTACAATCCATCACACTCTAAGATCACAAAACTCTGGGCTATAAAATAAGGGAGGGAGAGCAATTTTACATTTGGCTCCAAACTCTGTGAAAAGCCTTCCTGATAATTTTCGGAGCTCAGGGTGACACTTAAGAATACAGCTTCCCTTCGTTAATGATTAACCACACAAGAACCAATGAGTAACACAATATTAACAATCTCAGTAACTATTATTAACTAACAAGAAAACTCTGATTAACAAATTAGCAAAGTAATAGCGCACAGATGAAAGTGGTAGTTCACTCTTAACTAATCAATAACTATAGCTACTATTTTTTGAATGCTTCCCAGAGACTACTGAAAAAGTTTATTAACAGTCTAGTAACTCTTAACTAAAAAAAAAAACCTCTGATTAACGAATTAGTAAGTAATAGCACACATATGAAAGTGTGAATTACCAATTATTTGGATCGTATTCTAAAGTGAAGATCATGGGAACTTACTAGTAATGACTCAAGTGTTACTACATGATCTAGTCATGACTTGCGTCAACAAAATACTAAAGTCATTTCAAGCGTTTGAGATTTTGTGAACTTTAGTAGACTTAGAAAATTTCTTTGGAGAAGTAGGAACACTTGAGTCATTATAGTTAGCTCCCAATTGTTCACTTTATAAAACAGATCCAAACAATTCCAAATTCCCATAGATGTACTAGTAACACTTTCATCTGTGCACTATTACTGACTAATTTGTTAATCAGAGTTTTATTTAGTTAATGGTAGTCTACTAGATTGTTAATAAACTTTTTTCCAGTAGACTCTCTGGGAAAGCATTATAGAGTAAGTTATTTATGAACTTAGGCCTAACTACCACTTTCATCTGTATGCAATTACTTACTAGCTTGTTAATCAGAGTTTCTTGATAGCTAATAATAGTTAGGCCTACTAGATTGTTAATATTGTGTTACTCATTGGTTCTTGTGTAGTTATTCATTAAGTTCGCAAGGAACTGGATTCTAAAGTGTTACCTTAAATTGTAATGCACACATGCACTCTCTGTAAAGCTGCTTTGAACATATCTATTGTGAAACATTATAAAATAAACATGAATTTAATTGAATATTATTCATTATTATTATATTCGAATAATTTAAAGTATTCCAATAATATTCTGATTCTGGGAGTATAGGCTACAGTCTAAAACACACAGCACAAATTAAATTAAATTAAATTAGATTTTCTCTGATATTAGGCTACATATAAATGAACAAAATACTAAGTATATTACTTTTTAAGAAAGATAATGAAGTTCAGAAATAAAAATGTTTTACTGTGGAGAGTTGTTGACTGTACAACATGTACTGCTTGCTGAGGGTAAAGTATTGCATAATTTCTTTGACTGGAAACAGCATGCAGCGTGTTGTAATGTGCTGAAAGTATGAATGTGCACAAGTCGAGCAGAACACAAGGAATCAGGTGCGCACAATAGAAACAGCCAGTGAGAGAAGAGCGCATTCGAAACATTTGGATGACACGAGGATCATGTGCTGCTGTGTGATGCTGTACGACGCAGTGAATTTGAGGAGAACCGCCGTCTGGTCTTTAGAGGGTTAAATTTCCCTTTGAGGGGGAGTTACTGAATCTGCAGCAACATCAGAGCGCATTCCTCAGAGCTGCCAACATCCGGGAATAAGACCTTCACCGTCAACATCTCAGAGCCACATCCCGGGAATATACCGCAGTACCGGACACGCGTCGTCTCTTTTGTCAAGCCGCGTTTTCTCTGCTGGTTCGGAGTATGCGAGCTCCAGGATCCGCTCAATGTCTTAACGTAGGTGAGCATACGTGTCCTTTTATGAATTAGTAGCCTAATGTGACAACCTGGTGATTTTTTTCAGCCTTCGATATGGACCTCGTGCTTTAAACAAACGAAAACGCGCGAAAAATTTAAGTCGGGGTTTTATTTTTTAATATTTATTTATATAGGCTATTTCCATTCACTGCAGCATGAGCTTTGTTACTGTCTTAAATCCTCATACTGTCTTCGCAATGCTCGTCTTATGGGATATTGTTAAAGAATTGACACCGAACACTGAAAAACATTATTATTACAGTAGGCTATCTAACACATTATCACAGCGCTAGTGCTTTACCACAGACCAGATACATGTGACATTGTAACGGGTTTAAATGAGGTGTTGCAGGTTTATTTTACCGTACATTAATCAAACATTTACAGGTCTTACACAAATGTGAAATATATCTCATTATGTCCTTAGCAAATAGGATCCAGATATTTTTTTCTGTTTGCTAATAGAACCTGTTGATTTTAACCAATGATTCCCTTTAAAAAAGAAATATGTGAAATAGGTTGATATGACATTGATGTTAGCTTCTGGTCTGACCTAAATTCACACTGTTTGGATTTACCAACAGTGACCACATCCGTTATGAACAGCTTCCTTATTGACGCCACACTCAAAAGCATTTATCCGGTGTAGCTTACCTAGATCTAACGTGACATAAAGTGATACATGTAACAGCATAATCAGTATTTCCTAACGCGTCCTTTTACAGTCCAGTTACCCATGTAAATACTATGTACTTATTTTAGTAACTACAATTACTGGGTAACTAGTACTAACCCTGAATCTAAACCTACCCCTGTTCCATGTACTTACCTTATATTAGCCAGTACTTTCTAGGTAAGTGCACTGTAAGTACTGTACTGTAAAAGGAAGCGTTACCGGATTGCCCATAAGTTCCAGGACTTACTCAGAGCTCCTTGTCTTAAAGTTCTAAGACTGTACAACGTAACATCATTAAGACAAGATTGTGTATTTCTGAAACTTCACTTTTAAGCTTCCCAGCAGAATCACAGGCCTGATTTTAATAAGGGCCTTATATGTGATGACCTTAAGAACAGTGCTTACTCAGTTGCTTAGGCGAACAGGAGATGTCTGATCTAGTGCATGTTTCAAGGGCACGCACAAGCTTTGGTGACGTTCAGTTGCAGCTATAGACGTCTCAGTTAAAGGGAATGTAGATGTACAGTATTTCAAGTCCTGGATGATGAATGGCTGGGACTTGGAAAAGCTAAAGCATCTGAAGCGTGATTGGCATCAACAGTAAGAAATAGTAATGCAGAGGACAAGATCATTTTCAGCATAACTTTAAACTGTACTCTGTCACCAGCATTCGCCACGACAAGTTCCTGGACATCACACATTCTGTATCCTGCAAGAACATTATTGTCGACAAAATGTAGTCGCCAACCCTATCCTTAAACCTAAATCATGCCATAACGCATCCCTAAAATCAAGCCTTGTCTGACATAAACTGTAAACTATGTCCCTCAATCTGATTGGTAGATGTAATGTTCCAGGGGCTTAACAAAGATGTTGATCCAGGAAAATGTTGTACTGAAAACACAATCACTAGTACTTTCTATTCCCTGTATGCCATTTTCATCCCCTTTTGCTTCACCATCCCCCATCAGTACTTTGGAGGAGGAAATACCATTATTAATATGTTCCTTCCTCTTACAAAGCTGGAAATGTCCAGGAAATGTAACCTTTTTAGTGAGCTCACTTTCACGTAGTAAAAATAAAAACGATTTTGAAACATTGAAGGAAAATGTCTTTGTTCCCTCACATTGGACACATGGACAGATGCTTTCAATCATGTGAAACTGCAAATGCGTTTTTACTTAAGTATTTGTAAATGACTTTTACCACGGACAAGGAGCCAACACTGCGTTTAACTGTTTTAAAATGTGAATTATCATTTAAAAATGATGCTGGGTATGACTTCACGTCACGGTCAAGACATTCTTCTTCTCCTGCTGGTACAATGTGTGATGTTCTATTGGAACCAGATGTTGGCACTCAGCGTAGTTCTCTTCTTCTCTCATTCTGAAATTTCAAATGCTGTCCAGCACCTTTCCTCCTCCTCCTCTTCATAAAAAGAGCCAACATATTTCAGTGGAGAATGTAGTCCAAAAAGAGAGAAACAAAGGCAACTCTCCATCACTTGTACCTCTATGAGACTCTCTCCACTAACTCTGCTGTCTTGACACCTCTGTGTACTTTTCATTGACAAAAGGGACTGTCATTGTATTTCATTGTGGACATATATAGGTCAGTGGAGAAGTCATGGCTGCTCTTTTATGCTGTAGAATGGTATTTCACTGTGTTGGCCACACTGCTGAGGTTAGTGACCTTTGCCCCAAGTGTTTGTTTGTACTGCACTTCCCCCTCCAAAAAAAGGAATGAAATTGGATTTTTTTTTTATACCTGTAAAGAAAGAATGTGTTTAGGGCCACATGTGGAATCCTTTTGTCTTTCAACATGATCTGCTGAGGATTACACTTGACCTCCACACACTTAAAGGGATAGTTCTCCTGAAATTGCAAATTCTGTTCATTTACTCACCCTGATGTTGTTCCAAACCAGCTTGACTTTCTTCTAGGGAACACATCTTTCCCTGATATGATTTTTAAAAGCTCAAACATTTTTAATCAGAGAACTCTGAATGGGCAACATTTATACAACATTTATTCTGACACTGTCCAGGCTTTGACCCACAAGATGAAACTCTCTTGCCCATCAGTTCAGGACATTTGAAATTATTCAGGTCATTGTGCTGCAGAACCAATAAGGACATTTAGCCTTTACTGAAGTCACTCCATTTTGGGCTTTTAGAAACCACTGTTTACAGCATACCAACAAATGACATAGATTTAATCCTCGTTAAGAGTATCGTGTCCAAGGTTTGTGTATAAAACAGGTATTTTAGTCTGTTCATTTAGTAGGTCTTGAGCAATCTCTGTGGCTTACTGCACTGTTTGTCCTCATTTCATTCCCTTAAACTTAATTTCTGCAAAGGCTGGATCGAACAGCTTACAGTACATAATGGCCTCCTACAATTACTCTGTGAAAACTGGATTCACATTTGTTTAGAGTTCAATAAAAAAGTTTGTTCAGATCAACCCAGTTAGGGTGTTATGGGTTAGGCAGTGTTTGTACTCCAGTACACTGTAATGCCCCTTTTGTTTCAGAACACATGAACGACCACACAAGCAGAGAGATAAAATTATAGTTTACTGTGCCTTGAAATGTTCTTACTTTTATATATATATATAGTAGCCTGGATGCCAGCCTCGAAACTCCGCCCACAACATTTTTTGGACGGGAAGTTTGGTCTTGAACTGACATCCAGTGAGGAGTAATTATGATCAGGCAAACAAATGTTTGCGCCAAACAAATTGCCAGGGCGGGCTTTATACAATGATGGACAGATGATCTGCAAAGACCCAATCATCACGTTATCAAAGAGCGCTAACTGGTTTCCCTCAGAGATGTACATCTTAAGATGTAGAGATGTCAGAATTGAGATGTATAGATTCCGCTGTCGCATCTGTTTTGAAATAAATCGACAGCGCATTAATTTTAATAGACAAACAGAAAACTGCAATCAAGGCATTTGTCAATCGGAAAGATATTTTTGCCGTCCCACATGATTCGGGAAAAGTGTAACTTATCAGCTGGCTCTGACGGTCGCTAAGAAGATGGGATGTAATGAAAAGCCTGTGGTCGTTGTGGTTTCTCTTTTGGTCGCACTCATGGGAGGAGTAAGTAAAAGAAGCAACACTCGTTATTTAACTTCTAAAATAAGTAAAGTTAGGCTATGTTCTGTATTTGACCACTTTATGCAAAGTAGCTGACTTCCTGCGTTGCTCTGATTGGTTGTAGGTTTACCGACTATCCAATTGAGTGCAGAGTTTTTTTTTCCTTGTTCGCTTAAAGACACGCCTCATAATCGAAATCCAGATGGAGGGGTTTCAGACTCATCTTCCGATAGGAAAATGAGTATGATGAAGTCAGGCTTTATATATAGCTCATGCTGAGATGATTGATTATATAATAATTTCCTGTGAGGTAAGATTGCTTTATCTAAATATCATTCGATAGGCCTAACACTTTAACAGTGGGTGAGGTCCTCTTCTGATAAAAGGAAGGATTTCAGATATTAAAGCTACACTATGTAATTTTTACCCCCATCTAGCGGTGAAAAGATATATGACCATCCAGTGAATATTAGTTTCTGTTCCTCTCAATTCCGATTTCGTTTTAACTCCTACGGTGGCCAATGTAGTCCAAGATTAACATGGCTTACAGTTCGACCTCGTCGATGAGTGTTAACTCAAACATAAACGCGAAAGATGAAGCTTGAATTAACGGGTATGTCCCTTTTTGGCTAATGTACTAAGATGGAGGGGCAACATGGCGACCGACATTAGAACCCCTTACCCGTACATATTTTCAATGGCATATTATACACTCACGAGAATACTTTATTACTTGAATGAAGTAAATATACATTAATGAGCACATATATTTTGCTAACGTTTTTAGCTAAGAATAAACTAAAATGAGTTACACAGTATAGCTTTAAATAAAGAACAGTTTTTATTTTCAATGTAGAAATCTTTTATAACTTTATAAAATGTCTTTACCTTCATTTTTGGTCAACTTGCTTTGAATTTTGATGCAATCGTTTCTTTCTTTTGAAAGTGAGTTGTAATTTCTTCTTCTAAAGGCTGTGTACTGTGTCCCTTGCCCTCATTTTGTTTGATTATGTGTCTCAGATGATGGATTGTGTGTTTGCTGTGTAAAGCCAGCAGCACTATGAAAAGAGATGCCCAAACTTGCTCATCGGTTGCCATAGAAACCATCACAATCCAAAGCCATAAGGGTCATACAGTAATTGGCTAGCCACATGTTGCATTTGAATTGCAAAATGTTACATGAATCAATATCATTATCACCCTAGCCTCCTTTCTATGGCCAGCTCCTGCTCCTATCCCCATCCTCGGGCAGTTCATTATCCTCAGAAGAGTCTTAAACGCAGAGGTGTTCTGGCCATTAAAGCATTGTTCAAGTCCTGCTTGTGGCACGTGAGTACAATAAGGTCTTTGTTCTGGTTTCGCCTATGTGTTCCTTTCCCAGTTATCCAGTGTCCTGTTGACATCTGACAATACACCCCTGGAGATTTTGTCTGTCCAGTGTGTTTACCTCAGATTCTTGGCATTGAGCTGGGAGGATGTGTCTTGGCTTTCTTTTTCTTTTGTCATGTGGATATTTACACATACTCCATAGCTTATGTTAAGTGACAGCCTTGGGCCCAGGAGCAGGAAGAGGAAATATGGTGTTTATATACCCCGTCTTAGTCCTCTGGCTGCTGGACCAAGTACTGCAAGACCCCGCTTAGATGCCAGGCAGGAGAAAATGGAGACTAGAGGGCTTCTCAGGCCAAGAAAGTGCAAATATTGATGTTTTCCATGCTCTTTGACTGGGAACTACTAACATCATGCGAGTAAGAGTAGAAAAAAAATCTTTAAAGGTACAATACCCCATATGTGTACAAAGATCAGCGACTTACTCATCAAAATGGGTGACCATATGGTTGGCCAGAATATACAGGTCACTGAGTTTAATTGGCCAGCAGAAGAGGATGAGTTGTCTGTTTATATCAAAGCTGTCCATTTGAAGATGACATGTAGTCATTGTAAAACTTTTTTTTTCTTTTTCTTTTTGAATTTACACCACAGTTTATGGAGTGATACGGTTAATGTGTTTTTGCACATTTGTTTTTCAGATGTCACATTAGGAGTTTTGCTATGCAGACCTCATTCTAGCATTAGCTAAACACCCCAATAGTGTGAGGTCTGTGGGAAGTTATTTTGAACAACTAACTCCTCCAAATGTTTACTTTTTTTTTCACTGCTTTTTTTTTCACTCATGCTTCCTGTATTTCTGTTCCTTGGGCTAGTTCCAAAAATTGTGCTGCAACTTTTACAAGCTTTTCACATTGTCAATTAGACATTGTACGTTCCAATGATTTTGTATTAAATATTATGGCTACAAATTATTACTCATGATTAATTATACATTGAATGAACATATTATTATGAAACACCGTTTAATGGTTTGGGGCCAGTAGGATTTTTTAAGGAATTAATACTTTTATTTAGCAAGAGTGCATTAATGGGTTAGTTCACCCAAACATGTTCTGTCAGTATTTACTGCACCCTATGTTGTTCTAACCCCGAAGACCTTCGTTTCATTTTCGGAACACAAATTAAGATATTTTTGATGAAATCTGAGAGCTGGATCACTCCTGCATACTAGTCCATAGGCTTCTTGAGGAATTGAAACTCTGCGTCCTCAAAAAGTTATTAAAGACATCGTTAAAACAGTCCAAATGACGTACAGTGGCTCAATCTTAATTTTATCAATCGACAAGAACACTTTTTGTGCACAAAACAAAAAATAACGACTTTATTTCAACTATTCACTTCCTTTCTCTATGAGCCTCTAGTCAGTTAACGAGTGTGATAGCGTAAAGCTACGCCATATGTAGGCTCACTGTTGGCCGATGCTGGTCATGTGTTTGATGTCGTGTGACCGTACAATAACAGAAGCTTACACTATTAAACTAGTAACCTGACTTCGAGGCACAGAGAGAAGTATATGAATAATTGAAATAAAGTCATTATTTTCGTTTGTTTTTGCACACAAAAAGTTTTCTCGTTCGCCTTGATAAAGTTAAGATTTAGCCACTGTAGTCACTTGGACTATTTTAACAATGTATTTAATATATATATATATATATAACTGCTTTTACAGTGTTTTTGATCAACTTCTTTCAAAAGTATCTTACTGACCCCAAATTCGAATGTCAGCTATAACTTAGTGAAGTTATGTAGCTGAACTGTTAGCTGTTTGCTATTACCACAGCGACTTATATGGAATCTGCAGTGTGCATTTATAGTCATACCACAGACGGCTTTAAACGCAGTTCATCCAGCCAGATTTAAGAGTCTTAACTGTGTTAACTACAATGAACCCGCGCTTGTTTTGTGAATACACCTGTTAGAGAATCTTGTTCACTGTAACTGTTCACCTTTCTGAATGGGTTTAGTAACCCTTCCAGGAAAATAGTGCTTGTGAAATGATAATGGTATAAGAAGATAGTGGCATTTTGAAGATATCTTTCTTCTTATTTGTACCTGTAATATAAGTATCTTTGAAACTACATAAACATCTATGGACATACAGTAAATGTGTATGTGAGCTATTCACACATTCTGGAATGTACAATATTATTTAGATGTGCTCGCTGACAGATGTACACATAATATGTTTTCTTCCATGGTGTAGACTTAATACCAAGACTCCTGAACTGAGACATCCTAATACATCACCAGCATGACACATTCTTCCTCTGGTTCCATCCTTCCTTTTTACCTTGAAGGGAAGTCACATGTCTATAAAGGACACTGCATTTGTGGATATTTTGTGCCAAGGTTGCTCTGTCTACCATGAGTTGCCAACAGCTGTCGTTCAGGGAAGGGCAGCTGGGCAGTCTTTGCTCTGATAGGAGATCTGCTCAGTAGATGCCACCAGCAGAAGTCTGGGGTCACATGTGGGTCGCCCAGTGTGAGAGGTGAAGCTGATTATGGGTTAAGAACTATTTGATGTCTGGTGAGACACAAAAGCATACCATTTTGAGTTGGACTGAGACTACAGGAAAATAATATAGCGTTTTTCAAAACCTGTGAATATTCTTGGTCTTTGATTCATGGATGACTGATTGAATTTTTTAAAAATTATTATAGCCTTCTTTATTTATATTTTTAATTAGCTTTTTTTTTTACTTAATTTTATTCCAGTTAGCAATTCTACTGCTTCAACTTGATCTCTTTTCAGTTATTTACCAAAGCAACATTTCTAGTTTTTATTTAGTTAAGTTTTCAATCTAATATTTATATTTATTTATTTTAATTAGCAAACTTTTGTTTTAGTTAATAATGATAATTAATTATAACATTCTAAGTTGTTTTGCAACATTGTATTGAATGTTCTACAGGAAGGCTATTTCATGGAAATGTGTGTGTATTCATGAGGCAGCTCGAGTCGGTGAACTGATGAGGGTTAAAAACATCCCAAATATTTCTATGTAAGAGTGACTTAAGTCTTCTATCTTTTTCTGATTGAAAAACAAATGTACAAAAATAGCCTGTCTGGTGCGTATGAAGAAGGTGGAGTAACTGAATAGATCCCAGTATGGAAGGGAAGCTGTGACTTCCTGTCTTTGGGTGCATGGGCGGGACACAATTGCAGCTGCAGCAGACAGCGGGAGATAGAAGCCAAGGGAACTCTGGCTCCTGGTGCAGAGATATGCCAAGAAAGGACAGGTTCGAGAAAGACAAATGTTCTTGGTGACCTATCATCTAAGATAAGTCTGAGCCAGTTATCTGTATTAAATCTCAAAACATGAGTGTCACGTGGGTTGTCAAAGGCTTGCGAGTGGAAGAGTATTGATGACCCTGAACGATGTCACCACAGCAAAATGCTCCAACGTTCAGGATGCATATTCAGCTTCTGTTTTAAAGCAAAGCCACTTTGGACTCCATGTGGAGTTCAGTTTAATGAGAGAAAACCGGTTAGCATTATTAAAATAACGTTACAGAGCAAGCGATCACCTTGCGTTAACATCTGACATGCTAGAATGCTTGTCAGGTTTGCAACTTGTCACTACACTAATGAGTGTCCATGTGCGTTTCATATCAGAAGAACAATGAGAGCATGTTAAGTGTTTTTTAGAATAACTTCAGCCAAAAAAGGCTTTATTAAACTTTAAGTCCTTAAATAATAGAGACATTAAATGATATCGAATCCAATTAAAATCATAGTTAAAGCCAATTAATTATTCAATTAATTCCTGACTAAAAATCCTTAAACATTTATCTAGTCATATTGAAAAAAAATGGAATTCCTTTATTACACTTTTACCATTAGCTTCTATTGAATTTAATGTAATCTTTCACATGTGGAAGCTGAGAACAGAGCCTACATGCTCACAACACGGTTTTGTTTAGATAAATTGGAAGAGATAAAGGATTTATACGTAAAACGGAAACACTTTTAAAAAGTATTGATTTCTTTTTTCGTTAATGTTTAGTATATGTGGTCCAAATGTAAGTTTGACTTAACTTTAAGTTTAAATTTTGTTGGAGTGACATTTTGGCAACAAGACACAAAACGACTGCATAGAGGCTATGACACAAATGTCATCAGGACATAATCATCGTAATGTAACAATTAAAATTGGTCATTTTGTCACGGAACGGGTAAAACGGGAAGCGTGGCATACAAGTGTGGGTGGATAACAAACATCAGGGACGAACCAGCACAGGACTGCAAACACAGGGAAACTTAAAAGCAACACCAAGTAGCTTCTCCTCTGTGGTCGCCCTGCGTAGGTTGCAAGCGGAATTTTCCATTTACTGCTGTCGTAAATAATCTAGCCTGCCATGCCATCCTATCTTCGTCAAGCCGCACATGCTTTCTGAATCATCCAGCACGTTGCTTTGCAATCATGTATGGCAATTCAAAAGCTCTCCTGGCTGGCTAGGTCTCTTAGTAGTTGTAGTCTACTGTTAAAATGCGCTCCACCTCTGAGCAATTGTAGCAGCTTGCCGTTAGAGCAAGTCACAGTGTAGTTTTCTTATGCTCAGTTCGGACTACAGAAACGAGACCCGATATGGCAATCTACACGCCGGCTTCACACCGCAAGCAGCAGCGCGTGAGCAGTGCGACAGCGCAACTACATCGTCACTGCAGCTGCAGACGCGCAAGAGTATTCACACTGGAAACGTTTGTGCAGCTGTCACACCAGCAGCTCCAAAGCGACAGAAGAACAATTTAAACAATGTTCTTTAACCATTGGGTTTCAGACAACTTTTTGATTTTTATTCATTATATGCCTGTATTTAACTTGCAGAATATTTGAAATAAAATTGTTGACTCACCATCTGCAGAAATAACAATTTCATTCCACACTTTTTCCTTTATAAGATGTGTCCTTGTAGTACCTGTTTTTTTGGCTCATTATATATATTTTTTAATCATAACCATACTTTCACCCAAATGGAATGATTAAAACAAGTTTGGGTAAACCTTCTACAATTATTGTTTTTAATCGATTTTTTTGTGACATAATCCAGTTCTTAAAATACACTTATTCTGAGCATTTTAAGCACCTTTTGTGTGAAATATTTTTTATTTTGTCTATCAAAAGTGTGCTTTCACTTTAATGGAGCGTCAGCAGCGGGGCAATAATAGACTCTGCCGAAGCTCACGCGAAGCTCCTGCTTTGACGCTCACGCTGCTGCTGCTGCTCGCGGTATGAACTATGGCGCTCGCCATATGAACCGGTATGAACGCACTTTGATTAACATGCACGCCGGAAAAAATACGCGCTGCTCACGCACCGCTGCGCTTGCGGTTTGAACCGGCGTTACATAGAGTGGATATATCAGATAAAGGACGCAAAGCGGTGACATAAGTGCATTTCACCATATCAGCGACTTGATGAACCACTAAACCATTTTGAAAATATTATTTTAAGAAAAAAAATCGTACTTAGGGGAATAATCATAAGGCAACGAGGCAGGCAGGAGAACACATGGCACAAGGAAATAACATGACAGCAATGTGCTCACAACAGACTAAACATAAAAACACATGACAAACCCATTCATCCAAATTTGCTCCTAAATGCTTCATGTACTGTCATATCGATTAATTGTGATCAATTGCATCTAACATAAAAGTATATGTATATACACACACACACACACATACTGTATATAGCTACATATAAACAAACTTTTATGCTATATGATTAGTCGTTTTGATAGCACTAATATACTACTGTATAATTGTCTGGAGCCCTGTTGCCTAAACACAAATCTACTAAATAATGCTACAATGGCTGCATTTTCCTTCTGATTTGTAAATTTTTGAACCTCTACTAAATCTGTTTTGCATTCTCTTCTCTGTCTCCTTGCTATCCAGTGCAGGCACTGTTGATCATGGTCCACCACTGAGTCAAGCTGTGGTGCACACACGGCAGAGAGGAGAGCAAGAGGGCTTCAACTGATCCTGTCTTCACATTTGTTTTGCACAAGGCTGGCTTTTAAACATGTCTGCAGAAGTAGAAACCCAGCACACCCCTGTCGAGCAGGCACCTTTTAAGACACCCTCCAAAAAAGAAAAGAAGAAGGGTATGTGACAATGACACTTTTCACACGTCAATATCTTGTTGTTTTTTTTGTTTTCTTGTATACAGTCCAGACCTTGGGTGATTCAAGTGTTTTAAGCACAGCTTTGCCAATGATTGTTTGAAAGGCTGCAATCATTTTACTTTTTACTTAATTGGTGGTTTCTCAGTAAAAGTCTCTATTATGGGAGAACATGCAATGGATTGTTTAAAGGAAGTACAAAAACTGAGTAGACGTCTTTGCTGACCTACTTGTGTCTACTGGCACATCATTAGTGGTATAGTGAGTATCCCACTGAGATTTGCTGTGAGTCTTTAGCTCTGTGTAATGTGAGTTGCTCCTAGCATCCACGTCTCCAGAGCACCTACAAACACCAAGCTTGATCCATTACAAACATGTAATGAACCTATTCTGAGGTAAAACTAAACCCTCATAAGAGTTTTGAAACTTCTATTGTTCTTGCCACCTCCCAGATGAAAAGCCAGTTTGTTTAGAGATTTGATCTCAGAATTTACATGAAGTTATGAGTTCTCCAAAAAAGATGAAGAGAGATGTTTCATTTTGAGATTACATTCATGATTTATGATTCATTCTGGACTCCGAAGGGTTTGCCATATTGTTCTCAGACTGTACAGTTGGAATCAGACACAAATGATTTAATAGTTATGTCTTAACCTAAATGCATCAGTTTATCAGTAAATGTGTGCTTTCCTTGGAAGGTTTCAGACATTAATCTGTGTTGTGGAATGTAAGTCATGGGTGGGCTTTTGCTAGTTTCATAGGATATTACTTTAGGCCTTCTGGCTTTTTAAATATTGTAATAAATTTAGATTTTTTTTTACTTCTGCATCTAGGGACATTTATGTGCAGCTTAATTATTTATTTAAATATATTAAGAAATGCAAGGACCTAAATGCAAAGCTGACCTAGTAGTAGCACTATGATTGTGTTTGTGTTATTATGTATTTGACCCAGTGATTACATCTGACAAATTAAGTTCTGTCTGGTAAAAAAAAATAAGACACTGTTTCCTTTCAAGAGGACAGTTTGAGTTCATCAAGTTCCTTGACATGTCGTGTAGCACGGTGCAAAGTTGGCGAACAGCCACCTGCAGAAACCTAAAATCCTCCGTCCAGAGCTTCAGGGGCCTCTTTGACCCAATATTTCTCTGGATTTATTTTTCTAAGCTGGAACCTGGTGCACAGTGGTATTGTTTGTCTTGCCTAGCTCATTCATACCAACAGAGCACACTAGTGATGGATTCCATTACAGTTCTGTTGCTGTTTCCACAATACCTTCCAGCTGCGACGGCAAGACACTCTCCAACATGTCTATTTATTAGCCTTTTCCACAGGCATGAAAACAAGCAAAATGATTCCCACAGTCTCACGTGGAATAACCAGCAGTGATTTGGGCAATGAGGTGCATCTGGGGTTGAAGGAGTCATGTGTTGGACATAGAAACAAAAATATATTGGTGCAACATCACATTTGATCTTTCAGCCACATTGTTATTGCAGTTCATGTATAGGCCCATTTTTCTTTCATATCTTTAACTTTTTATAGATAAATGGGATTTGGGAAATGGGACTTTTAAGGGATTTGGCTTACCTTCATGATCAGGCTCATTTGTGAGCAATAGGGAATATTTATTCAAATTGTTCACTCTCCACATACCCCACTCATGAGTTTTTACTCCCAGACCAACAAAAATCACTTGTCATCTTGATTAAGACCTTAATAGTAATAAGTAAGCCTAGAAATAACTGTGTTGGTGCTTAAACTTACAACTATGGATGCACCTGTATTAAAATTATGGCCGATAGTGGTAAGCCGATTGATTGATTTTATGTTATGGCCAATATTAAAAAGGTATCTTATCTAAATAAATGGAATAAAAACATGCTTAAAACGTATTGAAAATAATTTACATGCTACAAGTGAATTAAGGCATCACAACATTATAATGTACAGTATGATAAAAAAGGAAATATATTAAAATTAGATAAAGATTACGTATAAAGTCAGCATGCATTTAAAATTCACCCAATCTTATTTCGAACGATTGATCCATGCATGTTTCATTGTTTTACTTTTTTTCATCCTCATAATGTTTAATCAAAATGTTATAATTCATCTTCCAGTGAAACGATAGACTTCTCTCTGGTGACGTATGCAGGATTTCTCCAATCAGCCCAATTAAACTTAAATAACTTTATGTGAGAGTTAGATGCGGCACAGTAATATAGCAAGCAACTTTATTTATATAGCACATTTTCAAACAACAGACGTTGCCCCAAAGTGCTTTACATAAATGATAATAATAATGCAAGTTGCTTGCTTTCATAGTAATATAAATGTTAGATTGCTGATTAACAATTGACATGCACAAAATGTTCAACCAGTACATTTAAAAAAAAAAAAAATCAAATATCAGCCAGTCCTGTAGATCTTGCTGTAAATACCCACTCTATGAATATTCTGTTTATTTTAGCCAATTAAAAAAAACAGACAGAACAAAAAGATCTACACATGCCATTTAATGAAAACAGTGACTAAACCAATCACTCATATTTATGGGTATTATATGTTCACTTTGGGAGGGGGTTATAGAGCTGAAACCTCAAGCCTGTAGAGTCCCTGCATGGGATGAATGTCAATGTTGTCCCTCAGCTTGGCCACAGAAGGCATGAGGTCTGGGCCACGGCCAGACTGTTCTCTCTCAGTCTCTTTTTGTTTCTCTGCGTTTGACTCACTTTCTCTTTCTCCGCCTCTGCCATCTCAGCAGCGCGACTGGCCAAAAAGGGACATCACCACACAGTCAGCTGAGCTCTGGTTTTGAAGTGAGACACAGGGCAGGCAGAAAAAATAAATGTCCAAAAGTCAAGAAGAAAGATAGTGAGATACCACAGAAGACCCAATGAAGAGCTCACACAAAGAAGAGATTGGCTGTTTCCCAGGGAGGAGGAGGAGATATATGAACTCTCAAACTAGCCAATAATGTGGCACATATCCAAAACAACACAATTTTAAGGTCTTTACTATTCGCTTTTACCCACACTTCTGATTTGCGTCGTGTACAACCAGTTGTGATGGTGAAGCTATTTTCATTTGAATTTGCAGTAGCTGAATGCACGATAACAAAGCACCACAACAAGGATGTAATACGCACATTTAAAGGGGTCATGAACTGGCTTTTTAAATGTTTTTATTTTGTTGTCTGAGGTCAACTTATGACGTTCGCTTGGTTTTTACATTCAAAAACTTCTTCCCTAGTTTTCAGCCTACTTGAAAAATGCTCGGATTTTATGGGCGTATCTCATTGAAGACTAGGAAGTAAACGCCCACTGCTGTGAGTGGATAACAGTTTTGCATATTATAATGAGCTTCAACTCTGTCGTTGGTTTCGGTTCGGTGCACGTGGGGGAATTTGTTTTGAAAACCACTGTTGTAAAATGGCAACCGGAATGATTCGCCCATACATGTTTGACCCAGAGTCCTATCCCGAATCGCAGGACAATGAACCAACAGCACCTCGAATACAACGGATACTTGTAGACACATACACATAATTATTAGATATCAAACGATCTGTAACAATGCAATGCTAGCCGAGGAGATCTAAAATAAAAATATTACTCACATAAGTGTGTTGCACCACTCCTGTTGGATCCAATATAGAAGGTACAGCACCTTTTTTAATCTTAATCGGTCTGAAAATCCAGCCTCGAACTGTGTCTTGTTCACAAAACAATCCTCGGTGAAATGAAGCGAACATACGGATAATGTTTTACACTCATCTGTGTTCTGAAGTTCTGAAACTTACAGGATATTCTTATAATATGATGACCTCTTAGATGTCAAAAGCTCAAGGAAATTTTGATTTCTCAGTACATCACCCCTTTAAATTATCAGAGTAAATGCAGAGAAAACCATTGGAGAAAACCCGAAAGTAAAACAGATAATTTTATAATTAAATATTGCAATACTTCGCGATACTGTATCGATATAATTGCGTGCGTAACATATCACAATACTCAAGAGAATAGATTTATTTCCCCACTACTATCTGGACTGCTTGCTCTGTGTATTTTCCACATTTGTAAAGTGGGTGCTTGTGAACAATGAATAGGATTTACCATCTGCCCTGTTGAGGAGGACAACACCAGCCCCACTCCGGACCCAGAGCCCAGCCAGCCACCTCTCGCTCACTGCACGGAGCATACTCCAGGATCCACCGCAAGAGACAGATTCCAAGCCTACCGTGATGCCAGATTGGCCGCCTGAGCCAATCATTGCCCCAGAAACCAAGCCCAATGGAAAGTCTGTCCAGGTGCGTGAGCCGGCAACATCGCCTATCCCAGTAGGTGTGCTTATGAAATACGAGAGGATAGATTGGAGACCCATCCATTCTTGAGGCCTCCTGCATCTCCGCTGGTCCCTTCCAGCTCCAAGTCTCCTGCGTTTCCAACAATCCCACCCAGCCTCCCTCTCCCACCTCCTCTACCAAAGATAGTCAGTCCTTCAACCCCATCTTGACTGGTTCCCTTCAGTTCTTTGCCTCTTCCTCTGTTTACTCCAACTCTGCTGCACAGATCTGCTTCGGGTCTTCCAGTCTTCTGTTCCGCCTTTGCAAATGGATCTCCCAGCTCTGCCTTGGTTGAGTCGTTTAGTCGGCTCCACCTGGGCTCCTTGCCCTCGGCTCCAACGGCTCCCTCATCCCTCTGGCTTCACCTTGGTCAGTCATCACTCTGCATGACCATGGACTTTGAGGAATTCAGCTGCTTTTACCTCCCTCCAACCGGCTCCGACGTCCTCCCGTACTCTGGCTTCAGCTTTGCCACTCGTCCTCACGGCTCAAGGACCTACAGTGTCACCCGGTCTCTGTGTCTCCTTGTCTCCACCTGGATCTCCAACACTCCTGGCCCCACCGCGGGTGGTCAGATATCTGACTCTTTCCTGGCTTTTACCTCCGTCATCTCCACCGTGATGTATCCATCTGCTGACTTTTGCCTGTCTCAGACTCCTCGTCCTCCCCCAGAGCCATCCCCCTCCTCTGTTAAACTTTAGAATGCGAGGATGCGCCTTCCGAGAGGGAAGATACATGTTTAGTTTTGATTCTGTTTTGTTCCTTTTTTGCCTGTGTTTCCACCATGGTTCCTTGCCCCTCGGCTCCACCTGTGATTGTGGTCCTTATGGCTCCACCGGCTCCCTCATCCCTCTGGCTTCACCTTGGTCAGTCATCACTCTGCATGACCATGGACTTTGAGGAATTCAGCTGCTTTTACCTCCCTCCAACCGGCTCCGACGTCATCCCGTACTCTGGCTTCAGCTTTGCCACTCGTCCTCACGGCTCAAGGACCTACAGTGTCACCCGGTCTCTGTGTCTCCTTGTCTCCACCTGGATCTCCAACACTCCTGGCCCCACCGCGGGTGGTCGGATATCTGACTCTTTCCTGGCTTTTACCTCCGTCATCTCCACCGTGATGTATCCATCTGCTGGCTTTTGCCTCCTTTTTGACTCCTCGTCCTCCCCCAGAGCCATCCCCCCTCCTCTGTTAAACTTTAGAATGCGAGGATGCGCCTTCCGAGAGGGAAGATACATGTTTAGTTTTGATTCTGTTTTGTTCCTTTTTTTGCCTGTGTTTCCACCATGGTTCCTTGCCCCCTCGGCTCCACCTGTGACTGTGGACCTTATGGCTCCACCGGGCTCCTTCATCCCTCTGGCTACACCTTGGTCAGTCATCACTCTGCCTGCACCACAGACTTTGAGGAATTCAACTGCACCTCTCAGACTCCTCGTCCTCCCCAGAGCCACCCCCCTCCTTTGTTAAACTTCAGAATGCGAGGACGCGCCTTCCGAGAGGGAAGATACATGTTTAATTTTGATTTTGTGTTCCTGATCCTAGTTTGTTTCCATTATGTTATGCTCCCGTCTAGTTCCTTATGTTTTTAAGCCCTTAGATCTCCTCAATGCCTTGTCTTGTGTTAACGTTGTGTTCCTATGTGTGTTATATAAGTACTGTTTATTAAAAGATACTTGTTCGTTCTCTCTCTCACTCTGGTGGATAATCTGCACACGCAAACATTACACATATCAGCAGCTCTCTGAAGTACTTTGTGTTCATTTTAATCAGCCTCCTTCAGATCTTTTTGTGCCATTGGGTAATCGCCCATATTTTGATATGCACTTGGGTAACTTGCTGACATTTTCAGTGATTGAGTAGCATTCAGACTGAGATTCAGAGCTGAAATTCTGCTTGAGATAACTCTGTATCTCAGACAGCTGGTACCATCAGTTCCTTCCGAAAGGCATTTATCATAACAACAGCCGTAATTATGTCTCTGAATCGTTTCTCATTCCTCTAAGAATAAAGAATTTTGTAAATGATTCTGCACTGACTATTCATTCCCATTTTAGAATGCTTTTGTTTTGAATGACAGCTGCGTTTGTGATGAGCCGCATTTGCCTGCTGTAAACTGTAATCAGTTAATTATATGGAGCAGTATTTTAAAAAGGTTAAATGACAGGGGCTTGTCCTATACTACAGAAAGGACACTTAATTAGTGGTTTCATGTATGAGTGAAGAACTTGCTTCTTCAGCTCTTTTCAAAAGGATAAACCTAGCCAAGAAATCGATGGTATTTTCCCAGATTTGTTTGATGAAGTTCAAAAGAACTTTATTTTTTTAAATTTAACTAGAAATGTATCAATTTAATGCACCTTTTCTGGATAAAAGTATTAATTTATTAAACTGTGACCAAAATTTGGAAGTGTATATTTGTACTAAAATATTTGCACATATATTTTCATTTTCTAAACCATGACAAAAAAAGATAATTATGATTATTTACTTTATTATATACACAGCAGTCTATCTATTTTACAACTCTATTTAATAATAAAGCATTAAATTATTTCTCTTTTGCAACACACTTTAAATTAAATAAGTTAAAATCTCACAATATTTTGTTTTATGTTTTAGATTCAAATCTCTGTTTTTATCTGTTTTTCAGCTGCAGCGAGCCCAGAGAAAACAGATGAGTTCCTCCTTGCAAGGTTCAAAGGTAATGGAGTTCGCTACAAAGCCAAGTTGATTGGTGTAGATGATGTCCCTGAAGCAAGAGGAGATAAAATGAGCCAAGACTCCATGATAAAACTGAAGGTCAGTGAAAGGTCAAGCATTTTGTTTTTTTTTTTAGTACAGTATATCTTAAGAGACTTCTAGCCTAAACTAATGGCAGAGACATAGGAAAAGATTGATTTAGGACAATATGGATTTATTTGTATTGACTTTTCACAATGCATGTTGTTTTCCAGATAACAAGGAACATTCTCAGAACTTTGGCTAAAGTTCTGGCAATGTTATCTTAAAGTTATGAACAAACATTAATCCAGTCAAGTTAATATAACGTTTGTTCACTGTTATGTGGTCTTTAAAATGTTCTCAATTTAGCACAAACAATATATGCTGTATATTGTTCACCGAACTGTTAATTTTTAGTTTGTTGTTTGTCTAACATTTTTTACTGTTGCTAATTGTTTCAGAATGATTTGAGAACATTCAAAAGTAACGCCCCCATTATGCTTGCAGAATTACAAAATGAATTTTTCCCTTACCATTCATATAACCAAGAAAAGAAACTAGAGAGCATTCAGAGACAACTTTTTGTAATTTAAACGATACATAGCAAAATGTTTTAGAACATATTTTTGTCAGCTAGGTTTAAAGCTTCATAGAAAATAGTGCCCTAATGATCTCCAGAGGGCAAACTGTCAATGAAATATACCCTTAGATTGTTACGTTTGAGGAGAGACAGCTCTGCAAGAAAGAAAATAATTGAGTCAACAGAATCTTTTCCAGTGTTTTTGACATAAATATTACTGGCTTGACATAGTTATTCTGTTTTTAGTTTGTTCCGATTTAGTCCATGTATTTAGCAGGACACTGACTACATTCCAGTTATTAAAAATGATTTGTTTTTTATTCTCAGTAAACATTTATTTGTCTTTTCTCTTGCGATCCCAGGGCAAGGCAGTGGCAGCTCGCTCTGCGGGCAAACACAAGCAAAGAGTCTGGGTGAACATCTCCCTCGCAGGAATTACTATTACTGATGAGAAAACAGGGGTCTGTCTCTCTCACTCACTATTTTATTTATACTAGACTAGAATAAACTCTTCAACTGATATACCATTTAATACCCAACATACAGTATTCATTGTTACTTTCTTTTGATTTCTCCAGGCAAAAATACTGGAGCATGCAGTAAATAAAATCTCCTTCATCGCACGGGATGTCACTGACAGCAGAGCGTTTGGCTACGTGTGCGGTGCGGAGGGCCAGCACCAGTTCTTTGCCATTAAAACAGCACAGCAGGTCCAGTGAGAATTTATGGAGCAAAGCTGTTTCCTTCTTCACACACTCATGCCTTAGGCACACACAGACAAACTTGTTCTCTCTTTCTCTGTTACTTATTTCCCAGTAGTGCGTTTTTCTAAAGGCATTCCCACAAAAACAGCCCCCACCACCCCTGCTCACAAACATTCACTCATAAACCTGCTGGAAAAGTGCCTTTTAACACATTGTTTGTGTTTCCACTCAGGCAGAGCCTCTTGTCATTGACCTGAAGGATCTTTTCCAGTTAATCTTCAATATGAAGAAAAAGAAGTTGAGGGTTCAAAGAAGGTGTGTGACCCCTCAAAAACTTTTTTAGATGTATCTAGACTGTGTATGAGCCAGTGAGAAACTTTGATACTCATATTTCAAGTGTAACTCTTTCAAAATGCAAGATATTACTATAGCATTCAAAGTTTGGGTTGGGTTTAGGGTTAGTTCACCCAAAAATGAAATTTCTGTCAGTTGAATGAGTTGTTCCAACCCCGTAAGACCTTCGTTCATCTTCAGAACACAAATTTAGATATTTTTGATGAAATCTGAGAGCTGGATCACTCCTACATACTAGTCCATAGGCTTCTTGTGGATTTGAAACTCGGCGTCCTCGAAAAGTAATTAAAGACATCGTTAAAATAGTCCAAGTGACTTCAGTGTCTCAATCTTAACTTTATCAAGCGACAAGAACACTTTTTGTGCGCAAAAACAAACAAAAATAACGACTTTATTTCAACTATTCACTTCCTTCTCTATGGGCCTCTAGGCTCACTATTGGCCGACGCTGGTCATGTGTGTGATGCGTGTGATGTACAATAACAGAAGCTTACGTTATTAAACTAGTAACCTGACTCGAGGCACAGAGAGAAGTAAATGAATGGTTGAAATAAAGTCATTATTTTTGTTGTTTTTTGCGCACAAAAGTGTTCTTGTCGTTTGATAAACTTAAGATTGAGCCACTGTAGTCACTTTCTATTAGACTATTTTAACGATGTCTTTAATAACTTTTCAAGGCCGGCAAGTTTCAATTCCTCAAGAAGCCTATGAAAAACTTTTTTACCAACCCCAAACTTTTGAGTGGTAGTGTATGTATATCACCACAAACTAAACTACTCAAACTCTTTTGTATAGATATAGCTCTTTTTGTCAAAAATTATTTCTAATCAGATCTTGTTTTCTTTTTAGGATGAAAATAATAAAGTGATAGAGGTTAGAGACTTTAAATAAACATCTGCTAAATGTTTTATTATACTATATATTTTGCCTCTAACGTCCATCAATCTTACCTTAACAGAATGGCAGTGAAGGCTCACTCAATGACAGAAAAGTGAGTATGATTTACATTCACCAAATGGTCCTGATATTGTTTCACAACAGTTAAAGTGTTTTGTTAGTGGTCTCCAGCCTGAAGGCTCCCAGATGCAAGTAGAGTTGTGTCTCTCTGGCCCAGTTCCTAAAGCCCCCTGCTGGGTTGTCTTCATGTTGTTGTTCACCATTTGCACACTGCACCTAAACTAGTCTCCTCAGGGGGTGAAAGCTAATGAAGTTAGCAGACAGGAAATAACTGAGATGCATCACATAGCAGCTCTGGACATTCTCCCACCACTCCTTTCACTCACAGTCTTTGGAAAAACACAATTCTCCTCAATCTTCAATGCTCATTTCCTCCCATTCATCTGCCCTCAGTATGAATGGCTCTTCTTAGGTGTTTGGGTTTCTCTGATTCTGTTTGGTGTCAACTTTTTCTTCTACTCTGTTTTAGGGCGTTGAACAGCTGGACTTGTTTGGAGACATGTCGACCCCACCTGACTTAAACTCTCCCTCGGTAAGACTGTTGGGCAAGAATGAGTCATGCATATTAATGTATAAATATACACATTCAGACTGAATATGAGACGTTTTCACTCAATTTTCAATTGACGGTGACACTTTATTAACACAAGAATGATAGACTACCATTATGAATGCTATTTCCATGGAATTACCATATACACCAGCTCATTTACCAGACCAAAGCAACATTATCCAAATGAGACATTACGCATTTGAAAGAGACTAGTGGCGTTTAGACAAGTCTCTTATCCTGCTATAGTCCTTGTTTAGTCTCTGGTGCTTGATTGACCTCAAATGAAGAAAATGCCGTCACAGGGAGGAAAAGGCCTGGGTTCAGGCCAACAAAAATAACAAGCACTAAAAACTCAACAAGGCTCAGTTGTTTGAAGGCACTGCTCTATAGAGGAACTTCACAACTATATGAGGCTGTTTTTTCTCAGTATGATGAATTCTAAGGCCTTTGATATTAAATATGTTACATGTAAAATACCAGCCCGTTCTCATCCCAAGGCGTCATATACTGATGCTTTTGACAATGCGTTTACATCCAATGCACATTTAGCGTCAATATGAGACGCAGATATATATGGGCCAGAAGGCACCTCCTAGTGGTCTAACCCTAACCCTACCCCAGACCTAAACCTACCCTGAACTGAAGCGTGTTATATTGACACTAAAGGATGCCATGTGCGTTCGATGTATACGCATTGTCACTATATGACACCTGAGGATGAGAATGCGCTGAAAATATATAAGTTTCCACAAAAGAATGAATATTCCTTTATCCAGTCTTGTTCTGCTTGCTGTTTACTTTCATGGTTGACTTTTTACAAGTGGTGTTGATGCAGAGTTTGTTCTGTTCTTCTAACTAAACATTGCATTGACTGTGAGAGAACAAGTTCAGGTAATGTGTGCATATACTGTGAAGTTTATTCATTCATTTTTAGCCATCCATTATTCAACCAGTGTTTTGTTGTCAAAAGCATGGTATATTGGGGGAAAACACTTAAGTAGGGTTGCCAACTTTAGTAGAGTATAAGGGACACCAATGAAATGCACAAGAAATTGACTTAAATCGATTATCCTAAGCTTTCACTTTTTCTAATTTGTTTCCTACTCTGCTCTGTAGTTTCTATTGCATTTCTGCAGACATATAAAAGGTATTACAACAGTTACAAAACAGATGAGCTGTCTGACAAAGAGAAGAACAAGCAACAGAACAGGTCAACACACCCACCAGACCTCCCTGTTTTTTTTTCCTGTTCCAAATTCTGTTCTTTTGAACTTTCTATTCAAAAACTTGATATACTAAATATCAATCTGGGTGCGTTTCCTGAAAGCATCGTCAGCCAACTATGGTCGCAAGTTCTGTTGTTATCAGCATAGTTCAACGAGTCGGTGTTTCCCGAAACCATCGTTCCAACAAACATTTGCAAACAGCATCGCAAAGTTGTGTGGTTTGAGCGGCAGCTCTCTGACCTGTGGTTAGAAGCATCGTTTCTATATTGCATGACATTTGGACGTAATAAATCCTTAATCTTAAGCAAAATAAGCAAGCTGACATTCAGTACAACCGGTGCCTTTTATTCAGAATACATAAAAATGTAATTTACGTCTTTTAGTTTTTCAAAAGATTTGAAGTAAAGTGTTTGAAGAGTGCGCATGTGCGAACGTGCTCTACTATGTAAGAACGAGCCAAATATTGAGTCTGGTAATAAAGCAAAATAACTGAGAACAATTAGAAATAGTCCTCAGATGACATGTCTGTAATTTATATAAAACAAATCTAGCGTTAATTGGATCTCAAACGGTTTCATTAAAAGTAGTTATTACTCCACCACATGCGAAACCAACGTGGTTAACGATACTTTGCGACAGTGGGTTTCGGGAACAGTCGTGACTAGCTAGTTGATTTCTCCAACGATGCATCGTACTATGGTAGTGAAGCAGTGAACTACATCGTTGTACGGGAAACTCACCCTGGATACTCTCACTTTTTTGGAAATAGGCTCATTTTACAACCGCTTTTCAAATCCATTCAGCCAATTGTCTGATATTTAGAAGAATATCACTAACAAGACAGTTTCTGGTTTCAATGACTTCCATAAGTAGGACAAAAAATATATACTATGGAAGTCAATGAGACCAGAAACTGTCTGGTTACTGAGATTCTTCTAAATATCAGAAAATTGTCTGAATGCATTCAAGAATGGTAATACTCAACTGTTTAACTCTGGGGGAGTGGTAAAATTAGCCTTTTTCCAATTAAAAGTGGAGTATCCCTTTAAGATAATTAGGTAAAGATTAGCCTGACCTCATCATACTCATATTCTAGTCAGAATTCGAGTTCTGTATACTACTCCATAGGGCTTTGATTATGAGGCGTGTCTTAACCAAACCAGGAAAAAAAAACTCTGTATAGACTTACAACTCTTGGATAGACCTACAACCAATCAGAGCAATGCAGTAAGTGACGTATGTTGAACTACGCATAGTTGTCAACAGAACCAGAGACAATTTATATAAAATTCAAAACATTTTAACAGTGTTGGTACAAGACACTTCCCTTAAAGACAGAACGATCCTGTTTTTTACGAGACAGTTGGCAGCCCTACACTTATGTCATGAACGCACATGCTTGCAATTTTGATTGGTTAGACCACACAGCATTTATATGGAACAAGTTTACTTTATTTCATTCATGCATGACTTACATCTATACACCACTTAAATAAACATTCATGTATTAATGACATCATATTATTTATTTATTCTTCTCTTTCTGTTTCTCTCCAATTGTCCCAATCTTACTTCAGGAGTCTGAGAACATCCTGTTGATGGATCTGTCCACTGAGATAGACAACAATCAGAACTGTGTTAAAGGAAACCCCTTCACCTCATCTTCTATCCACAGAGCCCCGTCCAGCCTCTCGCCTGAGAACCCCTTCTCTTCTCAGCTCAACTTCTTCCCGCCCCTATCCATGACCCGTTCAGTGATGACCCATTTTCAAGCGACGACCAATCAATCAGGGACTACCCTGCCACAGAAAACCACAGCACTAATAACTTGTTCAATGGTGGCCCTAAGAATGGTGACTCAGATTACTTGGGCCAGCAGTTCGACCAACTCTCCAACAGGACAGTCATCCAGGCTCTCAGTAACGGCCACTGGCCTTTAGATGGCAGAGCTGCAGAAGCCACTAGCTGGACTCAGAACACTGTCCCAGTTCAAGAGCAGAACGGACATGGGAAAGTGACTCCTAATCCGTTTGTCATAGATTCGGAGAAGATGCAGCCAGTGCAGAATGGAGTGAAGCATGAGAATGGAGGCTTGGGTGAGCTACCGGTCAATCAAACCAAGGATTTGGTTATCATAAGCCCTCCACCACTCAATATGAAAGCCGGGAGGGGCAGGAAGGAGTGTAAAGGTGAGGTTACATTATTGACTATATTTTGATAATTAGATGGCCTCTTTCACATTCTACATTCTTTTTACTGCTTTCTTTTTATATCTTATATCTCTATTTATATCTAACACCACTTCATGATCTGGTAATGTTGTTTACCTCAATTTTTAATGCTTCAGTGACTTGTACTTGTAAGGTAAGGACTGACTCCCATCACATTATGACTTTATAAATATGAAAAAAGTATCTTATGTTCATCAAAGCTGCATTTATTTGATCAAAATACATTAAAAAACAGTACTATTTTGAAACAGTGTTGCAATTTAAAATAACTGTTTTCTATTTTCATATATTTTAAAATGTAATTTATTTATGGCATATTGATGATTTGCTGCTCAATAAACATTTCTTATCTAGCACACAATTTTATCAACATTGAAAATAAAAATATTTTGTGGATATATATATATATATTTTTCTCTCCTAGAATTATATATATATATATTTTTTTTTACTAGAATTATTTGATGAATAGAAAGTTCTAAGAACAGTGTTTATTTGAAATATAAATCTTTGTAACATTATAAATGTCCTAACTGTCACTTTTGGTCAATTTAATGTGTCCTTGCTGAATAAAAGTATTAATTTCTTTAAAAAGAACCTATAAAACTTTTACAGACCCCAAACTTTTTAACGGTAGTCAGTGTGTAGGCTATTTATAAGATGTTATATGGTTAATTTCTAGTGGTATAAATAATATTTTCTTTACCTTACAATTAAACTTGTTTAAGCCTGTTCTGGGTTTTTTTGTTGTTGTTGTCTTTTTTACTTTTATCTAACCTGGCTGGTTTTGTGATAATTTTCTATTCTCTTTTATAGTCCCCTTCAAATGAAAAACTTGAGATGGATCTATTTGTTTCACCAAATCAATCAGAATCACCACCTCCTCAAACCGAAAACTGCCCTGTCAACTCTGTCAGTCTGTTCAGCAGAAGCCCTTCCTCCACTGAAGCAATCTCAGTTCTTGGTAAGATACTCTTGAGACAATAAATAACTTGACATTTGTGACCACAAAACCATTTCACATGGGTCAATTTTGTGCAATTGAGTTTTATACATAATCAGAAAGCTGAATGAATAAGCTTTTCACTGATGTATGGTTTGTTATTATATGATCATTTTTGGCGAGATACAACTATTTGAGAATCTGGAATATGAGGATGCAAAACAAAATCAGAAACATTGAGAAAATTGTCTTTAAAGTTGTCCATTTATGTTCACGGTTGTGCTGCATTCACTCACAAAAATAAATGTTTTATACAATTATCGGTAGGAAATTTACAAAATAATATTCATCAAACCTGATTTTTACCTAATATCCATTTGGGCATAAAAGAAAAATCTATAAATTTCAACCCATACAATATTGTTGGCTATTGCTGCAAATATACCCATGCTACTTGTGATTGATTTTGTGATCCAGGGTCACATTTGTGAGTTTCCAATAAAATACTTTTTCGAAATGTCAGTGATTCTACTTTTGTGATGTTACCTTTATACAGTCATGAAATGGAATGGTACCTAATTTTAGGTACCTTTAAGACAGTATGAAAAAGGTATAAAGGTGTAATTCAATAATCTCTATAATTATATATATATATATATATATATATATATATATATATATGATAATACATAGAGATTATGAAAATTACATTTCATATACACTCCCTTTCAAAAGTTTTTGATGTTTTGAAAAAGTAATAAATTAAAACAGTAATATTTTAAAATATTATCACAATTTAAAATAACTGTTTTCTATAGGATTATATTTTAAAATGTAATTTATTTTTGTGCTGGCAAAGCTACATTTCAGCAGCTATTACTCCAGTCTTCAGTGTCACATGATCCTTTCTTCTCATTATCACTGTTTAAAACAGTTATAATGCTTAGTATTTTTGTGTAAACTCTAATGATTTTTTTTAGGATTCTTTGATTTTTTTTTTTTTTGTTTGTTTTTTAAAGAACAGCATTTATTTGAAAAAATCTTTAGTAACATTATAAATGTATTTACTGGCACAATTTAATGCATCTTAAAGGTATTCAATTCTTTTAAACCTTTAAGGGATATTGTGCAGTTGAATAATATTCACAAAGGGGTGGCTGATATGGTGATTACTATTCTGTTATCACAGTAATTACAAATTGAAATGTTTAGCTCTTTGTGTCCAAAGAATGGCATGGTCCATTTAATTATTGTAAACCTGAATAAGTGCAGCTTTTTAATATTTAACTTTCTTTTTATCAACTCTATATCTTCTCTAAAGAAGGGTTGTCTCTACAAGCTCCACCTGCAGTTTCCACTCCTGGAGACGGCTCCGATGCGAATCAGCCCTCTCGTCCATCTTCCCCAGCACCATCAGTGCCTCTCAGCCCTTCACTCAAGTACCTGTTTTCTCCACTTCTCCTGGGCCTGCTTGGGGAACTACTCCTGGAGGTTTTGGAACCTCGACCGTAGCCCAACAGCTTCCATCATGGACCACTCCCTCAGTCTCCAATGGATCCAATGGATCCTGGACCCATCATACAACCCTGGGGAACCCCTTTCAGACCAGGCGTATTTCCCCTCAGCCTTGTGGCCGATGGACCACAGAGCTCCAGTCCCCTCCACTGGTTCCACCTCGGGCAGTAGCCACCAAAGAAGCTCCAAAAGTGGACAGTAATGCTTTTGTGGACCTGGATCCTCTAGGAGAAAGGAGAAGAGGAGATGTCAAGGAGATGTTTAAGGATTTCCAGATAGCTAAGCCACCAAACATGGCAGCAAGGGAAAGGTATGCAGATATGGCTGTTTTTGTAATTAAAATCTCACCCATTTTAACGATTCATTAACACCATCTCCGCATCCTGCTGTGAGTCGCTTATAACGCTGAATTTGGGAATGCAGCGAATGACAGGATCACTTTATTACACATTTGCATAAGCATTTTTAGCATTATTTTAGCATTAGACATACATTTTTAGCATTTCACCCAAGCGGCAACATTCTAATCTGAAAGATGAAGCCTACCCGGAAGTGCGATAAACTGCAATACATCTCAAATCCGCTCAGAGGCCGGTCCCAAAGGGAGCAATATCCATAGACGTCATGTTAAAATCTCCGTTTTCACAGCATAAATTCATATGTTTACAGTTTGGTCCCATGGACTTTTATTGTAATCTTCAATATGTTCCGGGTGCCTGACAACTGTGAGGGGGGTGAAATTTTTTTTTACTCGTTAGTTTAGATCATGTATTTAGATATAAAACGTATGTAAATAAGGGCGGTTAACTTTGATTGACAGCTGAGAACGGGCTGCGCCGAGTGAATTTGACGTCTCGGCCATGATCTGACACAACACATCATACCACCTCTGTATCCTTTCTGAAACATTTGTATTTTGTATTTTCCAGATATGGCGCTGCCCATACCCCCATAAACAGCCTCAAACGCGTTCTTTAGAGAGTCTATGGGTCGACGGCACAGACGCTTTTGTCCATATTTTTTACAGTCTATGATTTCACCAGATTTGTTACGGCCAGAGAATGTTTAATTGAAGAGAATTGGCACTGGCTGGTTACTTCCGGGTTCTGCGACTGGCTGCAGTAACACGTCTCTGTCCACATCGCAGGTCTGGCCCGTAGATGCACGACCAAATGAATGGAGTCTATGGCCCTGTCCCAAATCGCTCACTTCGGCGCGGACTTGCGGTCTCGTGGACTTAAATTGCGCGTGCTCAGCCAGTCTCCGAGTCCGTAGGCTGTCCCATTTGGCATTGGGCGCTGCTGAAGTGTGCTCAGCAGCGCCCCCTTATCTACCCTTGAAGCGGCCTTCCGCCTTAAGCACCGCATAGATGCAGGTCTCCGCGCACTTTAACTTAATAAAAGCGTGTTAAATAATACGATCGCATTATATGATTCATTACATAAATAGAACCAAATGTATTGGCTTTACTGAGTCATAAACGTATTATGAATATTGAAACCTATACATTTTTCTTAAACTCATTTTCATTTTGTGTTAAAATTGAACATTATGTATTATTATGTACAACTTTTTTATCATTTACATAACCATGACATCTATTGTAATGCCCAGGTGGCATATACAATTATAGAACTTTAAAAGCAGGCTGCGTAGTTCACATGGACATAAGATTTGAGAAAATAAAATAAATCCTGTTTTTGTACTTCTTATACTGTCTATGCAACAACCAGACCGTCTTCCTGTTTCCGGCGTGAACGATCAGAGTCTGTCCCAAAAATACCTCTCAATGCGCCCTCGAAGACTCGCGCTAAGGGCACTATAGGTCTGCACTTCATGACGTAACCGAAGTGTGGACTCTGAGGAAGTCCACAGAGTCCGGAGTGTGCCATTTGGGACAGGGCCTATGGGGTTTCACCCCCAGAAATCCACTTTTCTCAGGATGTAATTTTTTGTCAAGTAATTTGAAAGTTGCATTCAAAAGGGAGGGCTAAGATAATACACTTAGCTGAAAATTGCATTTTTAAGTTCACTTATCTGTTCTAAAAATCCGTTCAAAAATGTGATGACGTCACACAATAACAGAATGCTAGCGTGTTCCAGCCAACAACGGCCTAACTTGTAAGAAATCAAAAGGACATAAGTACTCGTGTCATTCGACTTTTGGCCTATAATCTACATTGAACTGCGAAATCAATAATAAAATCTATGTTGATTTAACAACAAGCAGGTGAAAGAGACACATTTAGCCATTTAGCCCCACGATCACCTCCAGTGGAATTCTAATGGAACTGCAACCAAGATGATACACAATAGGGCTAATAGGAAGTGCCAAGGCTCTCTGTTAGACGGGCTCTGTTACGGTTGCGTTTTTAAACATTCACCTAAACACAAAGGTCTTCCTGCAGTTTTCCAACAAAATAAAAGCTTGAAGATTTAATGTTTGAAAGTGAAAAATTAAGAAAATAAATATTAGTACTGTAACTTGTTATGTAAAATAGAATTATTATTCTAATTATCAAATACATTTTAAAACTTTGTAATATGTTTTCAGTCCAACTGCATTATTACAATAAGTAAAATATTTATGACCTTATTTTTATAATTACAGTCAAAAATAATAATGTGAAAACAATATGATTAGTATTATATGCAAATTGATTGAATTCCTTAAAATACAGTGTGAACATGATGTGGACTATGACTATTACAATTAAAAAGATGTCAATAGATATATTCACAAATGTCAAAAATCGATTTTCAAAAAAAAAAAAGTATTATTTTATATATATTTATAATAACGTAATATTGACGCAACGTGAAAGACGGAACTCTGAAGCGCAGAAGTGCAGTGGCCGAACCATCTGTGGCATGCACATAACAGAGACGCAGACGCGATGACTGAGCGCAGAATCCAAAACACCCTCCTCGTTGAAAGCTGACGTGTGGAGGGGTGTGCGATAGCACGATTTTTGATCGTGGATGATTAAAATGTCTCCACTATCTGCTTTTGAAGAAATATCGTAGCATCGTGTTACAGTGCATTCTATCAGTTCAGTTCTGGCGCATCTGTCTCAACTGTACAACGTGACGTAGCCTATACATCACACGTTAATGAATAGGTACGGGACACAGCAATTCACAAAAGTTCATTATTTGCATAAGCCATGCCGGTTAAACATTTAATTCACGTGCTGATGCTCTGTTCCCTGACGCTCACACAGGCACTAGAAGCCTGTCAAACAGCGCCTGAACACTGGACTAAGTTATCTTTCGAGTCTTATGCTAATACTGTTAAACACATACAATGTTTACATAAACAGAACTGGCTATGTCTAAAGTGAAAGCAAACATTTGAGAGAAAAATCTGGTGTAATATGCGTCTATATTAAACGCGTCACTTGCTGGTCTAAAAGCGACAGGAGTAAATAGTACTGCCGCTCGTCCTTAAAGGGATAGTTCACAAAAAAAAAAAATCTGTCATTATTTACTCTAATGTTGTTCCAAACCTGTATTCATTTCTTTCTTGTCCTGAACACAAAAGAAGGTTTTTTTTTTTTTTTGTTTTTTTTAATGTGAGTTACCAAACAGTTGCTGGTCCCCATCAACTTCCAGGAGAGAGAGAGAGAGAGAAAAAATCTATGGATAACAAGTATGCTGCTAGTTCAGGCACACATTTACTTTCCTGTTGGTTCTTTGCAATGTTAATCAAATATATTATTAATTCTTCATGGGTCATTACTTTTTACTTTTAAAGCAAAGTATTTATAGTCACACACACACACACACAAAAAAAGATTCAGATAATCGATTTAGCATCGAATCGGAAGCCCTCTGAATCGTAATCGAATCGAATCGTGAGGTGCCTAAAGATTCCCACCCCTAAAATAGATATACTGTAAATAAGTACCTTTTGTATTATATTTGTTTACCTATGTAATCTGACTATTTGCCAACAGCCACAACATGCAAATGTGTTGTTAAATTATTAAAATATTAACTTTTAAATTTTACTTCAAGTAAATATTTTAAGGTCAAAAAAAAGTTTAATTGGAAACATCTTGGTATGACACATAATGTTTGTCACTGCAGAGCCATTGAAGATTGAAGGTCAGAACCCATTCAACAACTCCTTTGGAAAAGATCTGTTTGGCAAGTCTGTACCTGCAACTGTACGTATATGTGCATCCTTATGATCAATGTTATCATATAACAAACAGAGTTTTTTTCCCCCTGAATAAGAATAATTACTTTTATTTTCTTCTTTACCTGTACAGAGTGCTCCTCCCTTAAAGGCAGTGGGGTTAGATTCTTTCAGAGACCCATTTGGAAATCCATTTGCATGATAGCCGGCCACCTTGATGACTCCATAGGGTCCAAGTATGGATCAAACAAAAATCATTGAACAAGAAATTATGCAAAAACAATTCCATTCCAGATGCTTCTTACAGCTTTATAATGTTTTTGGTTTTGGCAACTTTTTTTTTTTTTTACAGAGCACCATTTTATGGTGTAGCTTTCCCACTAAAGTGCATCCTGTTCAAGAGCAGGTCTCTTAGCTCTGATGTCACAGCCAATGTCTGACAGCCTAATTAGGTCTGTGCAACCCTCCTTCTTTTCATAAACCAGAATTGGATCTGCATGGTGGTCGTTGGCAGGCTGAAAATAAACCATCATCATCTAGTGCTGGTATCCTGTTAAACATGATTTTCAGTGCAGTTTGTCTCTAAACAATATGGTGATAGTAGTTTTATTTTGTGCATAAAGCACTCAAAGCAATTTTGTCGTTTTTGCACCAGTAAACAAGGCATTGATGTCTGTTGCAGTATTATTTTGACTTTATATGTTTACTTTTCCACATTTATCATATGCTTTCTAGGGCACAATTGGTCACTAATTTTGACAAATGTTTTTTTTATGAACTGGCATATAAACTGAATAAGATTACAGATTCTTTCTAAATCCAATCCTGGATTCATAGTACATGTCCAAACACAATCCAACATAATGGACAGCATAGAGACAATGTATATATCTGTAGGGACGCTTTGATAACTGTGCAATCGACATCTGATGATCTGATCTGTATTAATCACATGATACATACTGTACTGACCTGTTCATTATAAGAGAGCAACTGACTCTAATCAACCTGTATTTGAACTGAATCCCTTGCGAGATGTTGTTTTCTTTTTCTTTTTCTTTTTTTCATGAACTGTATCCAGTGCTGTTATTTGTGAGGTTGTGAGCTTGCTGCATTGACTAATATATAGTATGTACTGTTATGAGGTTAAAAGTTCTCTGTTTTTGTTTTGATTTGACATTGTATTGAATGAATAATCTTTGATTGTGACCACTGGCATGTTGTCAATGGCACTGCAACTAAAAACACCTTCAAAAATAATATCTATATCCATAGTGTTGGAGGATGTTGCCTGTATGAATTTTAGGCGATACGTATTAAGCACATTGTTTTGCGTGAAACATAATCATCCAGAATGTTTCAGGTAATACTTGATATAAGTTTATTGATGTGTCTGTCTGATTGATGGCATTTACTACACTGCTCTTTGTTTTTAATGCTTTCCTTTTTGATAGATGAGGATATGATCGTTTTCCACCAGACAAATTAAAGGGTTAGTTCACCCAAAAATAAAATTGATGTCATTAATGACTCACCCTCATGTGAGTCATTTTAAGATATAATTTTAAGGAGCACAGTTTAAGATATTTTAGATTTAGTTTTCTGTCCCTCTATTGAAAATGTGTACGGTATACAGTCCTTATCCAGAAAGAAAATAAAGACATCATCAAATTAGTCCACGTGACACCAGTGGGTTAGTTAGAAATGTTTTGAAGCATCCGGTTCTGCGTTCACGAGTCCGCAGTGACTCTGGTGACGTAAGATGCTGCTGACATGTTCTCTGGTTTTACCAGAGACAGAACCGGAAGACAAGACAATGTTTTATAAAGTTCGTTTTTGTTATTTTTGGACCAAAATGTAATTTTAATGCTTCAAAACGTTCTAACTAACCCACTGGTGTCACGTGGACTACTTTGATGATTTCTTTATTTCCTTTCTGGATAAGGACAGTGTATCGTACACATTTTCAATGGAGGGACAGAATACTCTCGGACTAAATCTAAAATATCTTAAACTGTGTTCTGAAGATGAACAGAAGTCTTACGGGCTTGGAGCGACATGAGGGTGAGACATTAATAACATTATTTTCATTTTTGGGTGAACTAACCCTTTAAGTGGGCAAACATATAACTGTTATGCATTCATCTCAGTGGATTAATGATTTAAAATAAAAAAGGAGGAATGCATTTACTATACTGGATGTTGAAGCCTTGTCAGAATGAACTATGTGAAGTATCTGTGTGTACATATATAAATATCTGCTCTGTTATGCACTATGCCATCTCTACCTTGGATGTTATAGAACTAAGGTGTTTGAAAAATGTAGTCTCGCTGCAATAAACTGGAAATTTAGTTAGTGAGAATAGATTCAGAATTGTCCTATTTATCTTTTGCAAAGTTTGTATTCAAGTCTAAAAGATTAGGTCTACTTCACATTAAAAAGTGATGACTGACTGATTTGAGTCTCGCATGTCTCATATATGTCATTTATTAAAATTGGGAGAATCTAATGGTTTATATATTCTATGAATGGGATCCCCTGCAAAAAAAATAATTGTTCTTCAAGTTCATTTTATTAAGTATATGTCAGTAAAGTATTTAATATATTCATATCAGTATATTCAAGTATATTTTGAAGTATAATTTATGTAGTAAGTATATTAATGTTCTATTAGTATACTTGTAAGTGTACTATTTCAATACGGCTTTGGACTAAATTGGCCTTATGCACAGCTGCACTACTTCCTGAACTTAAGCCAGCTCCTTTGTTTCCTGTCTGCCATTATTGGACTAATTGATTAGTTCAGGTGTGCCTGACCTCAGTAGTCATGGCAACAATAATCAAACACACCTGAATTAATCAAGCTTGGCCAATAATGGCAGACAGGAAACAAAGGAGCTGGTTTAAGTTCAGGAAGTAGTGTAGCTGTGCATGAAGCCAATTGAAACACTTTTTAGTATAAGTATACATTTAAGTGTACTATAAGTCTAACATTAGTAAACTTGCAAGTGCACAACTAGTTTACAGCTACGTTTCTCATTTGTGCTGGATCTGTACTTACTACAAGTGAACTACAAGTATACTTGTAGTTTATTATTTTTACTATTTGCAGTCCATTTTTTGTTAATGAAAGTACACTTTGAAGTTTACTCAGTAAATGAGGGATGTCAGGGACCCTCTTGTTAGATTTATGCTGCAAGTTTACTTGTACGTTTTTAAGTGACATAACATAATACTTATAGTTTACTGTTTATATACTGTATTAGTTTAGCTCTGGCTATACTATGCTTGTCACAGGTTGGTTCAGAGAAGACAGACGAAGAACGCAGTAAACACTTTCTTTAATTGTAGAGACAAAGGATACACAGGGACAGGTGAAATGGCGTGTCGAACACAAACAACACCGGACACTGAACTGAAGACAGGCAGGAACTAAACACCGAGATGATGAGAGCAAATGACAGGCAGCCATGAGGGAGGTAATCAGTGTCCAAAGTTGTGGCGGTAAACACAGGCAGGGGAACACATGTGACCAATCAAAACAAAGTCAAAAAGTGCCTAGTGGTGACGTAACGACCCCTCCGGCAGGGCGCGCTCCTTGCGCTGTAACGCAAAGATGGAGGGATGACCAGAGGAGGTTCTGCGGTGGACGAGGTGATGAAGAAGTGCAGGAGAGAGGCTGGGGTGGCAGGATGGTGAAGGGATGATTACGAATCCCTGACGGCACGGATGGAGATGGGCTGGTAACGCAGACCCAGAGCCGTCCAGTACCAACAGCCCACGACTGAGTAGACGGAGGAAAGAGACCAGGTGGCAAAGAGGCTGACAGCAGCTGGAAGATGATCGACGGAGACTCGATGGTAGGATCCACCGGCGCAGTCAAAGAGCCGGTGGACTCCGAAGACGTCGCTGATAGGGAGACCCAGGCGACATCGCCATGAACGTCATGAGGTGGAAGCAGGGTACCTGAGAGCAGAGGCAGAGTCGAAGTGAGGAAGGACAGAGGTGATGCCGAGGGGAAGGAGGAGCCTGCTGTAGCTGAAGGGGTGGAGGAACAGACCGTAGCGGATGGACCACAAGTCCGTGGGGAAGGCAGAGTGACAACTTACCAAGGGGGAGCCAGCAGGACAAGGTAACCCGATGTAGCTGATAGTTTCGAGGATCTCTGGTGGAGGCGCAGGTGGGAGGAGCCAAGATAGAGACGGCAGGTCGACAGGCCGAGATGGAGTGCAGAGGGCCGAGGCTGGAGGTGGAGGTACGAGATCCTCATGCCCGGGTGCTGTGGATGCATGGCTGACCTGCGACTCGACGCCAGGGACCCTCCCTAGAGGCGATGTAGGGCAGCGTTCATCCACCAGTGGTGGGGCTGGAGGACTGGCTGAGCTTTGTGGTGAGATGGCACTTGAAAGGTTAATGACAGGGCAGATACAGTCAATGGATTGGTTTGAAACCGATGAAGATACAGAGAACGGGTGGGATAGGGTGGGAAACTCGTTTCTTCAGAAAAATCTATCAGCCAGTCCTCATTTTCCTTTGATTGGGTTCCCTCGTCTACAGATGTCGTGGGCTCACACCCCTGGTCAAACTCCTGTTGGGGCTCCTCCTCTAGGGCGAGGGTCAGCTCTTTCCTCTTTATCTCAGGCTCTGGCTGATGGGTCGTGGTGAGTGGTAGCTCTCCATCTATAGGGGACACACACGAGTTCTCGCAGTCAAGGGTGGTATCCGTGTCTGATCTGGCTTAGAGGTCTTCTCGGGTCTAAAAACTGTACTCGACCCCAATCGAACCCAAATCACTACTTGACCCGAACCTGACGTGCACAAACTATTTTTTTTTAAGAAAACCTGACCCATCGGTTGTTTACTATTGTGCTTTTGATCAGCGCAGTCGGTGGAGTCAACTGCATCTCGACTGCAGTATTAGACAGCCGCCTTGGGCTAGCGAGACTTTTTTGACATACGTCAGCATGACAGTCCACTTTTAGACACGCACTTGCAAACTTTCCTAAGCACTTCCCCTCGGGGAATCCCTGCCACCATTTTTAAGTGCGTTACACACGTGAAGTGGACAAGGGAAGTTTATGGACAGACCCTCGGATCCCACGACTTTTGACAGCCGCCTTGCGCTGAGCGAGACTTTTTTGACATACGTCAGCATGACATCACAGCAAGTCTGACCACACTCGGGCTGTGTTCCATTCCACTACACACCCTTGCGAACCTCCCTGAAGGGGGAATCCCTGCCACCATTTTGAAGTGCAATTGAACAGGGAAGTTTATATGGACAGACCCTATCTCACTCGATTTTGACAGAAAAAGCGAGTTTACTTGTACACTTCAGGCTCCATATCCCACAATGCAACATGATTGTGAAGTAAATCCATATTGCGTTTAATTTACCTCACCACAAACAACTCTATGATTAATTAATTAATTATCGAATTCATTATTTAAAAAAAAATTAAACAACTCAAACACACCTATAAAATGCTGCATTAAACAATTTTGTAAGGAATTTCATATTTATTTTTTAATAATAAATTAACCCCACAGTGGATTCTAAGTGATCAAGGGCTTATAGCACATTCAGTTCAGCCTATTGCAAAGGTCCGGCCAGGAGTGGGCACTCAATTTTGAACCGGAATGTAGCCCAGGACACATTTCTAACTGGCACATCTCACTGTGATCACCGGTGATCAGTTCTATGCAGATTTTGCTCATCTCAAACAAGCCTACTGTCTGGCTTGCTGTGCTTTTTCACTCCTCCTCTCACTGCAGCCGCCTACTCTTAACTAACATTTCATTTCAGGCGAGAAGAGGCACATCTCAAACAAGCCTATATCATGACAGAATATGCTAATCAATGACTACAAGGTATTAACTCCACATCAGCTACATGAATTCATCAACTAACCATTCAGAAATGTCCTGTTGCATTCTATATGTTGTCACTCCTTCTCTGAGTCTCTCCAGAAATGTCCTGGGAATGTCCGGGATCTGAGGCGTCCGTCAAGATATAATTTGTCCAATCTAATATTTACATTTTTTTTAACAATTCAGAGTTGCCCCTCTTATATATTTTTAATCTCAACAACTGTTGGGATTAAAAACTGTTGGGATTAACTGTGCTTTAAACATAAAAGGTTTTGAAATTTTCAGTGGGCGTCTGTGTGAGGTAATCGGAGCTGCTCTTGAAGCTCCATCCTCTGTGCTGGGAGCAGAAGCTCATTGCATTTAAAGGGACACACAAAAATGGTGACGGTTTTTGCTCACCCTAAAAAGTGACAAATTTAATATACTATAAAAAAAAACCTGTGGGGTGTTTTGAGCTAAAACTTCACATACACACTCTAGGAACATCAGAGACATATTTTACATATTGTGAAATAAGCATTATAGGACCCCTTTAATATTTAATACAATTTCACTTACTAGCACTACCATGATTTGCAAGCACACTTTAGGTATTTCATAATGTGCTCAAACTTCAGTAGTAAGTAGTAAGAGTAATATTCTATTTCAAAATGCTGGTGATGATCTCTTGAGAAAATAATGTTTAGCCTACATTATAAGAGTAAGGAATAAACACTGTAACATGCTTTAGATGTTACAGCATTTTTTTTTAAATGGGCTTACATTATTGTTTTAATTTCATAAATTAGTGTTCTCAATGACATGTGTTCAAAGACATGCCTTCAGTCAGAGTGCTCTCCACGTGTGTACTATCAGTCACAGCTGACTTTCTTAAGCTGCTGGGTAATGTAGTTTTTAGTGAGAAAAGAGCCAAAGAGCGTAATGGTACAAAACTACAAAGACCCACAATGCCTTTCGCTGAATGAGAGAGGAGTTGAGCGGCGTGGTGGTGGTGACCAGACCGGCCGGTGCGCAAGGAAAGTTACTGCAGGGGAATCATGCGACCGGCAGAAACGGCATTTTACCATTTTAACCACGGCAATCACATTGACAGGGTTACAATGTGATTTGAACTGAAGTAAGGCGTGTTGCTTTTTTGTTGTCATTACACATTTACCGTGTTATCGCTAGTAAAGCAGCTTCTAAATGTCTGTCAGCACAGCAGGCAATAGGAAAATGAGTGTGGAAACCACACTGAGGCATGCGGGAATCTGAGGCGTCCTGTCGAGTATAATTTGGCCAATCTAATATTTACATTTTTTTAACAATTCAGAGTTGCCCCTCTTATATATTTTTAATCTCAACAACTGTTGGTATTCATAATTTACTCAGTGAGCAAATAAGACCACGGTTTAGAAATACATGAATTAGGCAGTATTGACCAATACTATTCTCACACAACTTAGCTAGCAGCCGAGCAGCCAAGCAAGAGATGACCAACATCATATCGATGAGATCAGTCAGTCTTGACCACATGATGCGGTTTTAATCTCATGTAAATAAGGGTTTGTCCTGATGCAACTGAGGGCAACTTGAACTCAGTCACTTGACACATCATCTTTATGGACGTGTGTGTGACACAACCGTATACATGACTTGATCTTACTACAGTGATCTGACGAGGATGCGAAGATCAAGAATTACTATTAAGCCTAATGTCAGGCCAGGGGGTCGAGGTGTGGCGCCAGTTGCTGAGGACAAGAGTTCCCAAAACTCCACAGCTGTTGAGGACACCCAACAAACACCGTTACCTCCACAGTCTCAGCAGGACGTGAGAGAGTCTGCTGTGGCGACAGGAGATGGACATGTCCCCGGCTCTCCCTCAGAGAAAGCATCACTTAACACGTAAGCAACACACCCTGAAAGCATCCAGAGAATTTACACACCCCTGAAAGCATCCAGAAAAAAATAAAATATATATATATATACAGCTATGGAAAAAATTAAAGAGACCACTGCCAAATCAGCAGTTGCTCTGGATTTATTATTTATAATATAAATAATAAATCCAGAGCAACTGCTGATTTGGCAGTGGTCTCTTAATTTTTTCCATAGTGTGTATATATATATATATATGTGTGTATATATATATATATATATATATATATATAATTTATTCATTTATTTTTTGTCTTTATATTTTATATATAATAGGGCTGTCAAGTGATTAATCACATCCAAAATAAAAGTTTGTGTTTACATAATATATGTGGGTGCACTGTGCATGTATATTTAAGAAAAATATTATTTATATATAAAATATTTATATTTATATATAATATAAATTATACATTAATCTTTATACAGTATATACATGAAAATATTTTTTTAAATATATACATGTGTGTGTATTTATATATATAAATTATTATACACAGTGTACCCACATATATTATGTAAACACAAACTTTTATTTTGGATGCGATTAATCACGATTAATCATTTGGCAGCCCTTATATATATATATTATTTGTTGTTGTTTTTTCAAACCATTTAAAGGAAGTCTGGTTAAAAAAAATAATTAAAAATATATATACATATGTTGGGGTGAATTTCACAATCTTCTAGCTGCAAATGACTTATACCTGCTTGTGTTTTTATTATTTTATGTTAATAAACTTTTTGACATATTATTGTAGCTGAGTTTGTGCTGAATACAGTGTGACAAGACTTTAGCCACGAAAATGTCACAAGTAACAGAAAAAAGCACAAATGTCAGAGCATGTTGGAACACCTCCAGGAACCAGATAACACCTCTCAGACCCCAGAGGGTTAAATTTAACAAATCAAATTTACTGGTAACTACCTTTCAAAAGTAACAATGTTGTGTATTTTTGCCTGCTTAAACTGTGCTGCTACTGTTTAGTGATTAAAACTACTGTTATGTAGTGAATATTAAAAAAAAGCTTTTATTTAATTGGTTAAAGCAATGTTTCAGTGAAGGTTTGAGGGTTAAGCTGCTCTTAAGGCACTTTTGCTAAACAATACCTGTACATAATCCAGAATGATTTAAACAATACAGCAGGACTTTTATTGCATGGATATTGTGCTGTCTGATCTGTGTTGATATTGTTGACTCAGTCCATTAAAAATAGCTTCTGTAGATTTAAAATAAAAATATTAAATGAAAATGTTGCCTTGACTACTAAAGTAAGTTTAGATTGAATTAAAAGTACTAAAACTAAACTGAAATTAAAAATAAAGTAAAGCTAAAAAAAGCTGAAAAAGATTAATTAATACCATAAGAATATATAGTTATGAAATAGCACTGTCAGATGCTTACTAGGTTAATTAAGTTTTTCCTCACAATTCTTTTTCTTCCGTGTTCTGTTTTTTTTTTTTCAGTTTCATCATAATCCTTGACTCATCTTTCTATTTTCCTTATCATAATCTAGATTTATCTTGCTATTTTTCTTAACTATTGCGTTGGTGCTGCATATGAATGTGAACTTTGAGATTTCAGGTATTTATTAGCTAGCTACTTTGAATGGGGAAAAAACAGACAACTGTCAGCCAAGCACAAAAATGTAAATATGTGGAAGAGGGTTTTTTTTTTTTTTTTTTTTGCCTCTTCGGTTGTCTTATTTGAATTAACATGACTGCCTAAATTAAACTAAAAGGTAGTTAAATTGCAGCTCTGCTAAGTCTGATTTGATCCAACTTGAGATTCAAAGTTTTTTTTTTTCTCGTTGACAGTAATGATGGAGCGCCATCTAGCGCCAACACACCTGCAACTACAGCACTTCAGAGGAGGAGTAGATTATCTGCCACACCAAACCTGGCCAGACCCAAAGTCCGCTCTGCTCCTCTTTCATCTACTGGAAAGACTGCTTCCCTTCTATCAGGGACCAAGACATCATCTTCTGTCCAGGCAGCCTGTCCTCAGTCACCCGTCCCAGTGGCTATCAGCAGAGACGATTCTCAAAACTCCTCATTCTCCGATGCCACTGCAGAAGCAAACTGTCCTCCATCCTCACCATGTCTTCCATCCACCTCTGGCTGTCCAGAATCTCCATCATCTCCACCATCTCAACAAGAGCCCCACCAAACCCCTAAAAAAATCCCAAATGAAGATGTTGGGCCCCAAGAAGGAGCCACTCCAGCTTCATGCCCACTCTCACCATATGTGAAGCTGTCACGTGTTGATGGACCCGACTCTCCCCTCAGGAACAAAATGTCCTCAGACAAGCAGCGGGTCTTGAGAGCCCTCAAATTGAAAGAACTGATGAAGCTGGAGAAGAGGAAAGAAAGAACGGTAAAGTCAATATTAAATCAATTAAATGCATTTAGCCTGGAGAAATGGCACATTAAGCTTTTCACAACAGTTAGAAAATTCGAAATTTATCAAAACAATCAAAAACTCTTTAACAAATTTCCATGAAGCAAGTACAAATGAAAGTAATACATTTTTATATGCAAACTTTTTTTTTTTGGCAACTCAAAGGAGAAGAAGAGTAGACGGCATAAGCAAGAGCATTGTATTGAGCTGGATCGTGACAAAATGTCCTTAGCTGACTTCATTTATTACCTGCCAGAGTCAAATCCTATGACGTAAGTTTACCCTGAAGATAATACATCATTTTGCTTTCTTTCTGCTTGTGTGCTATGTATGATCAGGGGCCGTATTCACAAAGAATTTTATCTTACCACTAGGAGTACTCCTAAATCGCACTAAAATATTTTAGCTAGGAGTTTTCTCTTAAAAGTTATTCACAACGCCTTTCAGACCTACTCTTAGTAAGGAAAAATGACAACTCCTAAACTAAGAGTGAGTCTTCGTTGCTATGGATGACGTCAATTTTCATGTACGAGCTTCCTCGCAATGATCACGGTGATTGGTTGTTAGATGACAGGGCCATCATGCGGAACATAACACAGCAACAAATCATGGAATTACAACATCTAAAGATGTCTGAAAAGGCAAGAGAGAAAAGTCATGAATTAAACTATTCAAGGTAGCCTAAGGGTTGCAGGGTCTGCAGTGTTCACTTATCGCGTCTTTTGCGCGCTCAAGTTCGTTATTTTAAATGTAGGCGCGCGTATTTGTGCGCCCGTCTTTTCCAAGCGCGTCCGTCTGGAGCGGTGCGCGTGACAAGAACCAACCGGAGCGCAACCGCCGGGAGAATGCAGCGCGCCTTGCTTTTTTATGCGAATGGTGCCTAATACATAATGAAAACCTTAACTTGCCTATTAATGGTTAATTGACATTCTTTTAGCCTAACTAGACTATTTAAAGCATGGACATGTTGCTCCTATTGAAGTAATGTAATAGTTGAATGACGGTGGAACTGAAAATGGAAAAGAAAGCCCAACTGGACGCAGGATCAGTTACTGCTGCTGGCCCAGTTGGTGTTAGAAAAAAAAAAAAACATAATAAAAGTGAAATTCGGCACTGGGATTTCAAGCAAAACTAAGCATGTGACATGGGAGAGGATTTGTTTGTAGATCAATGCAGCATTCCCGCTTGTGTCGCGGACCCCGGACGACTGCGAGAGGTGCTGGTGTCGCTGACAATCCTTTGTGAATAGGTCTTAGTGAGTTAGGAGTCCTCTCGACTTCTTTTAAGCGGTCCCAGACTTAGGTGCTACTTTTAGGGCTAAAATGCTTTGTGAATTACTCTTAGTGAAAAAAATATAGGAGTCCTAAAGTTAGGAGGGACATTATTTTTAGGAGTTGCTCCTAAATTCGCCAGTTAGGAGCTACTTTTAGCCTTAAAATTCTTTGTGAATACGGCCCCAGGATAACTTGGATATTAAAATGCTGAAAGGTGTGGGTATGGTGGATATTCATATTATTGTATTCGTTTACATCTCAATTGCCTTGTGTGTGATTGGTTGTCTCTTCATTACAGGAACAGCTCCTCCCTTTCCACAGAGGAGACTCAAGGCCAGCCCATTGCTTCATCGCCTCCCATGTAAGTGAAATGAAACCTGTTTTGTTGTTTCTAAATATTTTGCATGTTGTCTTGATTAATGTCTTTCAAGATAATGTCGGTGTTTTGTGTCTCAGTGTGCTGAAAAATATAGCAGAAGCAGATAAGGACAATGATGCAGATGAGGACAATGATGATGATGATGCTGATGACAATATGCTGGTTCCAAAAGTCAGGGTGGCAGAGGATGGGTCACTGATTTTAGATGAAGAAAGGTATGGTGGTCTGAAAAAATCAGTACAATCCAGTCCCTGATGAGGGAAACTGGTGACACTTTAATTTAGTGTCTTGTTACACATTACATGTACTTACTATAGTAATAACAGTAAATGATACATAACTACTTGCAGCTTACCTCAAACCAAGTCCTGAACCCATTAGTACAAGTTGTTAATTGATGTTACTTGGTGATAAAATGTACACTGTAATTAAGACACCTTAAAGCTACAGTGTGTAACTCTTTTAGTTTATTCTTAGCTAAAAACACTTAGTTCTTTCAAAAATATATGTGCTCATTAATGTTTACTTACTTTGTTCAAGTAATAAAGTATTCTCGTCAGTGTATAATATGCCATTGAAGATACATACGGGTATAGGGGTTCTAATGTCAGTCGCCATGTTGCCCCTCCATCTTGAAAGTACATTAGCCAAAGAGGACATACCCGTTAATTCAAGTTTCGCCTTTTCGCATTTACGTTTAAGTTAACACTCATGGACGAGGTTCAACTGGAAGCCGTTTTAATCTTGGACCACATTGGCCACCGTAGGAGTTAAAACAAAATTGGAATTGAGAGGAACAGAAACTAATATTCACTGGATGGTCATATACCTTTTCATCGCTAGATGGGGGTAAAAATCACACAGTGTAGCTTTAAATTAAAGTGTAACCAGGAAGGAGCCCTTTCATAACAGCATTAATTTTGAATTAATTGTTAGTTTGTTTGTTGAAAGTGAAATTGCTTGCTTTCAATTCCCTACTGCTTCTTAGATGTACAGTCCAGCCAATCCTTATTAATAGAGACAATTTAACTTTACATGTTAATTTTTAGCATGTCCATAACACATGAAGTCCCCCATATGTTTCATCATATATAATGCGTAATTTTTAGTAATTACGGATTGATTGTGTTCAGTTTGACAGTGCGTGTTCAGAGGACATCTGATACAATTGTTGAGAATGCAAATCCGCTGTTTGAGCGAGGCTCTACTACAACATACACCAAGTTTCAGGAAAAATAACTATGTGAAGAGCTGGTCTGTCAGAGGTATGAATACTAAATGTTGCATCTGTTGGCTTATGATTGTGTAGGAACAATAGTTGCTGTTTGCTCATGCCAAGCATGAATGTAGTTTTAATGCTAAATTATTGATACTTTATTGGTGCATTCACCTATGTGAAGAAACCCTTTGAGAGCATCTTAAAATGGTAATGTATGTTTCAGAGACAGATATGTTCTATTTGGCCATCAGTATGGTGGGAACAGATTTCTCCATGATTGCTCAGCTGTTGACTCACCGTAGCAGAACAGACATTAAGGTACCAGCCCTAATCACAACAAATATCCTCATCTCACGGACATTACCCTGTGTATAAATCTAATACCTTTGAGAATTTATCTGTTTGTGTGATTTTTGTCTTTGTTTTTGATAGAATAAGTTTAAGAAGGAGGAGAAAGCAAATGCATGGCGAGTGGATAATGCGTTCAGTGAGTCTTTTGTACTTTTTACTCAAATGCATCTAGAAATCACATGCTATCTGTCTATCTCTCTGTCTGTCTGTCTGTCTGTTTGTCTGTTGTCTGTGTATACGCTGATTTCACGCAGCCGCCATTTTGAAATGGCTCCATTGGGAAGAAAACCGGAAGTGAAAACCGAATGCGATGGCATATTGTTGTTTTTAATGTAGAAATGGGTAGGCTGTCAAACGATTAATGGCAATTAATCGCATCCAAAATAAAAGTTTGTGATTACATAATATATGTGGGTACAATGTGTATAATTGTTTTATGTATATAAATACACACACATGCTTGTATATATTTAAGAAATATTTTCATGCATATACTGTATATAGATTTATATATAATTTATATTTTATATATAAATATTTTATATATAAATAATATATTTTCTTAAATATACATGCATGTGTTTGTATATATATATATATATATATATATATATATATATATATATATATATATATATATATATATATATATATATATATACACACAAACATTTATACATACATACACATACACTACCGGTCAAAAGTTTAAGATTGGTAAGATTTTTTATGTTTTTAAAAGAAGTCTCTTCTGCTCCCCAAGGCTGCAATTTTTGATAAAAAATGCACAAAAAACACAGTAATATTGTGAAATATTATGACAATTTAAAATGACTTTTTTATGTTAATATATATTAAAATGTAATTTATTCCTCTGAAAAAAGCTGAATTTTCAGCATCATTACTCCAGTCTTCAGTGTCACATGATCCTTCACAAATCACTCTAATATGATGATTTTATGCTCCAAAAACATGTATGATTATTATCCATGTTGAAAACAGGTTTTTTTACATTTTTATTTCAGGATTCTTTGATGAATAGAAAGTTCAAAGAACAGCATTTATTTAATTAGAATCTTTCTAACATTATAAATGTCTTTACTGTAACTTTTCATCAATGTAACTCATCCTTGATGAATAGAAGTATTGATTTCTGATTTATTTCCCCAAAAATAAAATACAAATTCTTACTGACCCCAAACCTTTTAGTAGTGTTTAATGTAGCAAAAGCTTTCCATTTCAGATAAAAGCTGTTCTTTTCAACTTTCTATTCATCAAAGAATCCTGAAATAAAAATGTAAAAAACTGTTCTCAACATGGATAATAATCATACATGTTTTTGGAGCATAAAATCATCATATTAAAGTGATTTGTGAAGGATCATGTGACACTGAAGACTGGAGTAATGATGCTGAAAATTCAGCATTTTTTCAGAGGAATAAATTACATTTTAATATATATTAACATAAAAAAAGTCATTTTAAAATGTCATGATATTTCACAATATTACTGTGTTTTTTTGTGTATTTTTACACATTTATTATGTAAACACAAACTTTTATTTTGGATGCGATTAATCACCATTAATCGTTTGACAGCCCTAGAAATTAGTTATTCCAAAAATGTACATACATTTCTTTCATACTTTAGACTATTTACAGTGAAATTAATTCATAAACAAACCATTTTTAAAATATAATTCAGAACGTAAAATAAGCGGGAACCTACTATATACATATCCTATATTGGATATTAACATCCAATAGTGTAAATTGCGGCAGCAGCTTCAGGTTGGCAGTCCAAGGCATTGTTGTCTATCTGTACTTCCAGGGGTTCTTCCCACCGGATCCGCGCTTTGATTTCAAAATGGCGTTTGTGTGTAATCAGCATATAGTGTTATTAAATATCTACCTTGGTCTGACATTTAAATTATTTTAGGAAACAAGCGGCCATTTGATAGTGAGTTTTTCAGTTTCCTGCTGAAGAGGATCTTGGCTAAAGACAAACAAAAAGGGAAATCCATTAAACTGGTTGTGAAATCCAGTAAAGAAAGAAAGGCAAAGGTATTGTGCTCAGGAGTGGTGGCTTTGGATCTTTGGATCCCACTTGCACCATACTCTATTTGTGTGTTTGTGTGTCAGACTGTTTATTTTATTTACTCTAAACACCTTCTCTTTAACCAGGTGGTAAAAAAGCCAAACCACTTGAGGTTGAAGACTCCATTATGATGATGATGATGATGATGATGATGAATTTTGCAGTGTGGACAGTATTTGTCTTGATTTAGAAAAGGAAAACCAGGATGGCTGTAATGCGAATGAAGCTGATGTGCCACCAAGCACAAGCAAGAAACGTAACGCACCAAAAACACTAAGCCAAAAGTTTTGTCATGTGAGAAAACATGCAAGCCAAGGAAGAAAAACAAGAACACAGAAAAAGGTTTCACACTTGTTATTACAAAAACTTTATATGTGATGGCACGTAATTGCAATTCAGATTTGTCCATGCTGTCTGTCATTTGTAGTGCAGTATGCTCCAAATCCCTTATGGTGTCTGAACATAATAATTCTCTTTCTCTGTATAAATATACGACTTGATGACACTTCAGTCTATATATCATTTCAGGCAAAGGCTCAGTTGAAGTGGAGGGAAGCTCTGTGAACGCAGATAATGAAGATCAGTCATGTGTGCCTGTATCAAAAAAGAAACGCAAACAATCAAAGAAGACTGACCAGGAGCAGCAGGAAGATAAAAGAGATGCCAAAGAAAAATGCCAGAAAAAGAAAAACAAAAAAAAAACTTCAAGGTTTCTGTTTGTTCTTTGACTTTACTTGAGCTTACGTCTAAAGACCCCCTGAAATCAATAGGCTTTTAGTCAGTGTGTTAACTGTGGAGCCTTCTGATACTGTTGTGAAATAATTAAAATATTCTTCAGTGTTACATGATCCTTCAGAAATCATTCTAATTTGCTGAGAAGAAAACATTTTTCATTACTATCAATGTATAAATACAGTTGTACTGCTTCATATTTTTGTGGAAACCTAGAGTACTTTTCCCCCCTGAAATAATAGCTATAATTATTATAAAATGGAAATTGTGTACTATTTCTAAATGTCTTTTGGGATCAATTTAATGCGTCCTTGCTGACAAAAAATGTAAAGTCTTGCTCCAAACTTTTGAACTGTAGTGTACATAATTTAAAATACTTTTGTGATCTTGACAGGACTGAATGAAGAACCTACTGATGGGAGAAGGTTACACAGTGAATGATGAGCACAATGAGGTGTCTCCTGTCCCAACTAAAAAACGCAAACGCTCCAAAGAGTGCACAAAGGAAGAGGAAGCCACAAAAGGAAAACGGAAGACTAAAAAGAGCAAAACGTCAAAGAAAGGTAAAGGATTTTTTTTTTCCATACTTTGACTTTGGAAATATACTAAAAAAAATTCTTCAGTGTCACTTGACCCTTCAGAAATCATTCTAATTTGCAGAAGAAGAAAATTTTTTTTTATTATCATTGTATACCGTTGTACTGGTTGATATTTTTGTGAAAACCTTTTTTTTCTCTTCACAGCTTTTATTCTAAATAATTTTGTACCATTATTAATGTCTTTTAGGATCTTTTTTTTTATCTTATCCAAAACTTTTGAACTGTAGTGTACAGGCACGTGCACACAGACATCAAAGGGGGCTTGAGCACCTCCCCTTTTATTCCTGGAGAGAAAGTGCCCTTTTTTTCTGCTTTTTTTTATTTTTGAAAAATTATATATATTCCTGTTTGCACACGGCTTCCCTGTCAAACAAATATATTTATTGAATAGTGTCTCTAAATATCAGGTCAGGAGTTCTGAAGGGCTCCCTCTCTGAAGCACCGATTAGAGTAAACGCGTCTACTGAGGTTGCGCTGCTCTGCTTAGATTTTAAGTAGGGGTGTGCACGAATATTCGAATTTTCCAATATTCGATATGTAATTATTATTCGAAAATAAAATACTATTCGAATTTTGAATACGTTGCTTTGCTGGCCGTAAATGCATTGAATCCATGATAAATCCAAAAACTAACTCGCAGTTATAATTAAATGCACTGGATGGCGCTGTGGAGTGTGTTAACAAGTTGCTCTGTATTTGATCACATAATGTTGTCGTCTGCCTCACGAAGTTTGGAATTACTTGAAAAGGATCTTACTAGATGGAATTACTTTTGATCAAATTAAGTAATCTGATTTAATGAATCTTATATCATCACCATTAGATCGCATGAAATCCAAACAGTCAGAGTGAGGAAAGATAGCTGTCCATCACTGCATCACGACGGCAGGTAAGCGCAGCTGGACCCCGCGTGATCAAAGATGTTAACTTATCTAATAGCAAAATGATTTTGAGACATACTTCCTTTAAGTTTCGTTAAGGGAGACCGGTTTAAGAACAGAAAATGCAAAGTGCTGTTAGAAACACCGTTCTCTTTGTGTCTCTGAAACGTCTGTCAGCGCAGCGTCTTTTCTCACTTCGAGCATAAAGTGCTGGCGGCGCTCCCTGCATGTAGATATTATTGTTTTTCTCAACATAAACGTGAAACAATATAAACACGATAATCAATCATTTGCTGACTCGTGTGTACATTCTGTACGATATCTGACGCAATTTGCTTTATTAGGCTTTTTTTTCGCTTGTGCTGTTTGAGCATGCTTTTAATAATGCTTTTTTATATTTTTTGTTTACACATAGGCCTACTGTTTAATGTTTTCAACTAAAAGAAAATTTTAACATATATTGTAAGCTTGTTGTGTATTGCTAATTGTTAGCTTGTCCAGAAATGGTGACAAAAACGTAAAAAAAACAACTATAAATAACGTCTTTTACGTTAAACATAATTTAAATAAACAAATATTCTAATATTCGATTTTTTTGAGCCCAATATTCAAATGCAATATTTTGAAAAATGCCCATCCCTAATTTTAAGCCGAGTGGATAAAGTCCGTGAGGCGCCCTTGATTCAAATGAGTTTCGTTCCGCTTTTGGCACTCAAACATTTATCGAACTCGATAAAAGTATTCAGTCGGATGACGATATCTGACTCAAATTTATACAATTTTATTGAGAAATTATATTGCGATAATGAATGAGCATATCAATTTAAGACCTGGCTAAATATAATGTATGACCTTGTATGGAAAATCCGGATGTTTTTATGGCTTTTTATGACCTGAAAAGTCTTATTATTGAGGTTAAGGACTTATATACATCAAGAGTCTTTGATGATGATGATGATGATGATGATGATACAGATTACAGTCCTCCCTCAAATGTGAAACTAACTCCATGTCATCATCAGGTGTATCAAATATATACTTTATTTAAACTAGTAGCAGAAAAAACATACAAATTGTGGCATGGGTTCTTTGCTGCTCTATAAACCTAGTGAATACTAAGGAGACCAGTAGTTTCTGTGTGAACTTATTATTTTGTAGACATGTTTTGAAAATGAAACAATTGCGTGAGTTTGAGGAAGATAAAATTAACTTTTAAATACATTTGTTAATTTACATTTAATACATAAAGTCAGAGATTGTGTTGTATATATATTAAGAGTTCAGATGCAAAAGCCTCTAAGTGCCATTTGAAATTTTCTTTCTAAAATGATCATTTTTATCAAGCTTGTATAATAAAGTTCAGCAATTTCACTTAAATGGCAATGAAGATTACCTATTAATTGTCATTTAAGTGAAATTACTGAACGTAGATATACAAGCTTGATAAAAATGGTCATTTTAGAAGAAAATTTCAAATGGCATTTAGAGGCTTTTGCATCTGAACTCTTCATATATATATATATATATATATATATATATATATATATATATATATATATATATATATATATATATATACATGCATAGATACATTTTTGTTTAAAAAAAAAACTTAATTGTGAGAAGTGCCGTTTTTTTCACTTGTTCACTTGAGCCTCTGCCCCTCAAAATGTCTGTGCACGTCCCTGGTAGTGTACATATTTAAAATACTTTTTGTGATCTTGACAGGACCGAATGAAGAACCTACTGATGGAGAAGGTTACACAGTGAATGAGGAGCACAATGAGGTGTCTCCTGTCCCAACTAAAAAGTGCAAACGCTCCAAAGAGTGTACAAAGGAAGAGGAAGCCACAAAAGGAAAACGAAAGACTAAAAAGAGCAAAACGTCAAAGAAAGGTTAATGATTTTTTTTTTTTCATGTTAATGCACAGTCTAAAAATTGACATTTGCCTGGAGAAATTCATCTGTTTTTTATGTTTTACACAGAGTGTACTACATCTGAGTTGGGAGCTGATGGTAGTGAAGTCTCGAACAGCAGCCCCCAATGCTGAAGAGGATCATGGGTATGCAAAATTATCTTCCCAAAATCTACAGTTTTCTAATTACAAATCTTCATCACTTGTCTCATAATGTGTCAGGGAGAAGCACAGTCTAGAGAGCACAACTCAGAAGGACATTTCACAAAGCTCTTCCAACGTTCGAAGAGGCCTTTGCCCATTTTGGCTAAAAGAAAAGCCAAAAAAGGGTCCGTGTCAAAAGCAACCGTAGAGAGTAAAGACACAGGTAGAAGAACCTCAAGATGAAAGCTGCAAAGAAGCAGAGAATGAGGTATGTTTTCGCATTTTCAAGTTTGATCCACACCTTCTAGTCTCTTTAAGCAAAATGTACGTATTGGTTTGTTTACCACCTTAATGTTCATGTTTAGCGGCACACCATTTGTAAATTTAATAGGCTCTATGCACAACTTACTTCCGCATTCTGTAAAACAGATCGCATTCGCTTCCGGTTCTGGTCTTTTGTATGTGCTTTATGATTTTTTTTTTTGCTGTTTTACTCAAGATAACTTAAAAGGAGCGAGCAAAGATTAGCATAACCAATGTCCCTCACATGTGCAGATTGATATTTAAACGTTTTATATTTCTCTCTTCACAGTAACGTTTAGATATTTAAATGGAATAAAACGCCAATAACAAAGTTAACTAGATAGTAGGGGTGGGAATTGGCAACAATGTGACGATTCGATATTATCGCGATATTTGGGCCACGATTCAATATTATTGCGATTCTCAATATATTGCGATACAAGCTATATATTGCGATTCATGTTCCCCATATTATTCAAAGACATCACAAAAAATGAGCAAAATAAGACTGCTCAACTCACTTTAATTAAATGACACATTTAATTCTGTAAACATTATCTTCTACACATTAACTGAAGTGCAAAAACTTGTTCCTGAACATTCAGAACACAAGACAGGACGTAATTATTCTCTGAATAGGAGACCTCTCACATGAATGTTGAGCTCCAGGCTTGCTACGATAGTCGGCGTTACCGGTGTTACGTGTTCAGTCGCATCACCGGTTTCATCACTTGCCCACCGCGGCAACGCAAGAACAAACTATTTTTTTAAATTTTTTTCAACTCAATTACGCAGTATCCGTACAATCCTGCCTGTATTATCACACACACACAGAGAGACAGAACAAACTTTTCTTTTAACGCAATTACGCAGTATCCGTTCAATCCTGCCTGCATTTACACACACACATACAGAACAGACGCGCGTCAGTATCGAATTCTCTTTTGGGCTTGAACAAATCATTACACACAAATTATGGCAAAATGTCCGTTTTGTCAAATGTCCTCATAATAGCTGTCTAAAATGATTCAAATAAAGTCTTAAATGAACATTTGTGAGAAAATGGGCACGCGTGTCAGATCGCGTCTCTCTCCCGCATTGCACTGCATTGTGTAGCCTACAGCTTGCGCTCAACGGCTCTCCAAATTCACGCACTTGTTTTCATTCACTCCTTCAAGTGAACAGTATTAGTGGACTTGGGAATAAGCCTAACTTACTGAATGATTGTTTAGGGTGCGATTTCGGATTCAACCTATGTTCTCAAGCAGTGAAAAATAGAGAAACCAATGAAGAAAACCGGAAAGTGAAACAGATAATTCTATAATTAATTATGCAAAAAGATTCAATACTTGGCGCCCGTGTATCGATACAGTATTGCCACAGAAAATATCACGATACTATGCTGTATCGAATTTTTATTTTATTTTTTCCCACGCCTACTAGGTAGGTTAGCTGATTACCTTAAAAATCCATAGATATCGATAGTCGGTTCTTACGACCGTTAACACTTTCTCTGACAAGCGAATGCGAATGAGACCCGTTTTCCGGTTGGGTCACGTGATGCTCGGCATAAAGCCTATTTGTCTGGCTTCCGGTGTCAACTGCTTTTTGTTATGTTTTTTTTTGCTATACAAAACGTCTCATGTTGCTTGATATTGCTAACTGGTATTGCTTTCCTTATTATTTTAATGTATTGTCTAAATAACACACTGGTCTGTAGCACAAACAGGTTTACCGTTTACTGCACTTTGTTATTCTTCTCATTATTTAGCTGTAGCAGATAATGAATCAGTCTTGGACATTCACAGGAAATAGCTTACTTCTGCTCGTTAGAAAAATAAGGTGGATCAGATCACACTGTATAAAATGATGTTTCAGAGGGATAGTTCACTCAAAAATAAAAATTAATCTCATTCCAAAACCTGTATGACATTCTTTCTTCTGTAAAACCCCAAAGAAAATATTTTGAATAATGTTGGAAACCAATTGGTTTTGGTGACCATTGACGTCCATTGTATGGTCAAAGAAAACATAGATGTTGCTCGAAAATATCTTAGATCTCTTTATTTGTAAGAGAGAGAGAGTGTGTGTGTCCTAGCACTGGGGTTGCATGAGTACAGTGCACTCTCAAGCCCCTTTCCACCAAAGCATTTTGAGAGCCAGTTGGAAGCCAGTTGGAAGCCGGTGCCTGCGCGCAACAAGTTCTTTGTGTTTTCGACAGCCATAGAACCGGTCTCGGCCAGGAAAACTGGTTCCAAAGCGGCACCAACTCTTTGCTGGACTAGAACCGTTCTTTTACCACGTCATGCTTACGTCGGGGCTGGGGCGAGTTTCAGATGTGTTCTTAACATCTTTTCTGACCATAATATAGGATCGCAAAGCCAGGAGAAACATTAGCAACACGATGGAGAAACATGATGGAGTCCGCCTTTGTAAATGTTATGCTTGAAGTTAACGCAAGCGTTTCTATTGTTTGTTTTTTTTTAATTGAAAACTTTATAAGCAAAGAAGAAAACAGTCACAATATAGAACAAATAAATGGACAGAAAAAAAGACACAAGACAGGGTACATAACTAATCAGAAAAGATTACATATCAAACGAAAAAGATTAAAAGACTTACAGTACATATTTCAATTGTTTTTAAAAGGGACATCATGCAAAATCCACTTTTTTAGCCCTTAAATGCATTTTGTTGTTGATTTGGAGTGTTTTATAAGTACAAAAAGATGAAATTATTCTCTTCAGGTGCTTCGTTTATATCTTTATATTCTGTTTTGGTAATATTTTTCAACCTGTTCAGATTTTTCTGTTGTCTATGATGTTTTTTGAGCAAGTACGTCAACCAGTATTTGCAGCGGATCTGACAAATAAGGACATTGACTACCGGTCTCAACACTCGAGCAATCCGCCAGTTATTATTTCTCGCTCCAATTTTGTAGTCCAAGCTCAATCATGCAGAGGTTACAGAGGGCTAGTCAAAATGTTCGAGTTGTTGGATGTAGTGACCTGAAGCACTTCAAGGATTCCCACTTCAACAACCATAGCCAGTATGAAGGGTTTGCCGATCGGGAAAATTCCTTCAATCATTTAGCTGCTGTGTTTCCTGATGCTTTCTAAATGTAAGTTATCCTTTTATTATCAATACAGATTTTTAGTGGTAAGATCAGACCGCAGTCATTTATCTTGTTGAGTGTGTTGTTTTAACAAGAGAAATAGTCCACTTTCACTAATAACACAACATGTTAACTGACATACCTGCCTCCATATGAAGACGGTTCGTCGCTCGTCATCTTTTTCAAATCGCTCGCTCTGGCTCGAATATGTAAGGCTTGGTGGACAAGTCTTCCGTTGTTGACATTTGTTAACGTGTGAATAAAAATGTTCTTTGAAGCTATAGTAATCATATCTCTTATCAAACTACAATAATGGCCGACGTAGAGTTGAACCTGAGTTGAGCTGACCGTGAACTCAGCGACCAGGAGAGTAGGCGGGTAAGACGGTACGCCTTTTTATTTAAAGGGGCCGCGTTAAACGACTTGCTCACAGAAACACATCAGAAATGGGGTAGAAAAGAGGCCTGTGGACCTATAATAATGGGGAATTCTAGACCCAAGCATTGCAGATGATGCTTTATATAGACCACAAATGTATGATTTAAAAGTAAAAATGAATGATTTAAAAGCATGATATGTACCCTTTAAAGCCTTCTTGGTACACGAGTTAGAGATAATCCCAAAGTAGTGTTGTACTTGCAAGCGTTTCTAGCTAAGACCTATGGCGACGTACACAGTGACGTGACGACGTCGTTCCCTGGGCGCTCCAGTCAGTGGAAAAACAAACAGGTTCTGAACGGGTTCCGCAAATTGAACCAACTTCCAAACCAACTTTGAAACCAGCACCAGTTCGAACCAGTTATTTTTTGGTGGAAAAGGGAATCAGTGCTGAGTTGAGTCAAGAAGGCCATCTGGCATAAAACTTGTGCCAAATTCAATGTGTGGATAATCCTTGGTGGCAAACCTTAATGGGAACAGCCCAAAGCAGATGGATTTATTTACCACACAGAACAAGTACGAACCTGCCGTTACATCTAGCAAACAAACCAGATTTTTGACATTACACAAACTCTGCTCTGCCAAAAAAAATGTAGTGTAAAGGCAAACACCAGTAAATATTAACACAAGGACATACATTATTTTCTTTGGTGATCACTGGAATTTATCATTAATGTGGATAATCCTGAAACATTATCTTGTATTGTGTAGGCAACATCATCTGTCTTGCTGAGGAACAGCTCCAGAAACAGCCAGTAGTTGTTCTTCGAGAGAACTCCTCCGAGGTGAATGGTTCATTCTTCTGCACATTACTTGAGTCACACAGTGATCTCTTGAATTACCATTTATATATATATCACTACCGGTCAAAAGTTTACAGATTGGGTAAGATTTTTATGTTTTTAAAAGAAGTCTCTTCTGCTCACCAAGGCTGCAATTTTTTGATAAAAAATACACAAAAAACACAGTAATATTGTGAATATTATGACAATTTAAAATGACTTTTTTATGTTAATATATATTAAAATGTAATTTATTCCTCTAAAAAAAGCTGAATTTTCAGCATCATTACTCCAGTCTTCAGTGTCACATGATCCTTCACAAATCACTCTAATATGATGATTTTATGCTCCAAAAACATGTATGATTATTATCCATGTTGAAAACAGTTTTTTACATTTTTATTTCAGGATTCTTTGATGAATAGAAAGTTCAAAAGAACAGCTTTTATCTGAAATGGAAAGCTTTTGTTACATTAAACACTACCCTTTAAAAAGTTTGGGGTCAGTAAGAATTTGTATTTTATTTTTGGGGGAAATAAATAAGAAATCAATACTTTTATTCATCAAGGATGAGTTACATTGATCAAAAGTTACAGTAAAGACATTTATAATGTTAGAAAGATTCTAATTAAATAAAAGCTGTTCTTTGAACTTTCTATTCATCAAAGAATCCTGAAAATAAAAATGTAAAAAACTGTTTTCAACATGGATAATAATCATACATGTTTTTGGAGCATAAAATCATCATATTAGAGTGATTTGTGAAGGATCATGTGACACTGAAGACTGGAGTAATGATGCTGAAAATTCAGCTTTTTTTCAGAGGAATAAATTACATTTTAATATATATTAACATAACAAAGATATTTTAAAATTGTCATAATATTTCACAATATTACTGTGTTTTTTGTGTATTTTTATAAAAATTGCAGCCTTGGTGAGCAGAAGAGACTTCTTTTAAAAGCAAAAAAAATCTTACCGATCTTAAGCTTTTAACCGGTAGTATATATATAATCACTTCACAGGCTTAAAGATGGACAAAGCCCAGCTGAAAGACAAGACCAGCCACAGTCCCCTCAGAGCCCACTACGTTCTCCTGGACGGCTGGTAGAGTGGGAAGGTGAAGCGCAATCTGACTGTTTCAGATGATGGTAGTGAAGTCTCGACAGCAGGCCTCTGTGCTGAAGGGGAGTTAAGGGTATGTAAATGATTTTATTTTGACAAGATTGGAGTTTTTCTTTCAACAGTTTTCTAATTACAAATCTTCATCGATTACCTCATGTGTCAGGGAGAGGCTCAGCCTAGAGATTTCACTCAGCTCTTTCAACCATTCTCCTGGACGGCAGACGAGAGCAGAAAAGGTCAGAGTGCAATCGCACCGTCTCAGAAGGAGAAAGGATGGACCAGTGTCAGACTGGGTCAGATACAACACCAGAGGACATGAGCAGCACTGCCATGCCTTTTCAAGTGGTCATCCAAGACTCTAAAGACATGGAGGAGGTAAAACAAATAACTCATATTGTGTTTTCACTATTTGCATTGATTATCAGGAAGGCATTCCTACAGTAATTAAAGAAAAATGAGAGGCTATATATTTGTGTAGCATGATGTGAGTCATTACATGATTGCTCGCAACATGTTGACCTTTTTGTGATCTGTAATGCTTTAAAACCTCAGAGGATAATGATCTTTATATGTATAGATCTTTTGATTTTCTAGTGCATTGTACATTAATGAAAATCATAGATATTCTTGTTATACAGTATTTTGATGTTGAATATGAATCTACATTTTTTTTCTTTTAAATATCCAAATATCACATTATGTTCAGGGTTTGAACATATCAGGACCAACAAAAAGACGTAAACTATTAAACTACTCATTTAATTTTATATAATACACCTTTGTACTGAAGACAAATTACTTTTTCTTTTTTAGAGTTGCAATTTGCATCATTCAGAGCTTTTGACTTCATCTGAAGAAAATGGTAAGTTTACTTTCATATTCATATTTTTAATAAGACCTATTAAATAGGTATGTGGACATTTCAATAAATAGCGGCCGCCATTGTGTTCCAAATCTCTGTGCCGAATTTTCCCGAATCATTTTGAGTGGGTCTCCTTAAAATGCTCGCTGTGGGAATCCTTGATTATTTTTAGCCAATCACATCATTAGGGGTTTCGACTGCACATTTGTTTTCATTTTTTTCTAGTCAGGCTGCATTTTCCTCCTGAAAGACAATTTCAAACAATACAGGAAGAATTCAACTGTCACGAAATTATTTTTACCCACTTTGGACACTTTCCAGAGGAAGGTAGACATGAAGAACATATGTTTGTGGTGTGCTGTACAAAATTTCGTGGCCATTTAAACTCCCCCACTTTTTTTATGACTACCGACACTGAACGTTACCTGTAAGAAAAGCTGTCAAAATGCAGCATGTCGTGTGGGCTACAATCAACTTTTGTGTGGTCTCCTCCACTTTCTTTCCTCCACCAGCGTTAGTATTGTTAACTCTATATTTTTACACAACTGGAAATAGCATGAATCAACCAAAATCCATCTTTTAAATTAAGGATATATAATTTTCCTTGGATTCGTTGTTTTTCCATTCAATTATTTGTATTTTCAACAACTGCTCGTTAGAAAAAATACCATAAAAGATAGGCCAAATCAGTCTTTATGTGTGTTAAAATCAGAGTAAAAATCCAAATAACTATATGAAAAATAAAAATAAATTTCATTAAGATATCTTGAATATTGAGAAAGTTATGAGCATTTTTGTGAAAAAAACTTATTTTTGGTCAACACTAAATTCTATTGTTTTCACCTTAGAAATGAGACAAAAATAGGTGCTGATTACTGAACTATAAAATGTTGTAACTTTCTTCATACTTTACATATTTACTTTTTTTCTTTTTATTTTGTAAAGGGGGTACCCAGGTCTTTCCACACATGCTATCCATTTGTCTATTTGTTGAGTTTTATTTTTTTGTCCACATACCTAAATTAAACAAACTGAGCACTTACTGTGTGTCTCGTAGAAATTTGTACTTATTTGTCTTGCTTATTACCATTATGTATTGTCTATTTTCATATATTTTAAAATTATATAATTTATTCCTGTGATGGCAAAGCTGAATTTACTGCAGTCATTACTCCTGTCGTCAGTGTCACATGATCCTTCACAAATCATTCTGATATGCCGATTATTATCAGTGTTAAAAACAGGGGGAAACAGGATTCTTCGATTGATAGAAATTTCAAAAGAACAGCCTTTATTTGAATTTTTATTTACTTTATATTATTATTATTATTCTTTTTTTAATCTTACTGATTCCAAACTTTTGAACTGTAGTGTATTTGAATGCAAATAGATGATATTACCAAGTCTGTTTCTGATGTCTTTGTCTAATACCAAACTTGACCTTTTTTTGTTGGAGTGCAACACAACAGTTGAAATGGTTGGAATGCTCTCTTTTAATATCTCCTCAAGGTCAGACATTACAGAAAAGTCCAGTTGTGATGGTGTCTCATGAAGAAGTGGAGCACTACCCAGGGATCCAAGCACAAACCGCTGCAGAGGAATCAGCGGCCTCCAGAGGCGATCATGTCAGTACTTGAGGAGTTTGTTCTGTGTGTTGTAGAGTAAACCAGTACTAATCAGCTAAGAATGACTGTTGATGTGGTTTACAGGTGGGAGAGCATACGGATGGTCTTGAGGAACAGGGCTCTTCTCATCGTTACTCTAGAAGAGAGCATCTCTCAAGACCCAAAAATGAAAGAAGCTGACACTGCCTCCATTTCTTCCCAACAAAACCTATCCAAAAAAAGGAGGTTTATTAAGCCCAAACCCTGTCTAAGCCGGGCAGCCAAGACTTTCCACAGACCTCTCAATGTGCAAACAGAGTTAAGAGAAAGTGAGCTTCAGATGTATATAATCCATGAGCTAAGAAAACCACCCAGTTGCCTGTCCCGGTAGCACTGTATTTGGTTTTCTGTACTGAATGTGTGTTGTGTTCTTTTCCGAATTCCAGATACAGCTCTTATAACAGTGACTCCACACAGCTGCAGTGTAGCAGATCCTGGAGGAAGTCCAAGAGAAGATCGCCCTGAATGAATGCCTTTCTGAGGAAGAGAGCACATGTAGTGTTACTCCAGAAGAAAATGGCCCTTGGGATGTTTCAGGTGAGGGATCTGTCTCAGTGAGTGACTTTAGTGTGTGAAGCCAAACACACAATATCTGACTTGCTGTGAATTTTATCTTCTTGAATGTTCAGGATAATGCCAGAACTACAGCAGATGATCTGCCGTCAGCTGGTGAGATAAAAAACATTTTTGCCCTTTGTTATATACTGTTGTTTCATTGCTGTATATAATCTTTCTTTCTTTTTCTTTCTTTCGGTTTTTGTCTCTGTACCGCTTCTTAAATAAGCAACTTCTCCAAGACCTAGTAAGACTGAGGACCAGGAAGTTTCATCTTTCCTTGAGAAGCCTCAGGTTCCTGACACCACGCCATCAGACAAAGGTGCAACATTTAACATCAAAATCCTAAATAGAGTGCTTAACTTTCAGCAAGAAATTAAAAGTACAAACGAATGACTTTTACAGATGTGAATGAGCTCATAATAACTGATTCAGAGACTAGTGAGTCTTCTGTCACAAGCCATGATAAAGGAACCTCAGACAGAGGAGAGAGAGATTGTTCCAGTCAGGTGCGCACTGGCTATTAAACAAATTAATGATTCCAATTGAGTTTGTTCAGAGTGTCTTTAAAAACATCTTGGCTTTGTGGTGTCATCTGTACAGCTTGTTCGCTGATGGTTCCTCAGTTTGTACTCAAGCTAGATTTGCTCCAGAGAAACACATTCAGTTTTCTAAGCACTCATCCAACCTAGAATTGGCATCTCAGGCCATGATCAACCCTCAGCAGACCCCTGAGCCCAATGAAGGTGAGACTTATGTTGTTCAGATTGAAATGTTGCTGTGAAATTGAGTGTTATTGCCAATGATTGAGACATGATATCATTTAGATCCTGCTAGAAACCAGAACATTAGGAGCTCAGTTAAAGTCCAGCTCTGTGATTTGGATGATGACATAAAGAGAGTCTCCAGAGAGGATACACTTGTGGTATCTGAGGTGGATTTGCAGGAGCGTGAACGGGATGAGGATCTAAGGTCTCCTGTCCTGTTACTTTGGCTCAATGCAAACTGCAGCCTCAGATATTTCTGTGGACAGCACTGGTAAAGGAAACGAAGGACAAAATGGTGGGTTTTTAAATTTAACAGTTTTTTAGTTTTTTTTTATATATAAAGAATTAAAGGGTTAGTTCACCCAAAAATGAAAATTAAGTCATTAATTACTCACCCCATGCTGTACCAACCCCGTAAGACCTTCGTTCATCTTCGGAACACAAATAAAGATATTTTTGATTAAATCTGAGAGCTGGATCACTCCTCCATAGACTGCCTAAGGGACTGGCTCTTAGACGGCCAATAAAGTCATTAAATAAAAAGTTTAAATATTCCAGTGTGCCTACAGCGGCTCGAATTATGAAGTTTATCAAGTGACGAGAATACTTTTTGTGTGAAAAAAACATAAATAACAACTTTATTCAACTATTCCATTACTTTCTTATGGGCGCATGCGCGAGAACTGAGATGAGGACTTTCTTCTTCGAACTACTTCTTGTTACCGATTTCGAACCGAACCGAAAAACCGCGATACTAAACTCAGCGATTCGGAATCGCGATACTGTCATTGCGTACCGAACACGCCCCGCCCCGCCCCCTGCTACCCTGGCCCCGCCCAGCCCGGCTCAATGGACCTCATGTCTTATGTATACAGTACACAACGAATTCAGTTTTGTAGCCTAACCACCATTAACACCAAATAACAAGCTCTGTGTTTTGTTACTTTCGATAACAAGCAAGGTGTAATGGTGTGGGCTTACTCATAGGCTCCTCATTTCAAGCGGCAGCGCGGTAAACGCGAATCATCTCTTCCTCAGTTACAAAAAAGACACCTGAAGGTATGTTGAAAGATACAGTATACTTACTGAAAGGCATCTTAACTCGTGTAATCGCTCAATCAGTGTTTCAGCCACGGAAAGACGTCAATAAAACAGCATAGCTTGTCACTAGCATTATATTTACCTCAACAGGCAAGTGATTCAGTGTCCACAACTTCCTATAAATGAACTTTTGCACTAAATAAATGCACTATGTATATTATATTTTGCTTAACCTGTTTATGATATCTTGATTATTTAATGTATGTTTAAAATATTTTCATGAAAATTACAACTGTGTAAGTTATTATATTTCAACAACAAATTAGACTAAAAACACAAGTTAATGCAAAACTGCCTTATGTTCAGTTTACATGTTTTCATACAATGTGTTGTGTGTTGATTATTATATCTAAAAAATAAATAGCATCTGAATTTAGGTTAAAAGTCTACAACCTTTAATGTTATAGTAATGTGTGGCTCCCTATATAGTTTACAGCATTAGCAGATTTTTTTAATCCTTGTGAAATGTTTAATTGTAATTGAATTAATTTAAAGACAGACCATTTTTTTCATTAAACCACTGGTTAAAAAAAGAAGAGAAAAAAAGCCTTTTTAAGTTTTTTTAAAACTGAACCGAGACGTCAAAAGCCGTGGGAAAACCGAACCGTCAGTTTTGTGTATTGTTACACCCCTGCCTACCGCCCACCTGCCGTATAAGATGATGTGCTGATATAGCTGGAAGCGTCAAAACTTTCTGTTTACATGCAGAGGAAGATCTGCTCTGTACATACGCTTTTCAATTACCATGTTTTCCGCACTATAAGGTGCACTTAAAAGCCTTTAATCTTCTCAAAAAACGACAGTGTGCCTTATAATCAGGAGCGCCTTATTTATGGATCATCATCTTATACGGTAGGTGGGGTAATACTCCTAAGCGGTGAGCAGCCGGTAACAAGAAGCAGTCGAAGAAGAACGTCGTCATCTCAGTTCTGCGCATGCACCCATAGGGAAGTAACGGAATAGTCAAATAAAGTCGTTATTTATGTTTTTCGCACAAAAGTAGTCTCGTCGCTTGATAAACTTATAATTGAGCCGCTGTAGGCACATGGAATATTTAAACTTTTTATTTAATGACTTTATGGGCCGTCGAGAGCCAGTCCCTTAGGCAGTCTATGGAGGAGTGATACAGCTCTCAGATTTAATCAAAAATATCTTTATTTGTGTTCCGAAGATGAACGAAGGTCTTACAGGGTTGGTACAGCATGGGGGTGAGTAACTAATGACTTTAATTTTCATTTTTGGGTGAACTAACCCTTTAATATATTTATTAGTTTTGATTTAATAAAGGGACAGTGTAGAGGCTTTACAACAATATTTAGTCCACATATTAAAACTCCATGTTAAAACCTAAAACTGACTAGGAAGGAACCCGCCTTCATGGTTACACACTAACAATTGAGTCATTAATTTCATCATTCGTTTCTCATAGACCCAGTTCTCAGCGACGCTTCATCAGCACCATTTGAGGCAGACAGTCCGGTTTCATCTTTTTATGATCCTCCCTCTGAAAATACAAGCAACATGTGTGATATGGACACGTATGTACAGTGTTTGTAGTTTTTATGGACAATTTATATAATATTATTAAATTAATGATAATATGCTGTTTAAGGATGCTGTTTAGTGAGTCTGCAGCTGAAAACATTCAAATACCAGACGAGCAGGATTCAGAAAAGCAAGATGGCACAGAAGAGCAATCAGAAGCTCATGAGGTAATGCGTCCTGACAAACATTACACATTGTGTATTCTCCGTTCACTGATTGAAATGAACACCTTTTAACTAATTAATGTTTTCTGGCAGGATTGCGTTGCCTCTCTCGATGGAAATTCAGCTGGAGTGGAAACGGGTGCAACTGGTAATGTTGGAGATGAATACATGAGCCAGAAATATGAACACACTGTATAATATAAAGATTACTAAAATATTTTCTGTGAAGTGATTACAATTTAAAGTTTGTGGGCAATTTTAATGTTCTCTTGTGCATTTATTTGGCAAGGCAAGTTTACTTCATGCATAGTGGTAACTCAAAGAAATTTATTTAAAAAAATAGCAATTATTAAAACATTTTCATAAGATATAAAAAAACATTAAAAGTAAAAATAAAAAAAGGATTAAACCAGTTAAAATAAAATAAGATTCTAAGTTAAAATGAATTTGACGGGCTTAAAAGCAAAAGAGGATTTTAAAAAAGAACCTTGCAGTGCGATCGGTACAGCACTTGATCAGGAAATGCACAGTTCAGCAGGGTTTTTTTTATCTCGTCTTAAAGGTAGCTCGTCACGACGGGGTACGTCTGGCAGCTGGTTCCAGCTGTGGGTGGCATGGTAGCTAAATGCCATCTAACAAAGTTCTGAATTTAACAGGCTTTTTTAACAGAGCTCTATTATGTTTTTTATTCTACCAACATATCTGCTGTGTATTTTAGTCTGAGACTATAATGGGGTTTGTAGACATACAAATCAATCTAATATCCTGATGTGCTGCTCAAGAAACATTTCATATTATCAATGCTAAAAACATGACTTTATTTATTTATTTTCTGGATACTTTGAAAGTTTAAAAGGACAGCATTTATTTAAAGTAAATCATACTCTGTTAACATGATGTCTTTATACTGTCACTTTTGATCAATTTAATAAATACTTGCTGAATAATAATATTAACTTGTTAAACAAAATGTATCTCACTGACCCCAAACTTTTGAATGGTATTATATGCTATAGTCTTATTGCATAAGTGCGTATCTTATTTTGTTATTGTCTTTCTTTCCTTGTCGCAGATAACCCATCAGAAGGAGCCCACCTTTATTTTGACTCTATATGAGATTCCAACCTCTCAGCTGTTCCATGAGGCTGACGGTGGCCAGCAGGATATGCCCCCTTATGAACTGCAGCCAGCACAAGTCCAGACATCCTCACTGATTACAGGCAGTTCAGAGTCTCTTTCCTATACATTAGAGGCTTCCAGGTACATTTCCCTTCCAGTTCAGATTTAAGTCAACCCAGTAAAGAAATAGTCCTCGATCATCCATTTGTTTCATCTTTGATGACCTTGTTTTGTAGTGCATCTCTGCACATGGAGTCAGAAGAGACCAATACACCATGTAAAAGTGTTTCTCACAAGGTGCTAGATGATTCCCCGGTTCCTCTTTCAAAGGATGCAGCAGAAGATGCAAGTTCTCAATTGATATCCTCACAGGAAAACCGTTGTGATGATGTGAACTTTTTAATTAGTCCACCTGAGATGCTCTCCTGTAATTCTGCCATGGTATGATGCAGTACTCTCTTTTGTTACCATCATTTTTGTAGAGTGATTTTTATTTTGTTGCAGTTTTGGAAATTAATGTGTTCTCCCTTTTGGTAAAAGCCAACAGATGTACCAAAGTTGGATGAGATCCTGACAGAATCTCCAGAAACTAAAGCTGCCACTCAGAGAAGTAGTAAGAAATTAACTTGCATTGAACTTGTATGTCAGTTACTATTATTTAAAATGGTATATTCAAGTAGACAAGATGATGTCCTCTCTGATCTCTCCATCAAGGCAAGATAAAGGTCAAGCCGAAACTAAAGCCATGTGTGGTTGGGCCTTCAAACAATGGGCAGTTTGACTGTGCACCCAGTCAGACTCTAACGTCTCATGCTATTGCACAAGCTGAGATTGAGTCCAACCAGAAAACATCTGCACAGGAAACAGTTAGTCCCATCCACTTAAGCCATGAAGACCGTGAGGGGGGAGCCAATCCTGGACATGACGGTGTGATATCAACTGCCATTGTGACAGGCTCTGAAGATGTGAGAGATGAGAGTCAGGTAAAGTGGGAAAGTCATCTAAGAACAGGTCTCCAGATGGATGAGGATTATAGCCGCGTTTCCACCGCAATTACCAGGAGCTATTTGTCCCAGGAACTTTTTTTTCCCCAGACCGCTTGCTTACTGCATTTACACCGCGTACTAAAGTACCGGTCCGAGGCGGAAGATTATTTAGTGACGTTAAACTGCGTGTGTCTGCTCTTCCTAGCCTGCGTGTTTGTTTTGAGTTTTGTAATAATAATAAATAATAATAATTCATTACATTTATATAGCGCTTTCTCGGCACTGAAAGCACTTTACATAGAGAGGGGAATCTCCTCAACCACCACCAGTGTGCAGCATCCACCTGGATGATGCGACGGCAGCCATATTGCGCCAGAACGCTCACCACACACCAGCTTACTGGTGGAGAGGAGACAGTGATGAAGCCAATTGGTATATATGGGGATGATTAGGACAGAGGCCACTGGGCAAATTTGGCCAGGATGCCGGGGTTACACCCCAACTCTTGCGAAAGACATCCTGAGATTTTTTTAATGACCACAGAGAGTCAGGACCTCGATTTAACGTCTCATCCGAAGGACGGTGCTCTCTGACAGTATAGTGTCCCTGTCACTATACTGGGGTGTTAGGACCAACACAGACCACAGGGTGAGCACCCCCTGCTGGCCTCACTAACACCTCTTCCAGCAGCAACCTGGCTTTCTCAGAAGGTCTCCCATCCAGGCACTAACCAGACTCAGCCCTGCTTAGCTTCAGTGGGAAACCAGTCTTGGGCTACAGGGTTATATGGCTGCTGGCTGCTCGCATGATGTTGTATGGAGAAGATTCAAGCTTTGCTGCTTTTGTGTGCGATTGGTTTACTAACGAGGTAATTGACAAAACGGCAGAAAAGAGAAGAGCACCCAAAGCGTATTCAGAAAGTTTGTAATGCTAGATATAAAAGTAGACATTTTTATCAGCGGACTGACCGTGAGATGGATGGGACGAACCAGCTCTGGGACGACACGCGCGCCATCGGGCAGAAAGAATAGTGTGGTAAGAACCAATCAGCATTGTTCAGCGCACAAGTCCCACCCCGAAAGTTCCTGAACTCTGAAAAAGTACTACCTCGCCAGCAGGGACTTTCTTGGGGGGAAATTTTTACCTGGAACTTCATTTAGACCCTGATTCCTGCGGTGTAAACACACCGAGTACCACCCCAAAGTTCCTAGTTCCTGGGGAAAGTTCCTGCGGTGGAAACGTGGCTTATGTTGTTGACCCTCCAGTGAGTCACTGGCTGCTCTATATGGAAGCAAGACCACTCATGCTGTGTTTTGCTGTATTATAGTTTAATCTAAATCAGTCGTTCACTTAAGTGTTTCCTTACAGGTGCACAGAGTGTTGGCTGATGCCTTTGTAGTCCCCTCAGGAGAAATGGAAAATGTTTTTAATAAGGAGATCCCTCATGAAAGTGAGCTCCAAAAACCTGAGGACTTGTCTGTATGCCTTCCAGAGAGTGTGAGATCACCGTCTCACGTAAATGTCCAAGTAAGTGTGTTTTTATTTTTATTTAAACAAGACATGTTTCAATCATTTTTCTCCTGGAGCCTATTAACAAACAACAACGGTCCAATAAATTCCTAATAGACAACATCAATTGTAAGGCCAGGCTAAATCGGCCCAATGGAGGTATCCGGTCTGCAGGTGAAGGTCTCTGCGTGTTACTGTCTTACCACGTGGCAAAAGGATTTGATTAAATTAAATACATTGTCTCATGTATTCTCTCATTATGTCATCTGACTCCATAAATGAGGGCTTAATGATATCTTTGCATCATTAAATGTGAGCGAACTATTCTTTTAACTCTTTTCTGGAAATAATGTCATAGACAATTAAAATAAAATCAAATGTTTAGAATTTAGTATGTCAGGTAAATGTATCATGCGAATTTCATAATCAATTCAAAGGTAATCAATACAAAACATCAAATGCTCTGGAACAAAGAGAAGAGATGCAAATCCGACATTAGGAGACACATGATGTTGAGGGTCCCGGCGGCTCTCAACATTCACAGACTAATCTGAGGTACAGAAGGCCCCGAACCCTTTGCTGTATTTCTTTATATAGCTTTTCACATTAAATGCAAATTACCATTGTTAGAAACTGTTTCTGAGTTCACACCCTTTTTAGGGTTGGAGACCATTTGTCTAGACACCACCTTCCTTTGTGGCAGTTATCTCTAAACTCTTAAAAACGTTATTACCTTTTGTTTTACTTATTTGGAAATTAGACATTTATACCAGTCGCCCTGAGACATTTCAAATGATACTAAACATTGTATAATACTTGATGATAATTATTCACATTAGACCACCATATAGGTTTTTGTGTGAGTTTGGGTGATCTCAGCAAGAGTGGGGGATGAGGGGAAGATAGGAAGAGTTCAGATGCAAAAGCCTCTAAATGCCATTTGAAATTTTCTTCTAAAATTATCATTTTTATCAAGCTTGTATATTTAAGTTCAGTAATTTCACTTAAATGTCAATGAAGATTACCTATTAATTGTCATTTAAGTGAAATTACTGAACTGAAATATACAAGCTTGATAAAAATGGTGATTTTAGAAGAAAATTTCAAATGGCACTTAGAGGCTCTTGCATCTGAACTCTTCATATTTAGATTAAGATGAGGGAGGTGAGACCTTTGTCTCGATAGAGCAAAAGGGGGAGTTCAAATGTTAATTTGCATGAAAGGGCCTTTGTCCATTCGACGAGTGGTCATTCCTCAATTAGTTTTTCCAGTCTTAAGGCCATTGCAAACTGAGTCCGAAATTTTTGTTTGCGGTTTTTTTTTTTTTACTTCGTATTTGTGATTCGGTGGCTCTGAATTGTCAAAACACCAACCAAACTCCAGTGCAAGCGTGATTGACATAACGTCGTATTTATTTTTCAACGTCCGAAATTTTGCATGGAATTTCAGACTCAGCATGCAAAGGCCTTTACAAAGTCCAGCCCTAAAAAAAAAGTCACTTCCAAGTGAATTTGCTCAGATATACATCAAAATAGAGGGTGGGAAGATTTGTTTCATGTCAATTTTAAAAGTTTAAAGATAATTGACCCTTCGCTAAGCCACGCCCGAAAACCGCCACTGGCCAATCATGTCTTAACAACCGTAACTATGCGCGGGAGGTCTGGCAAGCTTTCGAACGAGGGAAGCACGCTGAAGCATTGTGCGTATGGATTGTGCAAATCTGATACCGGTATCCTAAAAGTTTGGATGGCGGAGAGGAATTGTTTTCCTTCCAGAAAATCTAAAAGCCAAGGGGAGAAATGATTAGCGTGATCTAGCATCTATGTGTGAGACCAATTCACAACTACTGGTAAATGTCGACATGCTTAACAAGAACACCTATTGCTTGGAAATATTGACGGTTCTTTGGTCATAATGATAACGTAAAATAAGACGATTAAAGAGACAAGACAAAGGCTCACTGACGTACTTTAAAATAGTTTTCAGCATTTTGTTAATCAACGTCCTACTAACGTTACCCCTTACTAAGTAACTTAACCCAATCCGATCGCGGCTCTCCCGGTATTAGTGTTATTCCACAAGATTTATTGATAAGCTGTTTGATTTATAATTATTAAGATTATTTTCACATACCCTGCTGTGTATGAACATAGCTGTTCCTTAATGTGTGTTTCCCATTTGAACGGTCAGCATGTGAGGCGCTGCTGCTTGCACTGGGACTATAACGTTAGGCTTTAACTTCAATTTTTAAGAAATTATTCTCTAATCGGTTGCATATAATGTCGTGAATATATCCCTTGAATGCATACTGTAGTCCCTTTTGTCTTGCACTCTCGGATATTTCACTTGTTCGCCGAAAATTACTAATTATCTCATTGGGAATGTCTGACACCGGGTGCATCCACACTATAATAGATGGGCCAGCCGTCAAAGCTGGACAGGCGTAGCAACAGTAACTAGGGAGGGCGGGGCTTAGCGAAGGGTCAATTAGAGCACATCACATGAGTTGATTAGTACTTCTGTCCACAGAAGGAAAAAATGGCCGATATTTCTAAAAAGCCAGATACTTGCAGAGAGGCATCAAGTGTGACACCATCAGTTTCTCAAGGGAAGACTGTGCCTTTACAAAGAAGAGGTAAGGAGATTAATTTCCCTTCATAGTAATTTTTTTAACCTTTTAATAAGATTACTAAAAATGATAAAAAAAAACACATTTTGACAAAAAGAAAACTGTTACTGTTACTCAATATTATGCGTTTCGCTTGTCTTATAATTACTTTTATGCATTTCATTTACATTTATATGTATCTTGAATGTTATATTTTTAAGGCAGGATACAAGTGAAGCCTAAAATCCCAACAACAACATCTACTAAAGACGATTTCTCAAGACAGGAGCAAACTGATATTGGATCTAATGAACCAACCACAACTCAAATAATTTTACCAGCAACTTTGATTAAAGAAGAATGTGTTAAAGTGGAACTGAGCGAGAGATCTAAGCAAGAAGATGTTTCTGATATTCCAAAGGAGTCAGACACAGAAAACATTGAAGAAGTCACAAAGTCACAGCACCAGACCCCATTCAAAACTGTGGAAACATCACCATGGTAAGACATGTCCATCTTTAAAAATGTCCTTAAATCTGTGAAGTCCTTCAATTTTTTTTACACTCTTATTGTCATAGCACTGTATCATCACCTGAGAAATTGAAAATAGAGGGTGGGCACAAGGTGTTGTCCGATATATTGGTGCCGGTTTCCATGGAGAGTGGAAGTCCTGTCCAAAGCAGTCTCCAGATGGGTGAAGAGAGCCAGCAGGTCCTCACTGCTGAGGAAGACCAGGCGACACATTCACATGAGGGTGTTTCACACATGCTGCTGACTGATATATTCATACCCGTCTGTGACGACATGCAAGATGATCTGAGCAAGGAATGGATGACAACTGGAAAGACAAGCCCTCATGAAGCAGAACGATCTCAGGTTAGTTATGTGAATTAGATTGGAAGATTTATTGGTATTGGTTGATACTGTTTTTTTACTTGTACATTCTTGTTTCCAACTGCATTTACAAAGATTTACTTAGATGAAATGTGAAATTTGAAATCTATACAACAGATGAGGGATCCAGATTCTGCAGACCTGCTATGTGCAGTGTCACAATCATCAAATGTGGGACCATCAATATCACCCAAGAGTAAAAGAGACACTCAGGGCAAAGGTGGTGAAAAACTATTTAATCAATGTATCTCAAACATACTGCTTAGTTTCTGTAACAATGTGACGAATTTTCTGCTTTTAAGGCAAGTTGTTGGTAAAGATGACATTCCCCAAAAGGACAGCTGAAGATTCCCCTAAGAGGGGCGTGCAATCAAAAAACGTGCCTCCGTCAACCTTAATGCCAAAGCAAGAGGTCGATGCTACTCTAAATTCCCCAGAAACTGAATGCAGTTCAGAACCCAAAATGGAGTCAACACAATGTAGTTTTGAGACTTTTACATGGTATGAGTGACTGTATTCTCTGATATATAAACTGAAATTTGAATGAAAATGAAACCACTGATGGTTTGGTCATTCTGTCATAGTTCTGATTTGCTGCCTGTTGGCACAGAGGACCATGAGACGGCGTGCGGGGGTTTTCTCATATGTTGCTCTCTGATATTTTGGTGCCTGTATTGGATGAGTCTACAGAGCACAACCTTCACAAAGAGTCCTTATCAGTTGGTCTTCAAGAAGATTCAGTCAAAGTATGTTGTGTTTTGACAAGTCTTTGGACGCTGATAAAAAATTCTGGAAAAATGAATTATTTACTGAGCATCTATCTAACTTCCACAGGTTGAGAAGTCAACATATATTGAGAGAACAGCAAATACTGAAACGGAGAAGACAACAGCAAGTCAGTCTGTGTCAGTGGAATGGAAAACACCTTGCAGGAGAAGTAATAATGGACATTTTTGAGTAAAAATGATACATATAATGCAAAATGTATTTGTAATGAATGAGAATCATATCTTACTCCCCTAAAATAGTGGTTAAAGTTAAAAATGTAATAAATAATAAACATTTTTGCTTTTTCAATGGGAGTGATGAACTCAATCTTTTTGTTTTTAAGTTAATGGTGTATCAAAATTTGATTCAGGTGATTTTGATGTATTTGCTTCTAATGCCTTCTAACCTATCTTGTATCTATTCCTCAAGGCACACTTCGCCCAAAGTCTAAATTATCAAAAAAGAGAGATGATCCTTTAGAAACCGACCTCTGTCAGCCGGGCTCTACACAGACCTCTTCAGCTACTCCTCAGCAGTCCCTGGACCCTCAAGGAGAGGAATGGTCCCTTAAAAGCAATATGCTGCCAATGGACTCGGATGAGATTGAAAACTGGTGTGAAGGAGTTTCCCACATGTTGCTGTCAGATGCATTTGTGCCTGTTTCTAAAGAGATTGGACAGAACCGCACAGATCTAAAAGTACATGAGGATGAGGAACACGTTCTTATTCTGCCAAAGAGTGAGGAGACGCCCTCTGAGATTTCAGATGAAGTATGCTATTTTAAGATGCATTTAACTGCAGTTCATTATAATTGTACAATTGTATGGGTTAAAACTCATGAAAAGTGCCCAGATCACATTTTACTAAAAAATTATATATATATATATATTAATTATTTATATTTAAATAATTATTTTATATTTTTTATAATTATTTTATAAAGAAATATATAAAAAAAAAAAAAAAAAAAAAAAAATATATATATATATATATATATATATATATATATATATATATATATATATATATATAGTGAGGAGACGCCCTCTAAGATTTTAGATGAAGTATGCTATTTTAAGAAGCATTTAGCTGCAGTTCATTATAATTGTACAATTGTATGGGTTAAAACTCATGAAAAGTGCCCAGTTACTAAAAAAAAAAAAAAAAAAAAAAATATATATATATATATATATATATATATATATATATATATATATATATATATATATATATATAATTTAAATTATATTTTATATTTATTTATATTTATTATTTAAATATAAATAATAAAAATGATTTATATTTAAATAATTATTTTATATTTTTTATAATTATTTTATAAAGAAATATTAAAGTGTATATGTATATGTATATATATATATATATATATATATATATATATATATATATTGCATGAAAAGTAAACTCTTATGATTTTTTGCAATGCAATTTTTTTGCATTTTTATGTAACACGAAAAAAAATATTTAGATTCAATATAAAATTATTTACATTATGGATTTTACTTTACTGCCTTTATTCAAATTTTTTTTTTCTTTTTTTTTTTTTTACAAAAAATGTCATTTCAAAAACTTTATATTTGGAGAATAAAATTAACTTAATCATGGGCTTAAAATGCTAAAGGGTTCTACAAGTAGAATTACATTTTCTTCATGCAAAATAATATTACTTTATTGAGTGAAATGTGACCTGGACAGGCTGTTTTAAAATACACCTATATGAACTACTTTTAAACACTGATGACAATGCAAAAATCTGTTTTATAGGTACATCATTTAGACACTATTTCTGACCCGCCAAAGATTGATGACTCTGATGAGAGTCTGCCAGCATCACAAGCTAAAAAATCACCAGCGAGAAGTCAGTCATTCTTCTTCATACACAATATTATTAGTCTTTGTCCTAATTATACTTTGTACTACTAATTTTTCTTTCTAATTAATCAATTTCTCACACTATTCATTAATCTCTCTTAAACAGGTACATTTCAGATGACCCTAAGATCGCCTGAAAGACGCCTTAAAAATCAAGCCAATGTGCTAAAGACATCCCAAGCTGCCCCAACCACACCTCAGCGAGCTCAGACATCAAAGTGAAGGAGTCCATAAGAACTCCAACAAAGCAACACACAGGAGAGATCTCAGGTGTGTGTAGGGTACAGCTAGAGAGGTTATCTGTAGAGGAAATAAGTGTCCTGCAACCAAAGCATCACAGCACACCCGTCACTGTGAAATCCATTTTTAGAGGGTAAGAATTATTTCCATTTCATGACTCGTAGTATCTTTTATAATCCTTTTCAAATTGTTAAAATTACAATAGTGCTGTTCACGGTAAAAACAACTACTCTGTTAATAGCTAAATGCCAATAATCTGTTTGTACTCTTAGGAATGAGATGCCCAAGGGATCTCTGGCTTTGCATGGAAGCAAAAGCCCTGGTTTAGAAATGCATGCTGACTGAGGAGCCACCCGTGCCTCCAGGATACTCACCAAAGATTGTCCTTCATCGTGTACCAATAACTGATGCAAACACGCTTACCTCGTCCCCAGCTAGAGTGTCCACCTCAGCCTCCCGACCACCGGCAGATCATCAGGTACATGCTGTGATTTATGATAAAATCGTTATATAAGCCTGTAGTTGTTGTTAGGGCTGTAGTCAAGACCACCTTTGTCGAGTCCAAGACAAGTCCAAGACCAGGACTAGTCGAGTCCAAGAGGTTCGAGTCCAAAGTCAAGACCGAGTCCAAAAAGGTTCGAGTCCAAGTCAAGACCGAGTCCAGGACAAAAAAAAAAGTCTTCAGGGCCTGAATTTCATTTTTGCCAAACAAAATTTTTAAATTTATGTTGCTTAAATGTTTGTGCTCATTGCATTTTTTTACAATGGGGTAATGTTAAGAATTTACACAACACAAGGCTTGATTTAAATAGTCAATTAAATTGAAAAAAGTTACACAAATAAATACAATAAAGATACAAATAAAGAGAAATGTTTTTGAATAGGTCTACACTAGTCTTCATAGACAGAAACTGAATCAAGTAATCAAATGGAAAATAACACTGGATAGTATTTTAGTCCTGAATAAATTAAACACATAGGCTAATCCTGATTCCTTTAACTTAAAGCTCTCTTTTCTTGTTTTGACGACAAAATTAAAGGAAACTCGGCGAACAATGAACCTTTGGTCTAATAAAACATTGGTACCTGTTCAATCGTTCTCTGAGATTTGTTTTCATGATAATCGAATGTAAATAGTGTTATCTCTAAAAACTGTTTAGCGCATAATGCTAGCACTGGGGGCATTGACTAAGTAAAAAGAAATCGCTGAGTTTATACCACTAACAAGACTCAAAATAGCCCCACACTAATGTAGTAACATAATGAGTGTCCATACATGCAAAACGAAGCATTGAGAACTTTGTAAGTGTACAGACCGTTTAATAAGAAGATATTTTATAAAGACAATTCACTTTGTGTATACACAGCAGGCGCCATCTTAGAATATAGTCTCGATAAGTCGATCCCCGAATGTCGTGCTGAGTGATCTGAACTGTATGAAGTTCAGCGAACTTCTGAACTGTATGAACGGCGTTCGGGGATCGACTTATCGAGACTATATTCTAAGATGGCGCCTGCTGTGTATACACAAAGCAAATTGTCTTTATAAAGTATCTTCTTATTAAACGGTCTGTACACTTACAAAGTTCTCAATGCTTCGTTTTGCATGTATGGACACTCATTATGTTACTGTGTTACTGTGGGGCTATTTTGAGCCTTGTTAGTGGTATAAACTAGCGATTTCTTTTTACTTAGTCAATGCCCCCAGTGCTAGCATTATACGCTAAACAGGTTGTAGAGATAAAACTCTTTACATTCGATTATCATGAAAACAAATCTCAGAGAACGATTGACTAGGTACCGATGTGTAATTATACCAAAGGTTCATTGTTTGCCGGAGTTCTCCTTTAATGAACGACACATATGGTTTCTGTCACTTTAAGAGCTAAGAGCATAGATTCTCTGTTCATACTGGCATGCGTTTTATGCTTATTAAAGACAAAACCGACTATGTTTAGACCATTATACTCACGAAGACCGAAATTGACACGATTTGAGTGTTAAAGCAATATAGCTAATCCGTGAAAAATAACTTTTGTTACTGGCCAGCTGTTCTTGAGGCGGATTTTCAATGAATGTGCGCATAGTCATCCCAGAGAGCGCGCAAGGACTGATAGTTTAAAATTACTTGAATGTTAAACTGGTAAGACTTAAAAAGACGTGCAAATGTTAAGCTTTATTCACGATGCACTACTGGCTCGAATGCAAGTGAATATTCCATCATGTCCCGACTCCTGAACGCGAGTGTGTATTATTGCAGCAGCGGTTGATGCGCCTTCCACAACACATGAGAGAAGAGAAGACGCGACACCGCTGAACACTCACACAGTTTGTGAAATTGCGTCTGGCAGATAGTTATTAAAAGAATGATTTGATTTTATAATCTGTGTGGATTACGATTGCGGGAATATCCCACATTATAAATGGGAGACCTGCGGGAATCATTAGAATTGTGCGCAACACCCAGTAACTATAGTAACAGCATGAGAAGACGCGCTCCGTTGTAGTGAGCACTTGGTCGGTTAATTTGGGCATTTTCTAAGTTAACGTTACCCTGATAGGCTAGTAATAAATGAACACACATACAAAAATGTTGGACTCGGTCGAGACCAAACGCCATATTTGGCAAGACCAGTGGCCGAGACCGAGACAAGTCCGAGTCCAAATACCAGCGAGTTTGAGACAAGTCCGAGACCATAGAAAAACGGTCTCAGTCCGGATTCGAGTACTACAGCCCTGGTTGTTGTCGTCATTAATATTACGTTCTCTATTGTGCAGTTCTCTCAAAACAGCCCTCCAATCTCCAATTTGGATGCTGATAAGGATACTGTTCAAGTGTCCCAGTTCTTCCTGGATGACATCTTCACTGAAGTCGTGGATCCGGACTGATTCTTGTTTGAGACGTTTTTCACTGCTGCTATTACTTTTCATTGCACTGGAGTGAACATGTACAACATTGTTACTTTGCTAAGGAAAAACACATACATAGATTATATAAAATTGTAATGAGGTCTTTGCCATACTTTTTTTTTTTTTTTTTTTTTTTGTGATGAGAGATGCAGTGATGCAGGTTTAGTCACAACTCTGTTATTTATTTGTATTTATTTAATGCTGAACATTGCACCACATTTCTTTTTATCAATGTGGTTTTTACTGACTGCATTTGAGTTTAAAGATCTTGCTTTGGTCAATGCAAATATATTTGTTTTTATGGTAACTGTGTTACTTTTCATTGTGAGAGCAAAACCACTTCTGTGAATTGTAATACAATTCTCCAGTGACAAGAATGTGTAATTAAATATTATCAATTGTCAATTATATTGGCAATTGGTGGCACAGTCTGGAATGGATATTACATCAGTTAAGTATTTATAAATAATTTAATAAATTGATTTTCTCTTCAAATTTAAAATGCTTTTTCTTACTCTGGGAACACGGTGCACTTGAATAGGACAAACGAGGGACCAGGGAATTTTAGAACAGATTTTATACTTCAGGTTAATGTTTTTCCAACATTTTTACAGATACGCAAATGAAGAAGTTGCTTAAAAAAAGGAGAGTACTTTTTTTAGTGCGTGATGAATGAGTTTTGTAATAAATATATTTATAGTAGTTATATTCATAGTAGTTATTACTAAATACCAAGTATGTAGGCTAACTCAATTATTGAGAACACTAACTTTACATTTAAGCACATGTATGTATGGATTAAATTCTTAATATAAAAATTAATGTCAAAATGAAAATGCAGATTGTAAATATTATATCGTAAACAAGTATGTTTGCCAGCCAAAATCCGCACAGCAAGCAGAAAGCATTCAGAATAGCATATAACGTTACTACCAGTGATATAGTGGTGCCTGGAGAAGTGGGTATACTCTTAATTTAGGTCCCCAAGATTTTTTTAAGTGTCATAGCAAAGGATGAACGCTCTGTGTTATAAACAGTGACTTCTCACTATAATATCCCTGTTACTCCAAAACAGTTTAAGCTTCTGTATTTGGCGCTGTCCCTAGTGGTGTTATTATGCTATTTAAGGGCCATAATAGTTTTTTGACAAGTCTTGATTTACCTCTCCCAGACCCGGCAGACACTTATGTAGGCAAGATATGTTTTAAATCGACACTAAAAATTAATAGAGGTATTCGTCTTCTTTTTCTCAATGATTGTGTTTCCACTCCTCATGTTGTTTCAAAATGGAATGCGTTAGTGGATGATATTTCATGGAAGAAGGTTTGGACTCTCCCTAACAAGTACCTATTGGTAATGGTAAATAAGGTCAAAGAGATTTCTTTTAAGCTTATTCATCAATATTATCCTGTCAAAACGTTCATAGTGTCAATATTTAAATTAAGTGTAGATGTAAACTGTACTTTTTGTGATTCACAACCAGAGACTATCTTACATCTCTTTTGGCACTGTGATCATACCAGAAAACTTTGGCAAGATATTTGCCAATTTATTGTAAACCATATATATAAAGACTTTGTGCTTTACTTTAAAGATGTGCTGTGTGGATTTTTCATTTTTGAGAAGCAACATGAGAATATTTTTTTTCTTTGCAACTTATTATTTTGCTTGCAAAATATTTTATTCACAAGTGTAAAACAATGAGAGTTACCCTCAATTTTTCTCACTTTCAAGAAGATATTAAGATTCATATCAGAACCTTATCTACCTCTTGTAACAAAAAGGCTACTAAAACTCTGAATGTATGCTCATTTTTTGATGTTTTTGTTTAAAAAAGATTATTTTTTTCCTGTTTTAGTTATTGCTATTATTTTTTATTTGTGTATTCATTTATTTGTTTATTTGTCTTTCTCGTTGAATTCCAATGTAATGTAATATGTATCATTCCTTGTACCTCTGGCTCTTGGTTATGTTTTAAAACTTGTCACTTTTGTATTATGTAATTAAATGTTTAATAATAATTAAAAAAAGTTATAAACAGTGACATGCAAGACTACTAGTCTTGCATTAGTATTGAAAATGCGAGACTTTATATAATGAATACAATAGAACATTTAGAATCACTAGTATTTTTGCATATCAGGGTTGTACATAGGGTTTTCTGTGAATGCTTTTCGATGAATGCTCGATCAACACAACCACAAGCAGTGTTGTGCATGAACGCGTTCAATGAACGACGGTCACTGAACTCCTTCATATTTTCGCCGAACGCTGAACTGAACGAATCACTTTTCATACAATGAACGTGAACGAGAGCGTCGCTCACTCTGTCAGGAATGAATGAGCAGCACGCCACGCGCAGTTCACGTTCACGCTCATTTGAAAAGTCAGGTTTTATCTCCAACCCCAGGTTTATAATATGGGAGGGGTTGGCTGTGGTTATAATTTGATTTTGTGTATTTTCACGTAGTGTGGTTAATATATTTTTTCACTGTGTTTGTGTGTGTGTATGTTGGATATTCTGCTGGCCATCTTCCTCTTTGTTCAAGGGAAGGTCTCCAGAGCGACTGAAGAGAGCAAAATCATGTTCAGACGTTACCTTTGACCTTCATCCAAACAGACAAACTTATTTACAAACCAGGACAAACAGGTGAGCTGTGAATGACCCTTGGTTGAAGCTATCATCTTCAAATGCATTATGCAATATATGTGAGTTTGTTGGTGTCTTTGCAATTAATTTCAGAGTTGTCTCCATGGATCCAGAATTTGTGCCTTTTTTGATTAAATATACAGTAAGACCAGATGTTTTACCATTTTGAGTGTTCTGACCATAAATGAAAAGCAAATTAAATGCAGGTTCTTTTAAGATGCAGAAATTTCAACTTCAATGATTGCTTTTAAATGTTTATTATTCCTGTCTGTCTTGCAGTGCAGTCATCCATCCATCCAGTTTCTCAGTTAAACCCAGAGGCTCAGATGGGGATGTACACACTAAAGGCTTTTATTGCTGACCGAGAAGTCTCCCAAGTTTTTGAGGTGAAAAAATACGGTAAGTTGTTGTGTATGTGCAGTTCAATGACAGATCTGAGGGCTTAACCTAAAGCGCTTTGTTTCTGGTTTAGTTTTGCCCAAGTCTGATGTGACTAAACACACCGCACACCTACAGCGTTGCAGTTATGGGACTGAAAGTTGAGTCCTGTGGCAAGTGAATGATGCTTTATTTTCTTGTCTTGTGGTTGGTCAGTTCTTTATTTTGTTCTGATGTTTCCCAGTTTGTCCGTTCCAGTTGTCTGTCAGCGTCAATATGGCTCCAGCAGTGCAGATTCTGGTCTACAGCGTTCTTCCCGGTGAGAATTTAGTTGCTGCTAATGTGCCGTTTGACACTGATATGTGTTTCCAGAACCATGTACTGTATGATGTGGCTATTTTTCAATTTGGGAATGTTGGTGTGTGTGTGTCCTACAGCGTGTTGGTCCTTGTTCCAGGTATCTCTGCAGTTTTCTCCAGCTGTTCCTGCGGAGGGAAATGTTCTGATGGTTCCTGCTCAAGCAGGATCTCTGTGTAGCCTCAGTGCTGTAGATTCATTCATTAAAAACCAACACATTATGACTTAAGTCTTCTTTTTAGGTCTTCTTTTTATGATCTTTTAATGTGACGGAAGGACGGACGGACGGAAGTAAGATATTTTGTTTCGGAGGACTGGAGGCCGGAGGACTGGAGGCCGGAGGTAAAAAAAAATAATATTTTTTTAAAAATTAAATAAAAACATCCATCCATCCAGTTTTGGGGACCCATGGCGCCCGCCCTTGCTCCCCTTTCAGTGTGGCCTCGGGCGGGCGCCATGGTCCCGAAATGGAAATCGGAGATATACATCTTGTTCGGCTTGAGCCAGGGATCGCAGTGATGTGACAATCGTGATTCTAGCTCAAACGGTCTAGGAGTTATGCGCAATTTAGTACTTTTAGATGTTTTACTTTTAGCCATGGCCGTCCCCCAGGGGGCCATGTGGAGGAGTGGGAGGAGTTGGATCTGGATCCGACTCCTCCCATGTGGAGGAGTGGGAGGAGTTGGATCTGGATCCGACTCCTCCCATGTGGAGTGGGAGGAGTTGGATCGATTCCTCCTGATTCATGTGCACACCAGTTTACCATGGAAGCTTGTTTCTTTTTTCTTGAAAATGGAAAAAAAATGTAAGCCCGTCCCCATCCCATCCCCCCAACAAACATACTGTTACTGTACACATTTTAGTAGCTTTTATCACATATTTTATCACACGATGGCCAATATATTGTCCAATCTAAATTTTTCTGTGACAAAAAAAATACTGTACACATTTTAGTTGCTTTTCATTTTTACTGGTTAAAGCCAGTGGATGTGCACTGTTATGAATGCACACTCATGTAATACTGTATTATAGTAATATTTTGACTTTATTCTCGAAATGTTTCGACTTTAATCTCGAAATGCTAGATTATTATTATTATTAATAATATTATTATTTTACGTTGCTGTTCAGGGCTTCCGTAGTTAGCGTTTGTCATTGAGCAGGGTGTTCCTTTTCAACCATGTTGGTTTTCAACCAGTTTTCATTGGCTGTGCAAAGGGGAGGGGAGCAAAACTTTTAGCGTTAACCGTTTGCTGTCAGAGAGGACGTTGCGTGCTTAGTTCGTCCTTAGACCTGTCGGTTAAAGGATGAATCATGATTCTGCACTATGCTAGACCGGTAGTTTCAGTCATTCGGAGCAGGAGTGTAAATGTTGCCATTTCCAGGCTATATCATGCGGATAAAGTTGCAACAGTGGGCTCGCAGCCCGACTCACAGTCTACGGTTTTTCAGGTAGGCCATGTTTGAAGCCTCGTACTCAATTTACTGCTTCCAGCCGGCAGCGGGGATTCATCTGCGGCGGCTGTTGTGCGTGTCCTTGTGCACTTATTCAAAGAGACTATGACATAGTTCGTATAATACACATACAATAAACGACTAAACTTTCATTTGCACCTTGCACTAACCGGTCAGATATTTTACTATATACTTGTTTAACTTGATGCATACAGTATGCTAAAATATTTGTATTTTGTTACCACTGTGGACTGTCTTATGATGATGATGTTGATGATGAGTGACACTAAACCATACTGATACTTAAGATTTCAGTCACGTTCTGATTATTTAACGTTATAATAAACTTTATATATGGTAATTTACCAACTAGAAATCTTTCACATTGTAGGAAAATTATGAACGAATGCAAGTACTGGTGAAGGAGTTGAAGGACAGAGCAGAGAGGATCAAACTTGGTGAGCAAGTTGAAAGTATTTTACTTTGATATCACTAAACACAGCCTATGAAGCCAATTCCATAGGGGTTGTGGCTTTAGCACATTTCCTTACACCAATGTTTACAAAACATTGCCATTTTCGAAGGTGGAGGAGAAAAAGCGAGAAACCTACATACATCCAGAGGAAAGCTCCTGCCTCGGGAACGCATCGACATACTGTTGGATCCTGGGTAAAAACAAACTCACTGTTATAAAAAATTCTAAAATGTTATCATTACAATGTTGTCCATTCTGACTGTTTTCATGTTGAACTTGTTTTTCTGAATGCAGATCTCCCTTTCTTGAGTTTTCCCAGTTTGCTGGTTATCAGTTGTATGGTAAGGAGGAAGTTCCTGCAGGAGGCATAATCACTGGTATTGGTCGAGTCTCAGGGGTGAGGAACATACAATTAAATCAACAGCCCCTTTCACACATTAAAGCCAGTCAGTCAGTTGGCATTAAATGACTAGATTTACTTTTCTGGCGAATGCACAAATGTGCTGTTCAGTGTTCACACAAATGACTTTGTTCCAAATTTTTATTTTTTTTACTAATAGATACCATTTACACATCAGCACCAAAATATTGGTTAACTCTAAACTGTAATGTTTTCTTTATCCGCCTGTATGAGAAGTGTTTTAGTTCACTTTCTGTCCAATTTGACATCTTACTTCTGAGTGACGTGCATAGGGGGATGATCACATAGAATGTTTCTTGCTCTTAAAAACACATGATGTTTAATAATGTAGTTACTTGGCTAAAGTAACTGCAGAGCCACATGAATGGAAAAGAATGCAGGGTCTCAAGTGTTATACCCAGTAGGGATGGGCAACGATTAATCGCATTCGAAATAAAAGTTTGTGTTTACATGATATATGTGTGTGTAGTGTGTATAATACCCACACATGCATGTATATATTTAAGAAAAATCTGTTATTAATATATCAAATATTTATATTTTATATATAATATTATGTATAAATATATATAAAGTATATACATGCAAATATTTCTTAAATATATACATGTATGTGTGTGTTTATATAGACGCTTAGTCAACGCGTGCCATGGTGATGAGCTGGCCCAAAGTTAACTTCCGTTCTGTTAGTTTATACTGTTTATTGGATAATACGGCATTGACTGTTATTCTAGATACTATTTAAAATAGCTAGGTTTATCAGAGTATCCCGGTACAGTGTTTCCCATGCATTTATTAGTGGCAGCCCAACTCATTGGGCGCTAACCGCACATGTATTGACTTCCGTGTTTTTTACAATTTAAGGAAAGTTGTATTTGACTGCAGAGTTGCGTGGCAGCACATCTCGGCAGCTGTCTCTCTCTCTCTCTCTCTCTCTCTCTCTCTCTCTCTCGCTCACAAACACATTAAGGACGGCAATGTAAGTGACAGCTGCACAGATCCATCCAACATCCTGTCATGTGGAGACCCACACCTCAAAGGGCTGGCAGCATATAAAGCTGAGTGAGGAGATGTTCACCTAATAAAGCCTCGTGGGGCGCTCCCACTCGCCACAGTTTTTTAACACTGCGGTAAATCAGACACGTACGTAGAAAAACATCTTGTCTCCTATTTTTGTTCAACGGGTCTGGTAGTGCATCATTAGGCCAGGTAACATTTATTTTCTTTGACTGTCAGGAAATACCAGCTACTATGGTTATTTACTTGTTATGGATGTATCAGCAAGTTTCCCGGAAGTTAAGTTTGGCCAGTTTTATGTACACATGCGGGGTACGTGTGTTTATGTTGTCACTGCTGAAAGCGTCTATATACAAATTAATTATACACACACATATATTATGTAAACACAAACTTTTATTTTGGATGCGATTAATCGCGATAAATCGTTGCCCATCCCTAATACCCAGCGCAGCGGTCACACGTCCATCTAGCACATGTTTACATAGATTTGCTCATACTGGTAATCTTATTCTTTGTTCAAACACACCATCATACTGGGAATTCACTGGTCATGTTACAGCTTCTCATAGCAGAAAACTAACCCTGACAGATTTATTTGTATTTTTGAAAAGGTCCTGACTGTTCACACACATGATCTCTAAATGGTCATTTACTAGTAAAGACTGCATGTTGGAAAGGGGCTAGTAGACATGCATTGATAATGCTGTACAAGAGTTATTGGTTTATATATCATGCCTATGTACCTCACAGGGTGGAGTGTATTATAGTTGCGAATGATGCTACGGTCAAAGGTGGAACCTATTATCCGGTTACTGTGAAGAAGCACCTGCGTGCCCAAGAGATTGCACAGCAAAACCATCTACCATGCATATACCTGGGTGAGTTCTTTATAGAGGTTTCAAATTCTGTACAGAACAACATTTTTCTATGAATGCTTTCATATGTTAGGTGTTAAGATGTACTCTGATCTGTAGTGGATTCTGGAGGAGCCAATTTACCCAGACAGGCCGACGTGTTCCCAGACAGAGATCACTTTGGACGCATCTTCTTCAACCAGGCCCGCCTTTCCTCGGAGGGAACTGCACAGGTCTTTTTTTTTTATGTGAAATTTCTATTTACATATTAGCCTGTGGTAGTCAACCCTCAGTAACTATTGTTTTTATTGAAGAACATACAGGATCAGAATCTTGGATTTTCAAGAATCAGTAGTTTAATTTAATATCAACAATATCAGTTTCTGTTTAGGAGTCATGAAACCCCCTGTTTCAGCAGCAGTTAGTTCTCACCATAGTTTTTCTACAAACGTGGGTGTGGTTACGCTCTGGAGTGGAAGGGAAAGAGGGGAGACGGCATTATTTTACATGCATTAAAAGCATCCCACAAATGCATGGAAGAAAATATACACATGGTTTTGTTAGCCCACCGTAAATAACACCAATATATACATATTCTGTGACAGCTAAAATTGAATGCACATAAATGTACAGCCATCTGCATTTGTTACCTGCATTGGAAAAAAAGAAAACAAATTATATATATATATATATATATATATATATATATATATATATATATATGAGCATTTTTATAAGCCATTTGATTGGTTAAAGGAAATGTGTTTTTTTTCCAAAGATTCACAATCTATTGGAAATAACTTGCACAGAAACTCTTGCAAGGCAAAAACAAATACTTGTTTTTGAATCATTAATGCATCTCTCACTTACTCAATGCGATCATCTCACTGTTTGAAGTGCATGTCATAGGAAATCCAACGCGTTTTGAATAATCAAGCAAGGCGTCTTCTCATAGAATAAGGACATGCAGTCTCATGACTAATTATGAGACACCGATGACAATGTACACAAAGACTAATTTAAACCCGGAAGCTGAAAATAGCGCAAAAGGTGTAAAAAAAGAACTTTCTTCTATAATCAAAACTAACGTATTGTAGTATCGACTTCTATGATGTTCAACACGCATTACTGTTAAACCCAGGAAATGTGTTTTAGTGTTTCATGATCTATTTATTAAGAATAAAAAAAAAACAGCATTGTCATAATTGCAGGAAAAAGTTTCCTTTTGCTTAAAGCTACACTGTGTAACTCTTAGTTTATTCTTAGCTAAAAACACTTAGTTCTTTCAAAAATATATGTGCTCATTAATGTATATTTACTTCGTTCAAGTAATGAAGTATTCTCGTGAGTGTATGATATGCCATTGAAAACACATACGGGTAAGGTGTTCTAATGTCGCTCGCCATGTTGCCCCTCCATCTTGAATGTCCGTTAACCAAAGAGGGACATACCCGTTAATTCAAGCTTCGCCTTTCGCATTTACGTTTGAATTAACACTCATGGACGAGGTCGAACTGTAAGCCATGTTAGTCTTGGACTACATTGGCCACTTCCAGAGGAGTCATGACTCATGAGTGAGGATACACAGGTGTATCCCATTCGGAAGTGTTTTATTGACTAAATATGACGCATGTATTAATTTTCCTCCCCTTCACATCGGTCGCAATCATTTTAATTTATCCATTACCTTAGCAGTTTATATAAACCACACATCTCACATATTTCAACATTGTAGCCTATCTTTATTATTTATTATGAATTTCTTAAATAACCAAACATCAACAACATAAGGGCAGATCCTTTTAGCGCTGCTGTCGACACTGTGGAGTGACGCTCAGTATTCCAATGTACACAAAAAAGCTTTTATTCGATTTCTCCGTCCTCGTTTCCTTCCCTCGTGTCTCAGCTCCACCCCTGTAGGACGCGATGAAAGGCAATGAGGATGCACAAATAAGAAATGAGAAGCACCCAATGTGACAAAGGGTCGAGAACCATTGATGCTTAAAAGTCATTTGTGTGTAAACCCATAAGCAAATATAAAATGTTAACTGACATGTCATATGGCAGTTTGCTGTTTTTATATGTCTATCTCAATGTGATACATAAATTTTACTTGTTATATTTCAGATTGCTGTTGTAATGGGCTCCTGTACTGCAGGCGGCGCCTATGTGCCTGCTATGGCTGATGAGAGCATCATAGTGCGCAAACAAGGGACCATTTTTCTGGGTGGACCACCACTGGTATGTGTTAATGTCCAAGGAGTGCAATATGACTGGCTGCTAATGTTTAGTAATGGTAAAAGTTCATCTTTGTATTTAACAGGTAAAAGCTGCTACAGGTGAAGAGGTGTCTGCTGAAGACCTGGGAGGCGCAGACCTTCACTGCAGGTTAGAGAAACACTTGTTTTTTCACACAAACACTTCTTTTGAGCTGGATAAGGCTATGGGTTTTTCAACATTTGTGTCTTATCAGAAAGTCAGGTGTAACTGATCATTATGCCCTGGATGATAATCATGCCCTTCATCTTGCTCGAAAAGCCATACGGAGCTTGAACTACAAGAAGAATCTTGATGTGAGGACACAACTGCACTCCTGATAGATGTTAAATCTGTCGGACTTTTTTTATGACTTGATGCTGATCTTGAACTTGCCTACTGTTCATAAGGTTACTGTGGAACCTCCTGAGGCTCCTCTGTTTCCTGCTGATGAGCTATATGGTATTGTGGGGGACAACCTCAAACGCAACTTTGATATTCGAGAGGTATTGGTCACTTTATCACTGGAATACAAGCCTATTAAAATGTTGCCTCAATAGATAAAACTAAAAGGCAATTATGAATTTCAGGTTATCGCCCGTATTGTTGATGGCAGTAAATTTGATGAATTCAAGGCATTCTATGGGGACACACTCGTCACAGGTGGATGTTTTTTATTTTTTTATTAATCATCTTTGTTTTTGAATTTCAGCATTGATTTGTTCCTTTGTACTGGATGTCTTCATTTGCTTTTTAGGTTTTGCACGGATATTTGGCTACCCTGTGGGAATTATTGGCAATAATGGTGTGCTGTTCTCAGAATCTGCAAAGAAGGTGTGTATCTCTTGATCATTGTTCTGACTCTCCATGCATTAAGTTCATGCGAATAATGTCTTTTGCACTATAGACTCTGTGCACGATCACTTCCGCATTTAACCTCAGTGGCCAACGCAACTTCTGGTACAGTGCACTGTGTATGGAAATTAAGAAATTAAAATCTGTAATTTACTAAGCCTCTTGAATCATCCATGTTTTTTTTGTTTTTTTTGCTGTGAAAGCACAAGTAGCAGCATTTTCCAGGTTGCTCCATTTCCCATACAATGAAAGTGGATAGACTATATATTTTGAAATGATTACTAGAAATTTCTGGAAACTTTTTTTTTTTAATAGGCTACTCATTTCATTGAGCTTTGCTGCCAGAGAAACATTCCACTACTCTTTCTTCAAAATATTACAGGTGAGTTGTATGCATACTTCATCTGAATACACATTTAATGTTACAAAACAGTGCACTGAGTCAGCATAGAAACATATGCTTATATATGCAATATATAAGACATATGCATAGAAACATATGCATATCACCATTGCATGGCAATATTTATTTAACTTTTATTTTTTTTGCTTGATTACTGATTAACATGACCGACAGGTATTTAAGGCTGTTGTCACTTTAAGACTGAATGCTTGGATCTATCAGTAATACAGTATACTGATACACATCCCTTTATCACAGAAAGGTTAAGCCATAACCGACTGTATTTATGTAAGGTCAGGGTGTCCGTGGGGTTTTAAAAAGTATAAAAAGTGATAAATCAAAATTGTCAAATTTAAGGCCATTAAAAGTGTTAAATGTAGTCTGAGAGGTCTTTTTTTTTAAATTAGGTATTATTTTTTTTCAGACTATCAGGTGTCCTATTCTGTGTTTGCATTAGTCTGTTTAAATATGGGCTTTAGCTTATCTGGGCACAATCAAAGATCTCTCATCTCTGTCTATGATTGATGCTGACGTCATATTCAGTGGCTGGACGATATGACGATATATAGAGGCTATATAACCGTGATATAAGTGATCACCCGGATTTAGACCTACCTATATTGTATTTATATAAAGCGTTCACAGGCAAATTTGCTTTAGCCTATGTAGGTCTATATATTGCTTTTATTTCCCTGGTATTGAAATCAGGCAAACATAAATGTCAGGCGACACGATTGCTGGCTGCATGTCAATATCCATGGATCACTGGATCTTTAGTAAGTTGTAAGGAACACTACATTGAGTCCAACATTTAGTTTAAATTGATCAAATTGTTCGTTTTAGTCGCATTTTCACAGTTTCCCCTATTAAATCCAGTCACGCAGCAGATCTTTTGCCACTCAGTCAGGCTGAGGGGGGTTGTACTGGTGGGAAAGTGATGTCAATGCATTCCCTCTATTGTTTGGTGTGTAAAAAACATCAATGTCAACTGGATGGGAGCTAATGCACTTCGGTCGCAAATGCAATCCACTAAACATAAAAATGGAATGCATGCTCTAAATCTATTCATTTTGGTATGTTATAAATGTCAAAATCTGTGTAATAGAAAGGTCGCTGGTTAACACTTGCAATTCAGTGTCATGATTTGCAAAATTCTGAAGGTAGTAAAAAAGTATTAAAAAGTAGTAAATTTAACTTAAGGATTACTGTATATACCCTGAAGATACTACACGATAGGCATTTTGACAACTGTGTCTGTATTTGACAATTCAAGCTCGAAGAAAAGTAAATTCGGAATTGTGCGCTGTGTGAGAGAGCACTTCACGTGCGTGATACCACAAGTAGTTATTTTCACAACTTGCTGCTCATGATAACTCTGATCTCTTTTAGAAGGTCCTCATTAAGTATACACGTATTTCTTTGCATCTGACTTGATCTCCGCGCTGACTTGAATTTGAACCTGAAGTGCTGTTACTAGTTTTTGCAGATGCACGACATTTCAGCAGAACAGTGTCTGCAAACTACAATTTTTGCTTCTTTCTCTGACACTTTAAAATGCTTCCACACTGACATGTTTGTTGCATTCATAAAGCGTGCGTGCCTCAGGCTCCCTCTCTATTCTGGTTGCCATTTGATCACATCATAAAAAATGGCATTTTTCATTTAAAATGATCGGGTCTTTTCACGTATTCGGTCGAACATCGAAAGTGCTTTTTTTGTTGTAGCTATTTTCGGCTGAACAATTTCGGTTGCCGAACATTCGGTGCATCCCTAAAAATATGACTAGTGAAATTGTTACTGCCATACACTCATGATGTGTTCTGTTACTCTTTTTATCAGGCTTCATGGTTGGCAGGGAGTATGAAGCTGGAGGTATTGCTAAAGATGGAGCTAAAATGGTCACCGCTGTAGCCTGTGCCAATGTGCCTAAGATTACCGTCATCATCGGAGGATCGTATGGTGCGGGAAACTATGGCATGTGTGGCAGAGCCTATAGGTAAGTGATATTTACAATGAACATTATTTCCTACACTTCCCTGCTTAAAGGTACAGCACTAAAAACATGTTCAAGGCATCCATTTGACATCAGAATGTCTCATTTATTAAATTTGACCCCATGTGTTTGACCCCTTGCAGCCCCAGGTTCCTGTACTTGTGGCCTAATTCCCGCATCTCTGTGATGGGAGGAGAGCAGGCAGCCACTGTGCTGGCAACCATAACTAAGGATCAAAGAGCCAGGGAAGGAAAAGAGGTAAGCAACAAACAGCAAATTAACTTCATTTCATATTTTATCAATCTTGATACATCTAGGACTTTTCTTTCTTTTTACGGTTTATTTTTTCTGAGAGTTTTTAAAAAAGAAAAGCATATAGATGATGCATCTCAAGTAATAATCTTTGTTTATGTTCCAGTTTACCCCAGAGCAGGAAGCTGCAATGAAAGAACCAATTATCAAACGCTTTGAGGAGGAGGGAAACCCATATTATTCCAGTGCCAGGTAACTAGATAGACATGTATATGCATGTTTGATGCAAACTTGTAATTTTTCAGTGAAATTCTGCATTTTGAATCCAAAATAGGTAATTTGTGTGATTCGTATGGATCCAATGTAGTCACAATGTAAATAAGAGATTCATTGTGCAGTGTGTAGTAGGGCTGCACAATTAATCGCAATGAAACCGTATGCAATTTGAGATGGTTCTCACTGCAGAACATGAAATCCACTGGGAGGAGTCGATTCCAGATCCAACTCCACCCACTGAGCTCCACTCACTGATCCCTGATCCACCCCTTGATCCCTAAACATACCCAACTCCACCCCTCAGATCTGGATCCGACTCCGCCCCCTGGACGTTGTGTACTGCAATGAGGTGCTACTGTGTGATTTGGCAGGTGTAGCAAGGCTGTGATTTATTTTATGTGCAGCTTGTTAGTGCAGAACCGCTAGGGTTGGGTACCGAAACTCGGTTCTAATAGGGAACCGGTTCTGACGTAAACGGTCAGTAACCAGACCGAATAAGAATGAAAATTTCGGTGCCTGATTTCGATGCCTGAGCTAATTTGCGATCATCCGGGAGCCGTTATCAATATGCGGGAGACTCCCGGAACGTCAGCAGATACGTTCTGATACGCGAGAGGATTAAACACACGTGAAATGTACACGTGAAATGTTTGGCTGCATTTCACTTGTAGAATTATGCGTCAGAATAACCATTGTCTATGGATATAGAATCACCATTCGCGCCGCCTTGACGCTCACGTCTTCATATTATATTCACGCGCGCATCATCTGCTCCTCAGAGTTCTCTGCCGAAAAGCAGCGCGAGATATTTGCCAGCGAACGCAGCGTCCCGTTCCCTATTCAGAGAACATGGGTTACACAGAGATGTTCTCGTTCATATACTCAAGGCTGCGCATAAGACGCAGTGGGAACGAAATATCAAACTGGCTAAGAGCTTAACTAGTAAATGACAAAATAACATGACTAGTTAAAGCAGACAAAACATGGGAACCTGTAGCCATGTCGATATTATATTACCCTGGTAGTAATCTCTATTAATCTCCAGTATAATTACATTGTTTGATATAATATTTATTTGATATTATTTAATTATGAACTTTTATTTTATATTGGTTTTATTTATTATTACCATATGTTACTAGTATTTATATTTTAAGTTAATATTGTGTCCAGTTTGGCCCTGTAAATAAAGGGGTATTATTTTTTTTGACAATAAAGTGTGTGTGGTTTCGTTTTCTTAAGTACTGTTTCAAGAACCGGTTTAAAAAATACCGAGTACGTACTGGTATCGAATAAAACCCAACCGATACCCAACCCTAAGAACCGCTGATCTGTAGTAAATGCTGCTCCATCTGAACGCCAGTGCGTCTCACGCAAACACCAAATATGCCCCGCAGCAGAAGTACAATAATAACCTGACTTCACCAGATGGATTTGCTCCGCATATCCATCTGGAAACCTTACCGTTGAAGTAGTTTTGGAAAGGGGCGAAAATACTAGTTAGCTGATTGGCCTATGTTGGTGATAGACGGGCCAAATCAACCAATCAGAGCAACTCTTGCCGAAACCAGTCGGGAGAAGAGGAAAAACATCTTTTCCTCTGAGAAAAGCCTCCAGAGCAGTGTTTTGCTCTTCTTTCAGTGAGGAAATACTCTGTAATTCCGATAAAACTTGCTCGATAGCCACGCTGATGCTAGTTTCATCCGCTGAAGCCGCCATGTGACTCTGGACTGAACTGTCGCGCTTCTCGTTGCGTCACACCTCAACCCGCCTCAAAGCCAACGCTGATTGGACGTTCGTTTGGTGAACTGCTCCCAAATTTTCTTTAACGGAAAGTATCCAGACTGATCTGCGAGTGAAACCTTGAAAGCTCGCGAGATCAGGATGGTCTCACGAGGCTAGTACAATAATGCATTCCAGCAAAATCCCTACCGGACAATGTAGCTGAATAAACAGAAGATTGAAACGCTTTGATTTATGACTTATAACATGTATATTACACACAACTGCGTTATTCTGTGTAAGAAGCCACATCTCACAGAAGGATAATAAACTGTTGTGAGTTTGGAGTAAAAGCATGTTATTAAATTTTATCTTTTGTTGGAGAAAGAGGCTCATAAATGCTTCTCATGTTTGGAAAGATGTTTAACGCGTGTTGCTTTTTCAAATGCACGTTTTAAGTGACTCAAACTCACAATGCTTTCAGATGGAGCAGCATTTACAGAGCCATACATTTATTATGGGTTTAATGAGGATTGTCTTAAGTTCACTTACATTAAACCTTTATATATATATATATATATATATATATATATATATATATATATATATATATATATATATATATATATTATTTATTTATTTTTTATTTTTTTTCAGCTTTTCGTTTCAAATTTTTTGGGAAAATAATTTTCATGGAGATATCAGTATAATATTAGTGATCCTGGCTTTCAGTCATAAAAAGATGCCATTAAGATACAGCTGTAATACTTGAAAATAAATGATGCCATTGAAAATACGTGTACGCCCCGCAACCCCCAGCCAGACCCAAAAAAGTTCAGGCTCAGGAATTTTTTTTCACTTTATCCCCTTTATAGTGTGTAGTTAGATTCATTGATTATAACAGGAGTTTTCATGCGAGTGAGATCAGTCAGTCGTGATATAAAGCGAGCACTCTTTGTTTGCTTTCTGTTGATAATCCATTCACAATTTGAGGAAAAATGTTGTTTGTCGTGTTTCCAAGAGGACCAACATCCACGTATACTGCAAAGTTTCAGGAGTGACAATCCGTGAATCCGATAAATTGTTCTGCTAAGATTGACAGTGATGACTGAAGATGGTGCAAAACATCTGACAAGTCATTGTCAAAGCACAGATGTGCATTAAGTGTTGTAGTGTAAATGCAGAGTAATGGACCTGTAACTGCAACATAGACAGGAATAAGAAACCTAAGTCTGTGTTCGCTGAATATGTTCAGCAGTTAAAGATAAAAAAAAAGCCAAAGCACTCTTTTTCATTTGTCCCTTTTAAAGGTGCTGTATGTGACTTTTTTTACTCTACGAATGCATACAAATAACATAAAATATGTCTGCAGATATTTAGGAAACATGCTAAGTTGGTAAAACACTTCTACAGCCAGTTATGTTACTTATTATTTTAGTTTTAGTCTGTGTGATCTAAAGTATAAAAATATCTATTTCTTTCAAAAACTAAAACTAAAAAACTGGTCCCAAAATTGTAACGGTAGAGTGTGTTTCATGTGTGTATCCCTGTGTCATATCTATTTTTAATTTTTGTTGCACTTCCTCTATCTATCTAGATTGTGGGATGATGGAATCATTGACCCCGCTGACACTCGCCTTGTCCTGGGCTTGAGTCTGAGTGCTGCTCTCAACGCCCCCACACAGAAAACTCGATTTGGTGTCTTCAGAATGTAAATCTGTTTTTGTAAAGATTAGACATTTAGAATTAAATCTATTTCCTCTGTCTTTTGGGCAGTACACACTAACTTTATAAACTTGTTTTGTCTTTGTATGTTTAACAACAGTAAAATCTGTAAAGCCAACCATTGAGTGTTGTCTTATATGCTCTTAAGATTTTCTTGTTGTTTTGTACTCTTGATATTTAGAACAGTACATCACACAATACTGGCTGGTCTAAGAACAGAAAAGGAAGCACATGTTCTGTATGGTTTTAAGGTAGAGGCATCAATGCCAGGTTCAGATTCTACAATTTTGACTCCTAAAATCTTGTCTTTGACAAGAAACATGTCAGATGGGGCCTCGCGCACACATACATGATCACACTCATTTACACACATGTGCTCACACACTCGCTCTCACTCAAGTTGCCTTTACACTGTACACGACATTCACATAAGATTATTGAATTTCACCCCTTAGTGTCAGTCGCAAGGAACTTTTGAAATTGGTTAATTAAATATTGCTACATTTTTTTTATTTTAGTAATTTTAGTTCTTCAAATTATTTCAGTTAGTTGCTAAAGCAACATTTCAAGTTGTTAGTTTTTAATGCTCTATATTTTAGCACTGTAGGCGACATATATTGAACAACAGAAATTATAAAAAGATTTATTTGTTGAAAAAAAAATACAGTGATACAGTTTAATTAATTTTAAAATAAACATGTAAGTTACTTCATGTGAGTTTACAAAATGACATAACAGATGAAAATCATCTCATGATTGTACACTAACTTTGTGTACAGAGACAAAATGGTCATACCCAGACAATATGAGGAACCGCAAATGTGTTGCATTTGATACATTAACCTGGAGAGAAAAGAAGGGGGTGAAAATGGTGAGATCTTGGTTGAGTGTCTTACAGTATCTGGAGATTCAAATCTTTGAGATGTAACTCACAGAAATATCATTAGCCTGTAGGCTGCTCTCTGTTTGCTCAAACTCTGAAACAAACAATATTCGCGTGAACGAAACTCTAAAGATTAGAGGAAGGAAAATAAATAACATTTTTTAGACCTACCTGTGTCTGCAACCGCTTCAAATTTATCAGCATCTTCTGATGTGCTCTTCTCTATTCTCAGCCTTTTAACTGAAATTAAATATAAAAGTGAAGACATTACAATTTGCTATCATAACCATAAATACATATAGCATAAGGATAGGATTAAGATGTGTGCGTTTATAAGGTGTATTTACTGTTGTAGCTGTGAATGGAGACAGTAAAAATGTTCATGTTATCTGGAAAGCGGATGATAAACTCTTGTGGAAACATGCCAGTTGAAATCCAGAACGTCTCTGTTTTTCTATAGAAATAAATAAAATGCATCGGTTACATCAAAACATATTTATTAAGTGTTGTGGAAGCATTAGCTAAGTTAAATGAGCTGGCTTTTCTTCCATCAATCTACCTACCCGTCGATAATGTTCTCCGGTGGATGATTCTCATCGCCTGATGTAGCCAGCACAACCTGGGCTCCGTATGAACTTAAAGCAGCATCCAACATTGTGAACTTTAGATTATTTACAGGTAAATTAACGATATAGCATATGGAAATATGTTCGAGGCAAGAGTTTTCACGGTGAGGCAATCCGAGTTGCCAAGCAACATGTAACGTTAAGCCCGATGCTTAGTCGGTTCATATGAACAGTTTGTTCTAAAGAACCGGTTCAAAAAGTATATATATTTTTTTCATGACGTATTTTTTTTTTACTTAGTGTTCAACGTTTTGTCTGTGACAGAAACAATGCCTCCTGTATCCCAGTTCGTTTTAGCCGTGATTCGGATTATTAACAAGTAATTTAGAAAAGCATTTAACAAGTTTTTTTGCACAGAACACAGCAGCCAAATCCGCGGTTCACTCCTGCTGCTCGGTTCATTATCGAACGTCGTTTACGTGTCGCCTGATTTGAGCGTCATCAGCTGCTGGCATACATCAGTGGCGCACGTTGCACTTGTGAAATATTTTGCTATACGGTTTTATATTTAAAATACTCATGGCAAATGGTGCGGAAGATGTCATATTTTGTCGTGGGACTGGTCATGTGAGTATTGAACCATTTAAAAAGAGAATTTACGATGTAAGATTTAGCTACACTTGCATGTATTTTAGATTCGTATTAAATTACCCGATTATTTTGCTCGTTAGTTAACATTTTGTTGGCTGCACATTTAGTCCAATAATTCTAGTTTGCGGTTGTTGCTTTTTTTGACTTTGTGGTTTTGGTCTTGCAATCAGTTGGAGTAACACTGTCCAACAAAGATGTAGCATAAAGTCACAGAAGAGTTCAGTGGTTCATGATCTCTTCTCTTTTTCAGAGTGATGATTCTGACATCTGGGATGATACAGCTTTGATTAAAGCGTATGATAAAGCGGTTGCGTCGTTCAAGGTAATGACGATTAAAAGAGTTGCGACTATGCAGCTGATACAATGCACTTTACTTTGCTTCTTCAGTAACCCTGCTGTTGTTTTGCTCTCGTTCCTCCTCAACTCATCAGAATGCACTGAAAGGAGAGGACAGTGTGACACCTCACAAAAAAGATAACCCTGGAAAGAAGCGTAAAAACAACAAAAAGAGCAAAAGCAGAAAGAGATGTAACGCAGCACCTGATAAAGAGGTAATCTCAAACAGCGTCTGTACTTCAGTTGATTTGGAGTTCCAAATAATACAGGTGAACTGAAATGTGTTACACAGTGGCAGGTTGGGGACTCCTGTTATTCTTTCTGGTCTGAAGATGGGAACTTGTACTCTGCTACGATTTCCTCAATCGATCAGGAGAAGGGCAGCTGTGTGGTCCTCTATACTGATTATGGTAATGAGGAGGAGCAGAACCTCAGTGACCTTCTAACAGAGGCATCAGATTTGGATGAAGACACTCAGAAAACTCCAGACGGATCATGTGGAGTATGTCATTGCTATTAGTTAGACACAGTAGGTGTTTAAGAGATTGATGCGCGTCTAATCTTATATTTACTCACCTTAATGCAGGTCAAGGAGGCTGAGTCTTCGACAGAGGAGAGTGATCGATCTTTTACCCCACAGCAGTCCGGTCATGGGAAGCACAAATCTAAAGGCAGATCTCCCATGGGACCTCCATCGTGGATTCCTGGTTTCCCTCCTGGACCACCACCTGGACTTCACTTCCAAAAGGTGAATGCTTAAAATAGGTCTGTTGTGATTATTGATTAGTCAAGTCACATTTATTTATATAGTGCTTTGTACAATACAGATTGTTTCTTGGCAGCTTTACAGTGATAAACAGAGAAATAATTATTCAATGATCCAAACAGAATCCAGTTCAGCTGTATAGTAGCTCTAAGAAGACAATAGTAAAAGTTAGTATTCAGTTGAAATCAGATCAGTGTTGATTCAGTTTGGTTTAATAACTGTGGAAAGTTAATCAATTATGGAATTGGTTCATCTATAAATTCATCTGGATAAAAAGTTGTCATCATCGTCCAGCTCAGCTTTAATTCAATAGTGTCAATGCATTGTGCAGTGCAGAAATGGAGAAAAAAAAATAAATAACTTTGCGGTCTGCTATAACCACGCTATGTAAGATTGCAAGATCAGGTTGAGTTTCTGTAGTTCTAATGAGACAAAAGAAAACTATATTTGACTTGCCTTATGTCAAGTGTTACAATAGTTCTTATTTGGTTTTTCTTTGTTTTTGTTGCAATACATCATACTTTTATGAAATATTGCAACATACTAGGGCTGGGTATTGTTAGGTATTTCACAATTCGATTCGATTTCAATTCTTGAGGCTTCTATTCGATTTCGATTTGACATTGACTTATTAGCTTCGATATCGATTCAATAATAAGTAAATACATAAGTAATTAAGTGCCTGAGTATATTTTTAAATAATGTGCACAGTATTACCAATGTTAAAGAACAAATTGACCCCAGCATGTTTGTTTCCTGTCACGGTTTATTCAGCAGAATAAACTGTACAATATTGTATGTGCTGAATACAAACACAACTGTGACCAGCATTGTACAGTGCTTTAACAACACCTCTAAAGTGCATGTAACTAAGTAGTAGAAAGTATATTTCTTTCTTCCTATACATTCAAGTTATAAAAGAAATGTAAACAGAAGCACAAAATGTGCATACTCAAAAAAGTGCAATATTATAATTATAATTTTGTAAACATAACACTTAACAGCTGATCACACTTAACAGCAATTGCGAGTTATCAGGCCAATTCTAAAGGGAAAAAAAGACTAACCTTTTTCCCTCTAGGGAAAATATATTTATATCTCACATTTCTGACTTTATAACACGCATTTCTGACTTTATAACATGCATTTCTGACTTTATATCACGCAATTCTGACTTTATAACATGCATTTCTGACTTTATCACGTAATTCTGACTTTATATCTCGCAATTCTGACTTTATATCATGTGTTTCTGACTATACCCAGAATTGTGATTTTATATCACGCAATTCTGACTTTACATCTCGCAAATTCTAAGAAACAAAGTCAGAATTGTGAGATGTAAACTCCCAATTGTGAGGAAAAAAGTCAGAATTGTGAGATAAAAAGTCACAATTACCTTTTTTATTTTTCCATTCTGTGGCGGAAACAAGCTGCCATAGTTCCCGGCTTACAGTGGAATCCAAAATGAACCCAAACGCCGGCTTTTAATGTTGGTTGTGCAGCCTTGAATCAGGCTTGAACGGAGTGCAGCTGCTGTCCGTCATCGCGCTGAGGTGTGACTTGTACAACGCTGAACGCTCTCACTAGAGTGTAGCCCACAGCGCCGCCACTGGCCTGGATGGCTGAATCGAGATTGAATTGAGAAGCAAAAAATTGCAATGCATTTATGATCGAAATTTTTACCCAGCCCTACAACATACTCTACCTTGTCTGTGGACATCGTTCATTCCACAGCCGGTGCTGGATAAACAACGTGTGTGCGACCATAGGCTGCGGTACGCTAAATTATTTACAAAAGCTGTAATAGACAATTCCGCTTCCAGCCTGTAGGGCGACCACAGAGGAATAGTTACTTGGTGTTGCTTTAAAGAAATGCAAACGTGTGATATTGTGTGTCGGGAGAAGCAGCCAATCACAATCTGGAGTAAAAAAAGATATATATATATATATATATATATATATATATATATATATATATAAAAAAAATAAACATTTACAACAATGGTCAAAGATCTTCCTTCATGCAAAATGAAGGCTTGTGTGTTTAATCAGACTGCATTATATTGTATTATATAAATAATGATTGTATAAATATTATAAATTTTCACAGAATTAAAGTAAATCATATGGGCCTGTTTTATTATACATTTTATTTCATTTTATACAATTCCAGAATTGAAAAAAGATATTATGTATTAGGCTTAAATTTAATTATTCTCAATTATTTGTATGGCAGTTAAACATCAGTGAAAAATTCATGATAGTGACAGCCCTAATTAAACATCTGTGAATGCCATCTTTCCTTGTTATAATATTATACCTTGTTATATTCAGCATTGCAAAGGGAATCTCATCTTGTTAGATAAGAATCCTTTTCACAAAAGATTAAAGATCCATTCACACCATGAACTATAGCTATAAAAGAACTATATTAGCATCCACACCAAGTATGCACTGCAGTTGTCGTCTGCCATTTTTAATACTCATGCTCTTTAAAGTCGGGTTGATTCTCTTTGGCTGTCAATGTTTTTGTCATTCATCAGCTGGAGAAAAAAAAAATCTGAAACTAAAGTAATCCCAACATATCACAATCCTCTATGTTATGTTATTGTTGCAGTGCGGACTTCCCTATGCTTGTCTATAATTCAAATGATTATTAAAACTTTATAGTTCTAGTTATCGCAATTATCGTCCTTGATTTGAATTGGCCTTAATACTCGGTTCTTTCTCCAGACCGATGGCAGACGATCAGAAGGTCCTGGACATTTCTTCCCTGGATGGCCTCCCATGATTCCACCCGGTCCACACGGTAAGAAGCTGCTGGAGACCTTTCAGATCTATTTACTTTTTCTTTCATGAACAGTGATCTAGTAAAAACATTGACTGCTGTTCATGGAACAGATTAATGACGGGGCAAATTATTGATTTATTTTTATCGTTGGTCCAGACTGATCCCACCGCCTCCACCTATGAGTCCAGACTCTCTAGAGGATGATGAGGCTTTGGGCAGCATGCTTATTTCCTGGTACATGAGCGGCTATCACACAGGATACTATTTGGTACAGTTATTATTATTGCTGTTCACAAACATCTTTTTGTGCACCTGGTTGTTTTCTTTTTATTATCAGAAAATCTCTCTCAAACTCTTGTCTCTTACACAGGGTTTAAAACAAGGTCGAGAGAAAGCAACATCTAAGAAGTCACATCGGAAATGAAGATATAGCGGTCAGTTATTAATATTTTTTTAGCCCTATAATTTCAAAATTGCTGCTAAAATTTTACCTTTCACAAATTACTTTAAAAATTTTAGACTTATGGTGTAATTGGGTTGGGTAAACATTCTATGTTGTACAATTAATTAACCCAATATGTTAACATTTTTAGTGTTTCTGTATTTTATGAATTTTACTGATTTTTTTGTTGTTGTTGTTGTTTCACCATATAGAGCGAAATATGAACCTGCTGCAGCAGATTTGATTCACTTATCATTTTTTGTATTCTTTGTAAATAAATAAATGAATTAAAAGTAATTGTGTTCTTCCAAAGTGTTTTTGGTAAAATTCTATTTGGATGAATTTATTTATTATTATTCATTTATTATTTTTTTTTCTGTTGATGCACAAAAAGTGCATCACTACTCCACTACCACCCCACCCCTGCCAAGAAAGTCGTAAGTGGCCCTAGATCGGGCGGATGGATGGAACTGCTCTCCAGGAGACGGTGATCACACCGCTCCCTCCCCGGAAGAGGGCGGGTGGAAAATCCTTTGTTTTGTTTTATTTATGTTCCGCCACTGGCCTTAACCAGTGATACCCACATTTTCAATAAAAGGGCAGTTTCTTCATCTCTGTCCGAAGAGGGCCTGGAGAGCAGTTGGGAGAGAGAGATCCTCACCACTCTCCTCCACCTCTTCTATTGCCAGCGGGCAGCAGTGTGCGGTTCGAGAATATAACCAAGCCACCTCCTGCACCTTCTGCCCCGTGGAACCAGGTCAGTGTTGCACAGCACACTCAGACCCCACTACGGGCCGCCCTCCCAGAGACAACCTCCCGAGCTGCGTCCCTGTGTTCCACCAGTGATGCCCACATTTTCAATGAAAAGGGCAGTTTCTTTCATCTCTTTCCAAAGAGGGCCTGGAGAGCAGTTGGGGGAGAGAATCCTCACCACTCTCCTCCACCTCTCTCATTGCCAGCGGGCAGCAGTGTGCGGTTCGAGAATGCAACCAAGCCACCTCCTGCACCTTCTGCCCCGTGGAACCAGGTAAGTGTCCACAGCACACTCGGACCCCGTCACGGGCCGCCTCCCAGAGAGAACCTCCCGAGCCGCGTCCCCTGTGTTCCACCTTGCTGCCCCACTCTGGGTACACCTACAGGCGCAATTTGTCCCGCTTGTATGGTCTCTGTGAGCCTGGTGCCTATGCTCATGTCTTTTGCATGGAGATCGCAGTCTCTACTGGCGAAGGACGCAATAGAGCCGATCCTCCAGCCGATAAGAGGCCATGATGAGCAACAGTCCTTACTTCATTGTACTCAGGAGGTGGGTTATGACCGATCTTGGACCTGCGAGTTTTGAATCAGTCTTCACAAGCTACCGTTCAATATGCTCGTGCAGAAACGCATTTTCGAATGCATCCAACCCTGAAATTGGTTTGTAGTGATCGACCTGAAGGATGCGTACGTTCATGTTAGATTCTTCCTCGACACAGGCCGTCTGAGCTGATCTAAATGACTGTCTCGCCAATGTGCATCTAACTGTTTAGTTACACTCAAAGATTGGTCTCTCTAGCAAGATTCCTATTAGTCATTATCGTACGACTCCGTCTCTCCGTTCAGGAACGAGGGTTACCATATGTGAGCCGAGGGGTCACCTGACCGCAATTATAACCCCACCTACACTCAAAAAAAAATATGTTGGCTTTAATTAATTTTAATTTGTCAACAGGTTCCACATAACTGGATTACGTTAAACAAACATAATTTGTTCATGTAACTTCAACATAATAAAATTATGTAATTTTAAATTACCCATTAAACACTATTACACACTAACAAGTCTTCCCCTTTTCTAAATTTCTCAAAAAAAAACATAAAATAACACTTAATTTGAACATTTATTCTCTCTTAATTCAACCATATGCAAAGCATGCTGGGAACTAAAAGCACTGCCCAGTTTCAGTTAATGCAACACAAATCAATCATGTAATCCAACACAAACGGATTAAGTAAACTTAAGTTGTTCGTAGATTCAAGCAGATTGAACACAATAAAATTAAGTTCGGGCAAAATGGCAGTCGGCTCGCACTATACTGCCACCGTCTGGATGTACACTTTTTTACTTAACATAAATGGTTTGTGTTTAGACAACACATTAGGATTTTGTACTGTCAAGTTGAGACACAATTACATAGACCTTAATAGAAGAAAACATGTAAAGTCAAAAAACACAATTATTATAAGTAAACTATATATATAAATATATTATGTAAAGTGCACAACCTCCCTAGTTCATTTCTGAGGCGAATGCCATCTATTTGCTTTTTGAACACTTTCACTTGGTAATAAAGTCTCAATTGTTTAACTACCTGCTGCGCAGCAATAACTAAACAGACTCCAGACAATGACTTTGAATATGCTTTAATCCCAGCTGGAGGATCTCAGACAAATTTCAGAGAGAATCCCCCTGGAAAGAAAATACAACAGTATTTATATAAAAGGAGCGTAGCAAAGCAGACATGATACATTACATTATTTCCCTACAATTTGATTGGTTTTTCCATATGCAAACCCCTTCTGTTACTAGGTAGAAGCAAACTCTGTTTTCTTGATTGCTTTACTTTGTTACTCAGTAACAAGTTTATAACCTAGACTTCCGTCTAGTTTAATTTCTCCTTTTGTTATATTCAGACATGATTCAGACACACGCACCCTGCAGGTGAAATATCCTAAGGGTTTTGAAACATTTAGGATTCAAAAGCATAAGAATGTTCATATAACGTTTTCCTGCAAGAAAGATAAATGTTACTTTTGATTAATTAAAAAATCCATCACAGTCTCCATTTTGCAAGTTTATCTTGCAGAGTTTTACTCTAAGACTCTTTCTGCTTGTCTGCTTAAATACAAAAAGTGTGTAAATTATCAAATGCTGTTGACAGAAGAAAGTCATACAGTACATAGAAGACATTAGAAAAATACGGAAGTATCGTTCAGAAACAATTTAATTTAAACAAATGCGCTCAATAAACTAAAGCCATACAATTTCCTCTTAAAATAGAGATACATGTATAATCAATCCTGTTTGATGTAAGGAAAAAAAAAGAACATAAATAGTGGAAAAAAAAACATTAGAATCACATTAGTTGCATTTAGTTCCCAGTTTCCAAGTTTGTGGTAAACTGTGATTTTACTTTACATGGTACAGCAGATTTCTGCTATTAGGCGCCAAAAATGTCTTCATGGTATCTCTTCTCCACCTGCCAACAAAATGATAATGATGGCACTCAGTTCACTGGTCGCAAAGCAGTTCATACAAAGGTATGAGGATTGAAATAGTGAATCACACCTTCATCCTCTTCTAGAAATTCTTCAGCTTCTTTGATGGTCATGCCCGTTTTATTCGCCAAGATATCTTGCAAAGTGGCAGCAACATCACGGGCCATGTTCATGCCACCACAGACAAACAAATGACCTGCATTCTTGTGTAGAACCTCCAAGGCTTTTTCAGATAGCTGCTCCCTCAAGACATCCTGCACATACATCTGTCCCAAACAACACAAGCTTGGTTACAGACAGAAGACACAAACTTTGACACACAAAGTAAATCTTTTTTTTTTTTTTTTTTTTGAGAATAGACAGTACAACATGAACAGAACTTCAGAGATGTACCTTTGGTTTACCAGGTTGGCGAGAATAGGCTGTATTGACATTGTCCAGAATGCCATCAAGTCTCAACTTAAGAGTTTCTACTTTATACAGATGGTCTGTTTGTGAATCACGACATCCAAATAGCAGCGTCATAGGAGTCATTTGCCGACCTACACATTTGTCAATTAAAAAAGGCAATACATTTAGGAAATCAAACTTTGAAGATTTAAAATCAAATAACTACAAGTAACTACAGACTTATTTTAACTTAAACAACTACAAAATAAAACAATACTTTTTAATCGTTCAGATCCGTAAGAAATCGTATGCTCACCAAGGCTGTATTTATTAATAGAAATAAATAAATTACATTTCAAACAGTCAATATATATATATATAAAACTTACTGACACCAAACCTTTAAACAGTAGCTAATGCATTACTGGTTAAATAAAATGTTGGAAATTGTGATAACTGGTTTGGATCGATATAACTTCTATGTCTTCTTCTAAGGCAAGAGTCATGGAAAGCTTTTTTGTCTAAACTTTATGACCATGAATTCAGCGCTCACATATAGTACCTGTCTTGTTCATGTCGTGAGTGGCGTTGTTGCCAGAAGCTACGGAAAGGAGCAATACCACTGCCAGCCCCTATCAGAATAACTGGAGTGATGGGGTCTTCTGGGAGATGGAACCCACCGGAGCTGAAATAATGAGCAGTAAACAGGTCAAGTTTTCTATATTATCAAAGAACAAGAGGCAAAACTCTGATGCTTTTTTGGTAACAGCCACTAGGTGGCGCGGCCGCCATTTTGGGATGAAAATTCCAACTGGAGTTACTGGACAACAGCACAGATAGCAGTTTTTTGAGGTAGTTTTATCTTGCATTCGTGAGTATTTCCATTTTATACAACTTCTCACCTTTACTACTACTATTAGTTACCAACTCCACTAGGCCTGAAATATATTTTGTACGTTAAAATCCCCTGGATCATGCTACAGAACATGATCTTATAGAACATGATGCTGGGTCTGTTCTCCTATGACTTTAATTGCTGCACTTTGGACAGTGGCTGTGTTTTTGTTGCTTTAAAGGTCATTCATCCAAGATAATACTGCAAAATGCTAATGAATTCATTTATTTCATTGATAACTTAACAAAACCATTGATTTGTGAGAGAAAACCAACAGTATTTATATCGTTTTTACCTTGTGTAATCATAGCCATTTCGAACTGATCTGACGGCACGGGCGCTTCGGTCTGCGCATGCGCGGAAGTGATCACTTGCACGTCTATCGTCACTCTTTGTTTATACAGAGATTTCTGAAGTTTTACCTTTCACTAAACATATTTAGATATACGGGAAACCACAATGGAAGATGATTTCAGTAAATCTTAAATATGTTTAGTAAAAGATGAAACTTTCAGAAATCTCCATGTAAATATTGAGTGACGTACACATGCAAAGCGATCACTTCCGGCGTAACATTGAACATGATTCAGTTCGGTTCAGTTGGACATTGCACAACTAATTCAGATCACTTGGGCGTCCCTGTGATTTCAAGAGGTAAAAACGATATAAATACTGTTCGTTTTCTCACACAAACCACTCTTTACGTGTCTTAGGCCATCAATGTGTACTTACATTTACGAGTCATTAAATCATGTTTAATTTGGACTTCTCTGTGCATGCTCTTTGATGTGGACCCCCTATAGCTGCATTATATGACTGGCAGACAACAACGGTTTGACTGAAAAATGTCAAAATTGAAAATACTGTGGAAACAAAGACCCCTACATCTTGGATGACCTTGAGGTAAGCTAAAACATTTCAAAAATTAATTTCAAAGTGAACTATCCCTTTAAGATATGGAAAACAGAATTTTAAAATGCCTTTATAAGTATTTAAATGAGATATATTCAGCATTTAACTCTATATCATCATTACCGGTGAACGAAGCAGGGAACTGTGTATCCTCGTTGTATGGTGCTTAAGCCCATGTGCTGCAGGTGCCATAACGCATTGGGCCCTGTCCATCTACGATACAACAGAACACAATGTTATCCTTACATCTCATGTGGTGTTTGATTATAAAAGAATGATCCAATGTCTTTGTTTTGTATGTTTTCTACATGTTTAGTATTATACCCTGGGTGTGGTACTCCACCACAGACACTGGTGAGGTGCAGCTCGTTTGGATGACGGTCCAGTGAGGAGCTGACAGAGTACAGGCGGGGCTTGAGCAGAGGAAGCTGGCTGAGAAGAAAGGCGGTTGGGACTTTTAGAGAAGGAAATTCTACAAGCAGCTCCAAGAAGGTAGGCCTGTAGAAATCTTTCCATGTAGAATATTCCTGGAAATCCTATGGAGAAATGGTAGAATTCTATAAATGGTAATATGTGTAATTTAGAATAAAATCGAAACAAATGTCCTTTTAAATTCTTATAAAGAAAAAGTGTAAGGCAATTACCGATGCAAGTGTCTCAAGTCGTTTGCGATCCTCTTCCTGACCAGCCACTGTAGAGAGTTTACGTAGGAGGCTTTGTGAAGGTGGAGTTGTGACATCAAGAAAGTATGTAAGAGCCTGAACCAAAGTGCAAGCAGGGATACATTCATCTTTCTGCCATCTCATTTCCACTGAAAGACAGAACAGGAAAGAGTCATAACAATAGGCAATTGGATTTTGGACCTCTTCTCAAATTGCATATAGTTTATTATTAAAGCCATTAGTGATTGTTACCAGGGCTAGAGTCAGAGAGGGACTCCAGGTGAAGGCTCTGGTTAATAGGGGGCATCTGGGAGATGCTTCACAATACCATCTACCAATTCTGCTGAGTTCTCTGGAAAAATCCCCACATGACTCTCCAGGGGCAAAGTTCAAGACCTCTGCGTTTTCACCTGACTTCAGCTCAACCAGGATTGTAGAACGACTGAAAATAGAATATATAAGTTTAAAACAGCACTGTCGGAAATATCAGAAAAAGCTCAGTGAATGTTCTCATAAATGTAACTAACATTCTGGCAACGTTCTTTCAAAGTTAGAGGTGTAAAGTAATGAATTACAAATACTCACGTTACTGTAATTAAGTAATTTTTTTCAGAAATTGTACTTTTTTGAGTAAGTTTAAAATTGTGTAATTTTACTTTTACTTGAGTACATTTTTGATGTATCGGTACTTTTTCTCAGCTATTTTCCGTTGTTACCTAGTTACATGCTTGTTCTATTTTTATTTTATTTTTATCCATCAACGTGATTGGATCGAGTAATCGGTCTCGTGACTGTGTCATCAAATCAAATTAAGCATAGAAAACTTTAACCGCCTAGCTGTTACTCGTGAGTCGTGACTGCTGTGGAAGTGCATTCTTCACGCATCAATTCAATCCAGATATCAGCGTCTCTAATATGCAAAGGTAAATTTCACATTTCCGCTTAATATGATATTTATATAGGCTGGCCTGTCTACAGGGCCTAACATTTGGTCTGAGGTTGGGGGTATTGCGAGACGAGTTCATAATGCGGTGAATTCCCGCTCCCATTTACTTCACAATCACATTATAGAGAGACGCGCGTCACGATCTGTGCACTCACTGCCGCGTCTCGCGCTCGCCATGCCGCCAGATTCAAGATCAGTGCACCAGGTCGATAACTTGAACTGCATTTCTTTATAAGAAATTAGCACAGCTCGTTAATAAACAACGTTTTTTTGATTGATCCATTATACGACCCGTCTTCATTTGGCAAGTGCACTGAACAGTTGAACTTTTGTTTGTTTTGTTTGTGGATGCTGCTGATAAAACAGCTTCGCCTCAAAGACAGAGACAAAGTGTGTGTGTTTGTTTGTTTCTTTTGTAAAAGTTTCCTGGATATAACTTCCTTCCTTCAATTTTCCTCACAAATTATATTATCAGCATTACAATGTGAGTAAATGTAGCCGTGTAAAATGTAAGGAATGATGCCACCCTTCTAGAACAATGTGCATTTACGTTTAAATTGTAACACATTTAATAGCATGGAATTAAAGTGTGTAATTAGTGTTAGCTCACTATCTAAGCCTTTTTCAGTGCATTAGTGGAGGTAATCTGATAATATTAGTGATTCTCATTTATGAAAACACTATCATTGGTACTGTTTTGGAGAGAAATTGGGTATTTTTTAATCTCTCTATTTAACCCATCTCTTGGTGTGTGATGCTGAACTATCATATGAGTTTCTAAAGGTTTTTGAATTATTTGCACAGTTATGAATATTGATATTATATGTGCAACAATAGCATGCAGGCCCATTGGCTTTTTGCCTAATTTTAAATGCTTTTCCCCCAAATAATTTGATTAAAAGGTGATTAGTGTAGTGTACTGATTTGATGCATTTTAAAAAGATGGATGATCGATATTCTTCAATCTTTCTTACAAAGAACAAAATATAATGTGAATTACCATATGTGCAATTTTTTTTTAAATTTATAAATTGTAGTGCAGTGTTTATTATAAGGGGTAGAATCCACACCTCAGTACTCACTACTCATGAGTACTTTTAAATAAGCTACTTTTTTACTCTTACTTAAGTAGTTTTTTGGACAAGTACTTTTTACTCTACTCACACTACATTTTTGGAATGTAATGGTACTTTTACTAGAGTATGTTTTTTCAGTACTCTTTCCACCACTGCAAATGTTATTCCAGTAACATTAAGAGAATGTGTATTCAAAATTGTTTGGTCTTTAATAATGTTCTCAAAACATTTACATAAACCATTTTTTTTTTACATTTCTCATTGAACATTTTTCTAAAACATTTTAGTTGGATATACGTCTGACATTGGTTTACTAGTTTCAAAATATTCAAAAGTAACATTCCCATAATTATTGCAAACTGATTAAATGGAATTTTCCCTTAATATTCACATAACCAAGAAAATAGAATTGTTTTAAACATTCCTTTCGAACGTTCAGAGAACAGAAATTACCTTACTATAATTACTGCTGCTAAATGGGAATGTTAGCAAAATATTCTAAGAACATATTTTTTTTTTGTTAGCTGGGAGTTAGTGTAATTGTAGATTCAAACCTTGACTGAGCGCTCTGCAGTTTCTGCCTTCTTTTCAGCATCATAGGAAACACAGTTTTGGAGTGTAGAGCAGACAGTGCTGTAGAAACAGAAGATTTATATATGTAAATACAGTATTATGGAAATAAACTTTGTTTGTCAGTGTTTTAAGTAGAGATATAAGTAGAGGTTTACCTGTAATTCAGTTCCAGAGCGCAACTGTCATGCTGCACTCTGTATCTCTGTGGGTCCCAGCTATCCAACTGTTGCTCAACACCCTTCAGCTGTTTTTTGATGTTAAACTCCTCACATGCATCCTTAAAAACAGAAAGATGCCATTAATTTGTTGCACAATATATTAGTAGTAAAATATGTATTTGAATCACTGAATCATTTAAGCACATAGAGAATTATAGAAACCTCACCAACCTTAAAAGCAGTGCAAGCCCATGCAGAGAAGGCCTCGTCCTGCCCATTTAGTTCATCTCCCTCCCCTGTGGCAGTAAGACGCTTGGCCCCCAGCTCAGCAAGCTTGTCATCCACAGCATGGGCAAAAGCACAGAATTGTGGGTACACACGTGAGCCAAGGCCAAACACACTGTACCTGTATTGAGAAGAGGATATCAGGGCTCCTGTTTTTTACAAGAGAATATTGATAGGTGATAAAAGTGAAAATCCTAGCATACAAACCTGACATTGTTTTTTAGGTTTTGCAAGTTGAAAAGCTGCTTCCTGAAGCTCTGAGGGAAAGAAAATATTAATGTCAAAAATCTAATTTTGAATTCCTTTAACAAAAGATTTATAAGTTAAATAAATGCTCTTCTTTTGAACTTTATGTATCACAGAATGATGATATAAAAAAATACAAAAAGCACGTTTTCATATTGTTCTAAGTAGCCTGTTAAGTAATGTTTTGGCAAACGTATACATTATTGTTTTATAAAAATAATTTATCATTTAATATGTGTCCCTCGGTTTTAGCCCTGTTACCCTCACCAAAAACCCTTGTTAAATTCCAGTAACATCAATTCCAGGAATTTACATCATCTCTCAATCATGATTCCAACAGTTAAAATACAAGTGTCTTTCTCTCTGTCTTTATACTTTAATTTTGATTTATGAGGTTTGATTTGTTTTGCGTAAAACAAGCAAAAGTATCTGCCATGAGGTAAAATAATGATCTTATTTCAAATGAAAACAATATATCAACTGGAAAACAAAAAGTCAATTGGAAAACAAGTATGTTCTTAATTAATTATACCACTAACTATACCAAGTAAGTGCAAAACAATATAATGTCGTTTTAAAAGGTAAAACTGTGTCCTGTCCAATGTCATTATATAGATCAGTGGTCCTGTCAGTACTGGTAGTACAATATATTATATACTTCTATATATTATCGTTTTAATGTAATTCTTCAAAAAATTATGCCCATACCACTCCATTTCCCGGACTTTCTCCATTGCCGAAAGTACTGGTGACCACCATCAAAAGGCTCTCCGTCTCAAGCTCACTTAAATCATAGTCCTCCATACATACCAGCTGTATTAGAAAACAAGAATGAATATTAGTTTTGGATCACATTTTTGTCGCTATTCATATACTGCAATGATAATAATATAATATTTGAAAGCATTTTTCAAAGACCGCATTTCTTACCCTGGTCTCGAAGGCTCGGTTAAGCATGGTTTTCAGTTTTTTGGCAAAGGTCAGAGACTTCCCTGTTTCGGTGGCATAGAGAACAGTGCAGCGCACTCTCTTGGCCATGACTGTATTGATGAGCATTTGAGAAAAAAACACTGCTCTAAGAAGAAAGAACACAAACATTTTCATATAAATGGCATTGGTCGTTGGCATTAATGAAGTACAGTGTTGTTTTGTTTGGAGAAGCTGCTGGTCTGTTAGTACCTTATCAGTCCTTTGAAGCTGACTTTACATCTCCAAAGTCCTTTCTTCTCATCTTTCCACTTGTGTGTTCGCCATGCATCAGGCTTCAAAAACAGCACATATACACTATATTTACACTGCTAATGTCAAAGTTTCCATTAGAAAAACTGCTATTCAAAGGTTGGGGGTTGGTAAGATTTTCTAATGTCTTCAATTATTCTTCAGACATCATTCTTATATGCTGATTTGCTCATTAATACAATCCACCTCTTCTAAAAATACATTCTAAAAAATGCTTGGTTGTTTTAACCCAACTTTGGGTCAAATATGAACAAACTCAAACATTGGGTTAAAAAATTTAATTTAAAAATCTAACCCAATGGCTGGGTTTGTCCATATTTGACCTCGAAATTAGGTTAAAACAACCCAGCATTTTTCAGAGTGTATGTTTGATTTATAATTAGAAAGTTTGATACCTGATAATAGAAAAAGGAGAAAGGATGTAGTTGAGCATCTCCTGATGGTACACAGGGGTGAGGGAGCCAGACATGGGTGGAACCAGCCACACCCAATCAGCTGGACAGCCTCCACGCACACGAATCTTCGCTCTCCATGTGCTGCATGAAGGACTCACTTGCTGAATGGTGGTCCGTGATGGTGACCTTATTTTTCTGCAAAGCAATATAGCAACATAAAGATCCTTTTCCTAACTCTAGTTTTTAAAACATTATTTCAGATACAATAAAAGTGAGATGATCTTAAATCAATTTGCATATCAGTATTTCAACAGTACAAAAGTAGAAGGACGCTTTACCTGGTAACTATGAATAACTGCAACATTAATAGCCACGAGTGCCTGGTCTTTCCACAGTGGAGACAGCTTGCGTGTTCTAAGCCCATTAGCTTTCCAACACGCTACAGCACATAAAGGAGTAAAAGCAAAACATAAATATCAAAATTATCAAGGTGTGCACAGCCACCAAGAGACAGTGAACATGAACTATACCTCCAAAACGTTGTAGCGTTGGTTGTCACAGAAATCCCGCACTCCAATCTCTGTCCCCATGTACCAGCCATTAAAAGGACATGCTGTGAATTCCAGACCACCGATTTCCATTAGCATGTTGGCTACTGCAGGAACTGCATACCACTTTAGGTTTAGATCTTTGAACCATTCATACCTGAACAAAAGGAGAACGCACTTGTTTAAACTGTAAACTGTAAATAAACAGATTCCATTTCTCAAACTATAAATCTATAGTTCTTCAAATTTAGAAATCAAATATCTCTCCCTTTTTTTTCTGAAATGACCCAAATTACTTACTCTGGATGCTCTATCGGGACCTCCAGAATCAGTTCTGAAGGAATTTCAAAAAGTTCAGGATCCTCTCCATTCGCCTGCAGGACTAGTGGCAGCACATCAAAGTGACCATACTTTGGTTTCCATCCTAGCTGAATACACACCTATAAAATAGTGCACAATTTCCAGCAGTTATCATGAGATTATTTCTTTACAGAGGCAAATGGTTGGCTGGTGCCATTTTTTTTAAGTTAAGAGATCATATAAAGCAGAGGACATATACAGTATTTGTCCTCCTCAAAACTTCTATTTTAATTACCTGTGTAAACTCCACACCTGCTGGGTCCCCGATCACACTGCCATCTTCCATCTGATAGCCAGCATACTTTATAAGCTGACCGTTCCAAACACGGAAATCATGATCTCCATCCGTTCTCTGAGGAAACACAGTGATGACAGACCTGCCAAAACCAAAGGATAATAGGAGTTCCACAGTTAATCAAAGTCAAGGAATGAAACAAAATCCAGTTCCCTTTCGTTGCCACTCTAAGTTCCATCGGATGATGACGAATGGGGTTTCACTTTGAAAGCCTATCGACTTCGAGTATTACAAAACGAGCCAATGCCAAAGAAATGCCATGGGTCTGCAGAATTTGCATAGCGCGTATCTCGCCTACTCTTATGGCCGTTCTCCCGACTCAGACTGTACCTACAGTTTGCTGTCAGGGTGCGCGCATATCAGTATGTTGTTCTCCCATTTTGGGCTAGCCCTGTCTCCTTGCGCCTTTACGAAGGTTGTCAAGGCAGCCCTTGTTCCTCCATGGGAACACGGGTTTCGCATCCTGAACTATCTCGACGACTGGCTTTTCTAGTTCACTCCCGAGACCAGGTCGTCTGCGGACACAGGGACCCAGTGCTTCGGCACCTAGCTCGTCTGGGCCTTCGGGTCAACTGGGAAAAGAGTCAACTTTGCCCTGTGCAGAGGATCTCTTTCTTGGTTTTGACTCAGTCGCCTTCTCGGCCACTTCTTGACTTTTCTGGCAATCAAGCGCAAGAGTGCGGTTACACTGAAGTTATTTCTGAGGATCCTGGGACACATGGCATCTGCAGCCGCAATATGGATTGCTTCATATGAGACTGCTTCTGCTTCGAGTCTCGAGGTGGGCATGGCAAAACGGCGTGCTCCGAGTACCAGTTACTCCCACCTGCCATTAGACCTTCACCTTCACCTGCCTGCCATTAGAGGTCAAGCCTCAGTTTTCTATGGGCTGGAGTGCCCTTAAAACAAGTTTCTAGGCACGGGCTGGGCGCCATGTGCAATGGACATGCTGCCACGGGCTCCTGGACAGGACCCCAGCACCTATGGCATGTCAATTGCCTCGAGTTGCTGGCAGTACGTCTCGCTCTGCACCACTTCCATGCACTGCTCTAGGGTCAGCACATTTGTCTGATCAGATAATACCGCAACAGTGGCGTACATAAACCGACAAGGTGGTCTACGCTCCCGCCGTATGTCGCAACTCACCCGCCACCTCCTCTTATAGAGTCAGAAGCATCTGAGGTTGCTTCGAGCCATTTTTGTCCCGGGAGTCCTGAACTGTGCAGTCGACGAGCTCTCACGGCTTAATGGCAACTCCATCCCAGTCGGTTCAGCTGATTTGGGATCAGTTAGAGGACGCACAGATAGATCTATTTGCCTCCCACGACTCGTCACACTGCTACCTGTTTTACTCCCTGACCGAGGGCACGCTCGGCACGGAAACAATGGCGCACAGCTGGCCGCAGGGCCTGCGCAAGTATGCGTTTCCCCCAGTGAGCCTTCTCGCACAGACCTGTGCAAGATCAGGGAGGACGAGGAGCAGGTCATTCTGGTTGCTCCACACTGGCTCAACCGGATCTGGTTCTCCAAACTTGTACTCCCTGCGACAGCACCTCCCCTGGCCATTCCTCTGAGGAAGGACCTCCTTTCTGTCTCCCTCCACCCTCAAAGTCTATGTTGCTGCTATTGCCACACACCATGACCCAATCGAAGGTAAGTCTGTTGGGAAGCACGACCTGATCGTCAGGGTCACGAGAGGAGCGAGTCATAATTGCGGGGGTTTCAATTGACATCAATTGACATCAGTGAACCTAATTTTAGTAGTAGTAGTATTGACTTAATTTTATTATGAACTAACTTATTAACTTAAAATCTCAGGTGGTAGCCTACTTTAAGTAAATATTAGGTCAAAGAGACTCAGCTTGTGAAAAAGTATTGGAATCACTGCATTGCCTGATGTAGCCTAAGTATGAAATGACGTGAACATGTACATTTTAATATGTGTGAAAGATAAAGGCCTCCCAAAGACAGTGCATGGTGGAATGTATTCTGTTGAATGAAATGACTTAGTGAGGGATAGTTTAAATAATAATTAGTGTGTTTGTAGTCATTAGATAGGACTATGGAATGTGGCAATGTTCTTAAAAGTGAAATGATTTGTGATAAAATGCTGTGTGGGTCTCAGTTTTCAGTGATAGGCACATTAATGGCTGATCTGTGTTTGCAATCCCTGAAGACTTTCTGAATGTATATAAGGCTTGAATGTAAACATAGGCTTATTTAGAATAGAAAATTGAAAAAGTAACAAATAGTAAAGAGAATCAGTAAATTATGAATAATTTACAGCCATTGAGAGAATAACATGTAATCGCGTAATCAATAAAAAAGGAATGCAGTCTTATTTATTAAGGTAATATAATCTAGTAATTACAAGTAGGCCTACTTCATTTTTGGAATCTAATTAATTAATTAATTTGTATCCATTTTTTTTGGTCCTGGCATTAATTGCATTGTGATTTTTCTGCCTTGGTAAATCTGATGCTAATAACTGTATTGCACTAAGTATTCAACTCACCTCAAGTTTCCTCCATTGGTGGCATAATTAAGATGATTACATAAGGCATGAAACATGTCCTTGGCAGTCTTGCACTTACGTGCATCGAAAAGCTGCAGAAGAGATGTAGGCTATATTAGTATAAAAGCACGACATGGCTGTAGAAGTGCTAGCTATGATCTATGCAAAAAGAAAAAAATCTCAAACCTGTAAATTAGTCCACTGGATCCTGCCAATGCACCGTGGCGCATTTCTCCATGCCTGCTTGGCCCCAAAAGCGAGTTCATCTGTAGTGAGTGAGTAGGACCCAGTCCGGGTGATCTCCAGTGAGACAGTTTCAATCCGAGCCTGGTGCTCCGTTGGATTGGGGCTGCACAAAAAGTAAGACTGAGTTATTCACCTTGTAAAGTTAACCAACAGTTACATTTCCATCCCTGTTTGTCAATGTGAAAGAAATATATAGTTTCACTATTTTCAGTAACCTAAGAAAAAGAAATCAATCATTCTACTTTGTCGGTTTCCTCAAACCTCTCACATAAGGAAAGTCTCTCAAAGTAAAAATGAAAGTAAGGCAGTTGGCAGGATCTCCACCTCTCCAATCACAACTCAATACACATGCATGATTACATTAGCCTATCAGGAGTGTTTTATCAATTTTAGGCTGGTTGCAAGGAGTAGGTCACCCTACTTATGGTATAAATTGAGTGTTGAATTCAAGTCTGGCCTACAATATTATTCATGAATGTTAGAATAATTGTCTGTAATGCTTAAATTAAAAGTTAAATAATATTTTTATAAGAGAATACATTGCTCCTACATTTTAAATGATGTGTAATACTGGTTGATGAAATCCACTGCCTGTGTGAGGATGTCATCTGATGTAGGTGTGATTTTGGAATGACCGCGTATCAGAGATTTGGGATTCATTATGGAGCCCTCGCAAGTTTTTGAATTGCATGGTGTATTCTGAAATAAGATATAAGAATTAGTAATTTTTCAAACTATATAAAACCTCATTCACATGTAGATTTTTAACTTCTGCACAACATAATTCCATGTTAAGCTTAAGAAAACTGTTGATAAAAACTCATTAATCCTTCATTGCTACACCAAAAATCTGCTGTAAACATGAAGTTATTTTTATTACAATTCAAAGATACCTTAGCTGCTCTGTGATGCAGTGTATCTTGGTGGGTCAAGCCATCTTTGTAGTTTTGCAAATTAACAGCGAATGGACATCGAACTGCGCGAATTGACTGCTACCTGCTAGTGAAAAATTAGTATATTATTTAAGCAGTAGGACACAATAAATAGTTGCGAAATATGAGATGCTTTACTAACCTTAGACTGCACAGTTGGGTTGTGTGTTACAATAATTGAGGTTTGGACTTGTTTTCCCATCCTGCTGAAAATGTTTTTGCAACCAAATCTTAATAATGTCTGAGATTTACTGTATAATTCTCAGTTACAGTGTTGCTATAACCTGACATTGAAAATGATGTTGAATAATTCAGATAAAAAGCAATAACATGGTGAATACAAGTTAATAAAATTTTCATTCAATTTTTAATTTTTTTTTAATTTTTAATTAAGTCTCTAAATTAATGGAGAAAGAAACATAAATGGAGTATTTACCTTTTTCAACTGTAAGGTTTCTGTCTCAGTACCTAAACAGCAGTAGTAGTGTCTGTTTCACATTCTGGTCTTCGGCTTTAACATCCTATATAGTCCTGTTAAGGATGCCACACTGGGCGGATACTTGCCTCAATGACTGTAAAGGGTGTGAGTTACCAATCTAAACCGCATTCCGTGAGTTAAAAACTTCCTTAATATGAAAACAAAAGCAAAGCAAGATTAATTAAAATGGACTTCCTTTTCCTCGGTAATATAAATAGTACATGATCACTTGGCCGAACCAATTTGCTTAATTGTACCTCTTCACTTTAAAACTCCAAAAATGGAAGACTCACTGTAAAAAATTGCTGTAGTTATGCAGCTGTTTGCCAGTAACTTACTGTAGATTTAAATTGATGTATATTTACTGGCAACAATTTGTTTAAAGTTAAATGAAAATTAAACATTAACAAGTCTTTGTCTTTACAGAATAAAACTAAAAAATAACAATCTAATGCAAAGCATTCTGGGAACCAGAAATCTTCATCAACCTTTTTCTGTTTTTTTTTTTTGTTTTTTTTTTTGCTTTCGATTTTGGTTCCCAGAATGCTTTGCATGACGCTGTTATTTTAGTTTTATTCTGTAAAGATAGACTTAGTTGTTAATGTTTAATGTTCATTTAACTTTAAACAAACTGTTGCCAGTAAATAACAATAATTTAAATCTACAGTAAGTTACTGGCAAGCAGCTGCCAGTAATACTGTAATATACTGTAATTTCTACAGATTTTTTTTTTACAGTGTATGTAAAAACAAAAACAAGAACAATGTAGATCACTTGAACCATTTGATTTGATTTCCAGCACTGCAGGCAACAGAAAACATTTTGCTGGAAAATAGACATATTAGACAATTAAATAGATTAGAAACAGGCAGACATTAACATATGATGGCAGAAGAGACATTTCCATAAATGACATTTCCTCATTTTTCCATGCTCAAACCATGACAGCAATGCCATCTGATGACAACATTTAACGATGCATCTCACTACTGACTTCCTTGATTTCCATCAGATTCCCATCAGTGATACCAGACAAAGGTGTGTTTTCTTAAGACACAAATGGCGGTTTTCCACCGTAAACAAAAGCTTTTGAAAGGGCTTGACATATTTAAATCAACAAGCCATATAGCTTTGGCACATTTTCAGTAACTGTTTTAATGGCCTGAAATTAATCTTATGTCACTGCAAGTTGTCATTAGAGATACTGTAACTAAACATAAAGGTCACTTCTGAAAAGCAATTTTATCAGTAAAACAAATAAAAAGCGTAGACTCGTGTGTACATTTTTTTGTCATATATGATGGATTGCTGTCAAGAAGTGTGTAATTATTTATTCTTGAAAAGACTACCTTGGGAAAAAATGAAAGTGATGTGGCCTAAAGTAAAATATATAATTAAAAACCATGGACTCATGCCGTGATATTTCATGTGTGTATTTTACCTTTGTCATATGATGGATTGCTGTAAATAAGTGTTCAATTGTTCATAGGATTTCCTTGAAAAGGCTGCCATGGCCCATTGTTCACTTCTTCTAACCTCAGTGGTTTCTATTTTAAAATTCCACAGTGAAAAGCAAATAACCAAGATTGCAGAAAACAATGTGTTGAGATATCATGAACTGGTGATCTGCCCAAATTCTACATGATGTGTGGGGCTATAGGATTCTGAAGAACCATTGTTTCTGAGAACTGATGTAAATCGATAGCTTATGAAAAGGGTGAAATGGTTTCCTCAAGTTATTTATATGGCATTTATGAATCATAATCTACTTTTAGAACAAAAGATAATACTTTTCTGACTATTTCCTTGTACATACCAGAAAAGATGCATGGATTATGTTATGTTATGCATGAGCGTTTGTATCACGAGTTCACACTACAAATAATCAGTATTTGGCAAACTGTCCAGGGAAGGTCTCCGAGCTTGAAAATGTACTCCCCATGTCCCTGCACTCTCAGAAAAAAGGTACAAAAGTCGTCACTGGGGTGTACCTTTTCAAAGGGCAAAATTTTGTCCATTTTTAGGTACTAATATGTACATTTTAGGTGCTAATATGTACATTTTAGGTGCTAATATGGACATTAAGGTGTCATGACATTAAGGTGCTAACATGTAGTTTAGGTGCTATTATGTACATTTTAGGTGCTGATATGGACATTAAGGTACTAATATGTACATATTAGTTGTTAATATTTACATTTTAGGTGCTAATATCGATATTAGGGTGCTAATATGGACATTTTAGGTGCTAATATGTACATTTTAGGTGCTAATATGGATATTATAGGTGCTAATATGGACATTTCAGGTGCTAATATGTACATTTTAGGTGCTAATATGGACATTAGGGTGGTAATATGAACATTTTAGGTGCTAATATGGACATTTTAGGTGCTAATATGTACATTTTAGGTGCTATTATGTACATTGTAGGTACTAATATGGACATTAGGGTGGTAATGGCATTTTAGGTGCTAATATGTGCATTTTAGGTGCTATTATGTAATTTTCATGTGCTAATATGTACCATTAAGCCAGGTACCAATATGCTCCCTTTAGGTACTTTTGAAAAGGTACAGCCCCAGTGATAACTTTTTGTATCTTTTTTCTGAGAGTGTGGCTTCCAGCCAAGAGCGAGGAGGATGGGTGGCAGAGGGATGCAGAAAAACTGTTGATGAACATATAGGTTATATGAGCCTGATTGGGAAGATCATTTGAACAGAGTGATTCAGTACAATGATCACAAATGATTATGAATGTATATAAAAGTAATGAAAACAACCAAAAAAAACAATATTAAATAATGAAATTTTAGGCTTCAGTCAGTTTTAATTATTCTTCTGCTGCTTGGGTGCTGTACATTGTTCTGGTGTGGTAAATCTGGATTTGTCTCATTACTGGGGTTAATATGGTGAATTAGATCTGCTATGATTGTCTGATGTAGTTATTTTAAGGTTTAAGGTTGATTCATACAATAGATAAAATCAACACTTTAACTAAAGCTCACACTTAAGACCAACACATCAACCCTAGGGTCAATTTGTGTAAACAAATTCTATGCTTGTCCTCCAAAATGTGTGATGATAATTAAGTCTCTACTGGGTACATGTAACTCTACAGTCACAAAGAAAAATGTGTAATAACATAAGTTTGTATTTTATGCATTAAGCATCACAACAAATTCAGATTGTATAAACAAAGATCAGGTAAAGGAAAATGACATTCTTGTGGTAGATTATTATATAACTAATTGCAGGGTTTGGACTACCAGTGGTTAACTGTATCTGATATGTTATGAAACACAATGGCAAAGAGAAAATGAATATTGATGCACAGAATGCTTATACTTCTAATAATAATCCTGAATCATAAGAAAATACCTCATGAGTAGTATCCTACTTTCCTTATTATTGCTTGTGGTGTGGTGTGTTAATCATCAACTGTACACATCACACTATACTTCATAGTGGGAAATAACCTGTTTTTGCACATTGAGGCTTCTGAAAAAACAACATATAATCTTTTTCTTTTTTACAAGAATAATTTCCTGGTGGCATGATCTACACATAATTTGAACAATGACATTTTTTATATAAAGGCAAGGCAAGTTTATTTGTACAGCACATTTCAAACACAATGGTAATTCAACGTGCTTTACATATAAGAAATAAAAAAAGAATAATTATTAAGACAGTTTAGAATAAAAAATGCAGTAAAAACAGTCGGACAAACAGTGGCACAGTGCTCATTCAGTAAATTCACAGCTAAACAGATGTGTTTTGAGTATGGATTTGTGACAACTGTAGGAACAGATCTGATCTCTTCTGGAAGCTGGTGCGGCTGGCATAAAAGTGGACTCGCCATGCTTAGAGTGAACCCTTGGTATTTAGCTGATGTAATCCTAGTGATCTGAGTGATCTGTTAGATTTATTTTCAGTGAGCATATCTGCAATATTTTGAGGTCCTAGCCCATTCACTCAAAAAAATGATGTGTTGGCTTTACTTAATTTTTTAATGTAAACAGGTTCCACCGGTTCCACATAACTGGGTTTCGTTAAACAAACAGAATTTGTTTATGTAACTTCAACATCATGGAATCCAATTCAACTCTGAGCTGAGTGTTAATTGAACACCTGAAGCAGTGTTGAAGTTAATGAGACAATTAAGTGAACAATTGAGTGATGATTGATCAACAATGGTGACAATTATAAAGGATGTTGCAGTGCATTCTGGGTGCCACCAATCAAAACTCATTCATTGCTCCCATCATGCATTGCAGCATGAATAAATAATGAGCTTATGTTCAGAGGTGATTTGTCACCATTGCTGAGTTTCATACGCTAAATATTGATGTCTGTGTGTGCATGCATACAATGTTTGTTGTTGTTGTTTTTGTTTTTATGATCATTTGGATTTCTTTGAAAAGGCTAAAAAAATGGTATGCTCTACAATGGCAGTGCTGCTATAATCCATAAAATAAACTTAACTAAGAAATTGGCTTATGTATGAATTCAGTGATTCAGGTCAAATGATTGTGATAAAATGATTATGTTAAATCACAATCAACATATTACAGATCACATTTTCTAGTTGATTATCTGGATGTTATAGCTCAGATACAGCAGCCAGAGAAAATATAAAGTTTATAATGTGGGGTGAAGAGCCCAACTAAAATGAACACTCATCTCCATAATGGTGACTTTAAATTCTGGTTTTATCCTTCAGTGATTCTGCTTGTTAACATCATGTCTTCAATATAGCTCAATCATCACTCAATTATTCACTTAATTGTCTCATTAACTTTAACACTGCTTCAGTGTTCATTTAACACTCAGCTCAGAGTTTAATTGGCTTCCATGATGTTGAAGTTAAAATAACTTCCATGATGTTGAAGTTACATGAACAAATTATGTTTGTTTAACCAAACCTAGTTATGTGGAACCAGGTAGAACCTGTGTACATAAAAAGCCAACAAATCTTTTTTTTTTTTTTTTTTTTTTTTTGAGTGTTGAGTGATTTATATACCCATAATAACACTTTAAAATCAATACCTAAATGTAACTGGGAGCCAGTGTAAAGACCTGAGGACTGGTGTGTATGTGTTCATATTTTCTGGATCCTTCGGTGTTTGGTGTCTTAGCCACCAACGGCGCCTTCCAGGCAGCAAGGGGTTTAGGGATGAGGTTAGGGTTAGCAGCCTGGAAAGAGCCATTGGGCTAAGAACACCATCGAGCTGAATTTTCACTGGTGAATTTCAGTCATTTTAATAAGAATCCACACAATCAGCAATTTTGTGTGTGGTCAAAAATGTCACTATAGGACCAAGTTGGTCAGTGGAATTCACTAAATTTGACCAACAGAAAGTTGCTTGAAAGTGACTCCTGTGTGAGCTGTGCTTCATACATTACGTCGCTACACTGTTGACAATGGTCAGTGGACTTTTTTGCCTGTGTAATTTCACGAATTTCACAAACCATACCTTTACTCGCTGCAACATAAAATGCAATCAATAATAGAATCTTCACAAGGGACATGTGAGGTATTTAAAGAGTAAAAAGTAAAAATATGAAGCAGCTTAATTTTCCATTTGTTTTTCCACTTTCTGGTGAACTTTCTGTAATTCAATGTTGCCTCTGAAATGTTCAGATGATTTTAGAAATGCAGTGGTTGTTTTAGGGAAACAAAAGAACAAAGCTGATTATATTCACAACATAATATTTATTGGCCTGTAAAGGGCTTTAAAATGGGCACCTGTAGGGGGGGGGCAATACAATGCTAAATCATACACCAGATACACCAGCAATCGATTTAAATACAAGTAATTAAACACAATAAGTACACTCTTAGAAGAAAATGTTCTAAATAGAACCTTAAAAGGTTCTAAAGCGCTGACGTATTTGGAACCCCTAAAATGCAATGCATGAATGATCACAAAATTCAAGAATATGGGGGTTTAAAAATGTAATTAATCAATATCACACTGAAGAGTGCCATTTTCAGTTTTTCTCCTTCAAAAATCAGCATGATTAAAATGGGATATTAAGTTACTACAACAGTTTAATAAACAATAATTTAATAAAAACTAAAAAATGTTGCAGAATAATGTAATATATGAATGAATAATAACCTATAAAGAACATTGTCATGATCATAATTTTTTTGCATAAAAGGTCCTTTGCAGTTAAGTAAAGAACCCTACATATATTGAACCCTTTTTCCAAGAGTGTACATTGTGTTTAATTTGTCGTTTAATGAGATCTAATGTGTGCTGGTGTTGAGAATTTTCATGTGAAGAAATACTGTACATAGATCCGAACAATTACATGCGTACACACAACTTTTGCCAAATGTGTCAGAGGTTTTGGGCTCTAATCTGCACTCATAAAACACCAACTGTAGGTGCATTCATAGCAATATTCTTGTGTTATTCAGCTAACGCCAATGACTACAGCAGGAATCAGCTATTAATTAGTTATTAATTAATTACATCTTGTGAAATGGTCTATAACTGCAGTTCAGTGATGCACTTTAAAAAGTGATAGACTTTTGAAGTCCCCTGAAAACCCCTCTAATTTAGCTTTTTTTCAGTTTAGTTGCCATTAAAAAGTTGTCAATTAGTTAGTTGCCAAATAAAAAAAAATACTGAAAAAAAACCTAAATAAATGAGCTTTATATGAAAAAAAAGGCAGATCCTTTTGTTTTTTTGCATCTGAAGTCTTGGCCTACTGTATTGTGCGACACATAGCCCTTGTGACCAGAGCTTCCTTTCGCAAACGCGCGCAGGAAAAAATAATAAATTGCAAAGTGAACTACAAACCTATTTTTACAGTTTTCTTTTCTTTTTTTCTTTTCTAATAAAGACATATATAGGCCTGATCAGGCTATTAATTAATTCCTCTTCACACAATAAAAAATGTTGGTTCTTCAGCGGTTCTTCTGTGGTTCTTTGTGGTGGTTGAGGTGCTATATAGCACCACTACCATAAAAAGAACCAGTTCAGCAAAGTATGGTCAGTTCTTTAGTGGTTCTTTGTTTAGTTGAGGTGCTATATATAAGAGCTGAGAGAATTCTTGGAGCTGCAGTATCTCTTGAAATAATGTGACTATTTAAGCTTTTCTTGTTTTGTATTGAAAGTATTGGTATTGGAAAAATGACATCATAACTGCCCATTTTCCCTAAGTTGAAGTGAGACTACATTTTGAAACATTGTCTCATTTGCATAATATTTTATTACCTAAGTATAAATGATCCCAGGAAATAGGCCTAGAGAGAGCAATAGAGTATGTTTGGAGATACCTGACCCCAGGGCCTTTACAAGTCAGTATCCATCCTTGCTTGTGGTAGATAATTAGATAATGGCAGGGTTTGAACTACCAGTGGATAATTTTAACTGATAGGCCTATGTTATGAAACACAATGTCAAAGATGGTTTAGTTCCAAAACAGGAGTAGTGAAATGTTACAAATCACCCCATAGTCTGGGTTAGTAACCCTGGGGTGAGATGTAACATTATGATATCCACCGGGGTGATATGTAACATAATGAAATAAGGATTTTGACACAAAAACCAAACAAACAACAACAACAAAAAAGCTTTTTATTCAACACTGAGATGTGTTACAAGCACTAACATGAAAAATATCTGAAAAAGCGGTTTGTGTGAGAAAATGAACAGTATTTATATTGCTTTTACCTCTTGTAACCACAGCCATGTCCAAGTGATCTGAGGCGCGGGCGCTTCGGATCTGCGCAAGCGCACGAAAGAGCTGGAAGTAAAAACTCACCACTCCCTGATGAGTTTGCGAGGGTATACGTAATTGTCTTTTACGACGGTTTAAACATCGGATAAGCGCAAATTTGTACCATTTTAATTCGCTGTCTTACCTACAATCTCTGTTCTGTGTAAACAAAGAGTGAAGTACACACACAAGAGATCACTTCCGGCACTTGTGCAGACCGAAGCGTAAATGTAAACTATGGTATTTGTGATAAACTATCGATAATATGTAAACAGAAGGTCACTGCCTCTCCACTCATGTGCTTGCTGGGTGTATTGCCCACCTCTTTTCTGGAATATGTGTAGGTCTTTTACGCGGAACTTTACTAATGTTGGGGCAGAAATCAATTATGAATAAATAGGTTGGCACTGACCCACCCTTAAGAACTGGATAATCCTGATTAAAGAAACTATACTGTGTGGAGAAGATTGGATGTATGTTAAAAGGTAAATCTGAATCATTTCAGAAGTTGTGGAAAACTCTGTTGAACTGTATTGGCATTGAATATAAGTCTATCATGTATCCTTAAATGCTCATATGAGGATATTGTAACTTGTATTTGACCACGCTGCCCTTTTTTCTAGCCTGGATGCCAGCCCGAAATGCACAACATTTTTGGGGGAAGTTCAGTCTGGACTCGAATCCATTGAGGAGTAATTATGATCGGTTCAGAAATCATCGGGCCAATCAAATTGCCAGGGCGGGCTTTATACGATGATGGAAAGGTGATCTGAAGGGACGTAATCATCACGTTATCAAAGAGCGCTTAACTGTATTCCCTCAGAGATGACTGCAGCAGGAGAATTGAGATGTACAGATTCCGCTGTCGCGTCTGTTGTGAAGATAAATTGACAGCGCATTAATTTTAATAGTCAAACAGAAAACTGCAATCAAGGCATTTGTCGATTGGAAAGATATTTGATATTTGGATAGTTGTTGTTTTTCCTGGTTCGGTTAAGACACGCCTCATAATCAAAGCCAGACGGAGAGGTTTCAAGACTCATCTTCCGATAGGAAAATGAGTATGACGAAGTCAGGCTACTTTTTTCCTTTTTCTTTTCTATTGAAACTGGTTAATGCCAATGCTCCATATATGCTGTTTACTCTGAAAAAAAAATTAATAAAAAAAAGAAAAAAAGAAAGAAAATGTAAATGAGTTTCACATAAATCACATATATAAATAACAATAATAAATCCAACAACTCATATCTGCAGAAACACATTACAGCATAAATACTCCCATAAATAATAAAACAAAGAAACAGGCCTACCTCATGAAACATTTTTATACAGCTATGATCTGTTGGGTTTATTCAGTGAGCATATCTGCAAAATATTGAGGTCCTAACCCATTGAATTATTTATATTCCAGTAATAATACTTTAAAATCAATCCTAAATGTAACTGAGAGCCAGTGTAAAAACTGGTGTGATATGTTCATATTTTCTGGTTCTGCTCAGAATCCTGGCAGCTGCGTTCTGTATGAGTGAAGGTATGCGTTCAACTCGAGAACTTCATCTTTGTTTCCAAACGCAATGACTTCAGTTTTGTCTTTGTTTGACTGCAGAACATTTTGACACATCCAACTGTTGACTTCATCAATGCACTGGCACAGGAAGTCAATGGGGCTGTAGTCGTTAGGCGATAGGGCTAAGTAGAGCTGTGTGTCGTCTGCATAGCTGTGGTAAGCAATTTGGTTCTTTCTCATTATTTGGCTCAGTGGGAGCATATACAGGTTGAACAGGAGTGGAACAAGAATTGAGCCTTGAGGGACTCCTTCAGGGATATCTTACATCTGGCAAGTTATTTTGGAAAAAAATGACATACAACCAGATTCAGTGTTATTTAGGCTAGAAGTGGGTTACACATAGCCGAACTATTATTGCGTAACCGAGACTTTGAAATGACGGCTATGCTTGCTGGGCCCGAGCCCGATTTAAACCCAACCATTTTTTAATACGTGGGTCATTAACATTCTCAACTACTTTCTATGTTAATTTCTCCCGCCTGCAACATGTTTTGTCCCGCTCCCGCCCGGAAAAAAATATTTTTTTTCTGTACCTCCAAAATACTTTCAAGTTAGCCTATGTGTCGCCACCATACACTTCAGCATAAATTATGCTCTTATAACTTAAAAGCAAGCAGGCTAGCTAGCTTACAGTCATGCATGGTTTGGCGTGACTGCGCGCAAAGTGCGCTCCCATATTCGAGGATTTGCCAGCATACAGAATTCATCATTCAACAAAAAGTCAGTTTTGAGTGTGAGGGAAGGTGAGGGAAGTCTATCGTAAATGCTTATGTCTGTGATTGGCTACATCGCTCAACGCTGCAAACATGCTATAAATAGAAACTCTGGCCTGTAAATCGTTTCTATTTTGTTTTAGTTGTTCTTGTTGCTTTTCTGCGGCAGATAAATAAAAATATATTCGTTTTTATGTTTTATTCATAGATATTTCTAGTTTGCGGGAGTACCGCAAATCATTTTATTCTCCCTCAACCCAAACACACAGAGTGAGTGCATTACCGCTCCCTCTTATGATGTCATCACCCAGTTCCTGTAAAAACATACTACGTTTGAAGAAACCCCAATAAATGTTTTAACGCATTATTGAGCACTTTAATTTACACATTAATTGGTTGTGGTAGTTAACCTGAACACTCTGACTTTTTTGGACTTTAGCTTATTCACTGTATCCCTCAGAGTAAGATAAGTCCATGCATACCTTTTTCATCTCGATGCATGCTGTAACTCTGTTACCCACCACTAGCCTAGCTTAGCACAAAGACTGGATGTAAATGGCTACAGCTAGCATATCAATCTTAATAAATGTACAAAATAACGCATAAAAATCAATTTACATGTTGTGATTTGTATAGTCATAGAGTGTACAAATCACAAGGTCACATGAGACACAGCCATCTTTTAACTGTATAAATATTGGGAACTATATTCTCAGAAGGCAGCACTGCTACTTGGACGGGTTATAATCACAGCACCTGAGACACACCATTGTTTCTTCTTGTTTACCTCTAGCTCCACTCATTTGATACTGGGGCAATAGAGCCTATTCGTGACAACACAATGATGGAGCCCCAACGCATTCTCAACCCGAGGCGTCATATACATATTCCTTTAAGCCACAAAAAATGGCATTAGCCAATTCTGGCTCCATAGCTGTTTACTCATTTATTTCAAACAAATTATCAAGATGGCAGTTTTCTCTCGCAACGTTGCTTGGCGCCAGGAGCGGCAGCCTAATCTGGTTGCACAATTCAGGAAATCCTACAATGGCTACATGGTGCGTCCTTCGAAGGATGAGTAGACTGCATTCTTCAAAGTCCGTGGCCTTCGAAGATCCAGCCATCACACTGGGACACATCTAGGAAAAGTTTGGAGTCCCTTTTATGACGTCATGCCCAGCCAATAGTTGAAGGGAGGGGGCGTGCTTAAAACCACTGTAAAACGTACCAACTTATCATATGCAGCATTTTGGTATAAAAAAAACAAAAACAATTGTGAGTGGTTCTTATCTTTGTGTTTAGTAAGAACATTACATTATCTTTGTGAACATTTAAACCTGGCAATTTATACTTTAAACACCAGGTGGCAGTGTTGGCGTAAAATTGTCAGTTCTCACCTTTATTAAAAATGTCCAAGAACAAATTTATCTTCCTTTTAATATTGTATCACAATAGTTCAAGTTCAAGTTGGTTTATTTCTTGAGCACATTTAAAAATGGCTGCAGTTCGAACCAAAGTGCTGTATAGTAAACAATGCACAGAAATTAAGCAAAAAAAAAAAAGTTAAGAGCAAAAAAATTCTATTTAAAAAAAAACAGACAAAATTACATATTCCAAAGAGAAAAGATGAGTTTTAAGACAAGATCTGAATAGATAATACACCTCACAATGTAGAAGATGAAGATGTAGAAATAAAAAGAATTAGAAAAGTAAAGTTGAGACAAAAGTAGATGGTGACTTACCAAAGCCTGACCTGAACGTTTAAAATATAGTTCTGAAAGCTTAAAGTTTGAGGGTTTTACAGCGAGCCAGTCAGGCAATAAGACACATTTTTGTAAATGTGGAATCTTTTTTATCTAGATTTTGACAGAGTGAAATTGTGACCTGCCGTAAAACTTCAAATAGTAGCCCGGGCTTTAATTTTCCCAAATCGTCAAACTGCACCGGCTTGTGTTACGTCATGTCATTGACTTCATACAATTCATGAAGTAAAAATGCGAAAAATAAATAATTTTTAATCACTCTCGTTGCCACAATGTGTTTTGAAAAAAGGAAAAAACCTTTTAAAATCTTGTCGATTTGGTTGAAGATAATATTTTAACAGTGCAAAAGTGGTCCACGTTTCATGATCCTAATAACGAAGATGTGACGTGAAGTCAAGTGGCTGTTTTTGCGAAGTTCTAGCTATTTACAATGAAATAAAGGCAATCAAATATGATTGTATTGTTTTACGTTTTTTTCTTGGATTAAAAATAAATATGTTTTTTTTATGTTTGTTTTGTCCATATGTGCTAGTTGCCCAATTGATAGACTATGTAGGTCAGCTACTACAAATAATTTGTTTACATTTTTTTTCTTCTAAAAATTCAGTGCAAATCCCCAAAAAACAAAAAAACAAAAAAGATGCCAGGAAGTGAGGGTGAACAAGTGGTGGGATTTCCCAACAGTATGAGGAGAAGAGGATGAAGCAGGGACCCAACCCATACCAAACCAGGATGTTCGCTTGGACAATACCTTACACTTGCAAATAATGTGTGAGAAGATGGGAAGATGCAGGGTTCCTGGGTGCACAGAAACCCCCAAAGTTATGTGATTGAACACTGCTTTTTGAAGTTTCACACAGAGTGAAATCTCATTGAAGTACATGATATATGACATGACACACAACATGAAACAAATCTCTGCCTGTATCAAATCCAATATCAATGTGTTTTAACTGTTTTTCCCCTTTTTAGTCTACTTAATGATTTCTTGACATTTTTGAAAGAGATTTGTGATTTTGTATTGCTCTCTGAACATTATCATATGCCCATTGTTGTACAACGTTTAGTACTTTGTCTATTCACAACACATTAACTCATCTGCTTAGTAATTATAGGCTTACAGTTACAGTATTTATAGGCCAATGATTTACACCATTTACAATTATCCCTTAACAGTTACTGCTAGCTATCATAAAATTACACTTTTGGGTGTGAAATTTAATTTCCAACAACAAATGTTTTAGCAACATATATTTTAGAAATATCTGAAATATTTTCAAATTATTGCAATCCTATTCTATAGAGCTGTTTGGCGAGCATTTGCACATCATTGAAGTATTTGCATGACTTTCTCATTTTTACAGATGGAGAATAAACCTGTGACATGTAAGTTATGCACTGAAGAAAACACCATGTCTCAAATCCACAAAATATGTGCTGTCTGCCATAATGGATTTGATCCATGATCGACCTTTAGGGTTGCTTAAGAATAGCGAAGCGTGCACATCCAATAATCTTGATTCATTGAACCAATATGTAGGATCTCATGAACTTAAATTTTCCTCATGGAACTGCTTTAGCCCAGACTGAATTGTTAGGTTTAATTCAAGTCACTGTAATCCCCAATAAGGTTTTGGACTGTAGTTTAAAAAAATGGAACAGGCCTTATCCTACATGTTTTTGTTTAATCCAGTCCCCATTTTAGTAATGTGACTTTTCTGACACTGAATTTTGTTCCATTTTGTCGAGTCAAGATAACTATATATCAACCATAGACTGTAAAGGTATCAACGTTGCTTGTTTCATATAAACTTGTTTTGTTGATATAGCCTAACTCTTATCCGCCGACAGAGGACGCTGTTTTACCTGGCTCACAATCTCGGAAAAAAACTGGCTCTGGGAATTCAATCACACTTTGTAGATGCGAGATTAAAGTACTGGAGTGAGAGCAGCAGAGTTGCTTGCGATCGTCTGTTTTCGCTGTTACAGTTTTTTAACAGAAAATAGAGGGATCGAGGGACGTCATCTTTCATGAACGAACGTGACTGTGACAGTGATCCGCTGCAACGTGGAGCGTCTCCAAACCAAACTGAGGTTTGGTCTCAGGTCTACGAGAATAAACAGCGTTGTTTTGGAGTGAAGGATCAACTAAAATCGGGAATGTTTTGCCGAAATCAGACGACGAGAGCGACTGTTGCTCGGGCTCCGCGCTGGAGATGGAGATCCGACGTGGAAAGTTCAGACAAAGTGTTTTCATGGAGACCCCGCAGGTAAAGCTCCGGTGATCACTGTGTCCAGAGGCTCAGCTGGACTCTATGTGTTGGGTGCACTGTCTGCCGTTTACGTTTCCTAAATATTAACATTTACGAACACCAATTAGCTAATAATGGTGCTTTTATCCATTGATAAAGGAGTAATTTATAGGTAACGGTATTCAGAGTAGCCTACAATCAGAATAAATGAAGCAAAGTTCTGTTTTGTCCGGCTTATTGTGGGGCTTTTGGCGTAACGAAAACATATGATGTCATTTTATACTACACTTTAAACCTGACCTCATGACTGACTGAAGTTTAAATAATATTAAATTCAAAACATTAAATCTAAAAAACAAACTTTTTTTCTTTTTTTAGCCTTCAATGATTTGATAGGTAGCCTACGTCACCATAAATTGACTATTTTTATTTTATGTATTATTCCAGTAGCCTACTTACAAATGTTTTACCCTGCCCAATATTATGTTTTAATTCGTGCCCTCATAATCTTTGTTTAAAATAATTTCCTATCCCCTTTTCAACATCATGTGCTGTTGAAAGGGGGATAGGGAATTATTTTGATAGTACATAAAATAAGAAAAGTTTTTAGTAAACACCTCATGCCAGTGTTTACTGGAGGGTGGGATCAAACTGTCACTATAACATGACATCACTATAGCCAACCACAATTATCCAACAATCCAATAAATTTCCCATGGACAAAATCAAGTTCTAGCCTACATTTGGCTTGTTCGATAAGCTGCTTCACGATGTATTGTACATCACAATAGTGAATAAAATACTAGTAAGTCTTTTCCCAATAGGGAATAAAATATTTTTAAAAAAATGTGTGAAACAAACATATTGCATTAACAAAAACTTGACGTGTTTTATACTAGATATTTCTCCTTTTTATAATTTTGTGATATATTTTTGTCATTTACCCCCAGTATCTTATCAAACACTTCAGTGTATCCCTTGCATTCTTCCAAGGGGAAAGGGCTAAATGGCATCTGTATATGATTATCCCAGAGTAGGTTGAGTTAAAAGAGAACTCTGTCGAACCCCTAATTATTTTTATACGTAGCCTGCTGTGGTGAGATGGAAAGAAGCATGGTTGGTTCAGAATGTGGCTGTTGGATGCGTAGAGTGGCAGCTCTGGGCTGCTGTGCCTGAATTCCTTGTTTGACTTGGGAGTTGGGATCTTAGTCTTCATTCTGCTGTGGTGACTATATGTTTACATTTTAACTGTGCAGAAGGTTATAAATCCTCGTTGATTTGACATTCAGGGATCTCCAATCTTAGGCAGATCTTGTCCTGAATGATCCGAAAAATTTACATGGACTGTGTCAGCTTTTGAGTCATTGGTTGTTTATGGCAGTGGTTCTCAAGAGGCCTCAAAATGACTTAACATTTTTAAACTAAGATATAAACATTAAAATGATCTAAAACATAATCCATATCTAAATCGTATACTTTATGGCCAATTTTTTATTATAAATATAGTTTTTTTCTGTTAGCCAAGCTCTAAAATATTTTATAATGTAAAAATTGTGAGTAAATTATTTAAATTACAGATGAATTGAAGAGTCATGTAAGTTTGTATAAAAAGAGTGGGAACCCTGAAGAATATTCAGCTCCTAAAAATGTTGGAATTCTGAAATTTAATTTAAATAATTTTAGTTACCTTTTTAATATAAACTGTGAATAACCATTAAAATATATTTTCAGAAAAATTAAAACCTATGGCTAGGGGGCCTTCGAATATTATTGGGGGTCCTTAGTTGAGAACCACTGGTTTATAGTCTTCTCAGTCCACATTCAAGATTTTTATTCATTCAAGTTCATACAAATATTATGAAATTACTGTCAGAAGCTCAATTAACAGTTAAAGGGAAAGTTCACAGAAAATGTTAAATTCTGTCATTTATTCTCACCCGCATGTGTGTTAAATAGTTATTTTTGTTTTCATCAGCGAACAATGTTCTGTTTCTTTAACCGCTCTAATCAGAGTTTGCATTTTTCATTAATAAGATTTGCCTTGCCCCTATCAGTATCATTTAGGCACCAAATGCAGGTTTCTAATTCAGTCCCTCATTCAAGATGCATGTGACTTTACTCAAGTCATTGTGTGTTTTGAAAAGCCTTTAAGGCATCCCAGTTCTCCCCTGACATCATATTACCCCCTATAGAGTGGATAAGATGTATTGTGTTAAATATCTTCAAAGTGGCTGTTGATTGGAAATCAATGAGGCCTAATGAAACTCTTTTTAAAGAGATCTTTTACCTTTGCAAACACACTCAGAGATGGGTGATCTGATTGAACTTTACAATATCTTGCCCCAGTTTGCTGTAATACTGCAGCAGGCTGTGTGTCAAAGTTCAGGTGAAGCAATTATACTTCCAGAGGGAAGGAAGATTGCTGGATCAGTTAAGTAGACTTAAAAGCAGTAATGGAAAAATTGGCTCTGTGTAATGCCTTTGTTATATTCCAAGTCTCCAACAAATGTTGAACCTTTGCACTTGCACTTTTTTAATTGCCAAAACTGATGCAAAAGGCAACTTTCTTGGGTTATTTTCTATCATGCCAGTTGCCAATTTAATCACACTGTCATTTTTAGATTTGCATAGTTTGCATTTTTTTTTTTTTTTTTTTTGGTTTGCTTACAACATGGTCCATTAAAACCACAGTAAGGGATTCTGCCACATATATATAGATTTCCCTGAAGGAAGTTAAAAGTGATGTAGGCTACATACCACCAGACACACCCTTCCACCCACACCACTTGCTTCTTTCCTAACAGAACTGCTTAATTCATTCTGTACTGGATTCTCCAAGATGATTGCTCACTACAAATGTACCTGCATTGGTTTTGTTAGACATTTATTATGTAAGTTTCCCTCAGCAGGCAAAGTTTATATATATTTTTTTATGATATATTTTATATAGTTATATTATATAATGCTATATATATATATATATATATATATATATATATATATAAAAATATGTGTAAGCCAAACCAAACTTTTGAAAGGCAGTGTATTTAATAATACTTTTAATCAGCAAGGATGCATTGAGTGATTATTATAATAATAGTAAAGGTGTCTTGAGCATCAACTCATCCTATTATAATGATTTGAAGGATCATGTGACACTGAAGACTGTAATTTGGAAATTCAGCTTTGCCATCACAGGAATACATAAAATAGTACCTCACAATATCAAATAAATGCATCCTTGGTGAGGATAGTATACATCTTTTACAAACAATACAAAATTCTTACCAATCCCAAAGATTTGCACAGTAGTCTACCAGCTACTATGATAAAACATTTCTTGCTGTGGTTCGTGTTAGATGCATAATAATACAGATGATTCTTTGTGCACACTTGTATCTTTAGCTGAATATTCTCAATTCCACTCATATATTTGGCTCTCCTAGGACTTGTAAGGTCACACATTGCACTTATGTGGTGCCTTTAGCCATGTTCAGAATGAGGAAGTAGCCATAAGCTATGAAGGAGTTGATATCTTGAAATGCAAAACTTCCCCTTCAGCATGTTAGCAGCACTACCAGGCCCCAGAGAACAATGGGGAATCTTTCAGCACGGGGGCCCAAACAGGAGCACATGCTTTTAAACGAGGGTCCGTGGCAGAAAGCCCTGTTAAGAGGAACCGTAGAGGAGGATAATCATCCACGCTCTGATGTCATAGGTGCCTCGCTCTTAGTTAGTATGCCAGGCTGAACCGTGAGAGCTAAGAAGAGGCGTATTGAGCTTTGCTTGAATTCGGTATATAAAAGAGAGGGGATGGTTTAGTGTCAGTGACAACAGCTTTTTTTTATCTTTGTTTGCTTTGCTTAGAATTGTTTTTTGAACCGAACCCAAGAAGCATATTGGCAAAAACCTCTAATAATGAGGACAAACATCCTGTGATTGTGCTGTGAAAGAAAAAATGGCAGTGAGTATTAGAAACATTAGAAACAAGTCATTCCATCGAATAATTATTGACAACAAATGACAATCCCATTCTATAGTTTTGTTTTGCTGCCTTTTATTCACATTTCCATAAACCATGCAGGATTTATATCATGGTCATTCTATAATTTATACTTTTTAAACGTGTTTCCTGTATAATTCATAGCCAAATTTACAGGGTTTAATAGACTATGATACAATAGTCGAATGATCCCAGAGATGCATTATTTGACCTTTTAAGGGGTGGGTTACACAGCTTTCCATTGACACATCTTACCCCTCCCACAAACAAAAATATTTATATAATGACATAAGATTTTAACAGGTGACAGAATACAGTATGTTGCAGTTCATTATAAATATCATGTACTAGGCCTTTTAGGCTATGCTGTTTTCAGTTGGTACAAGAACAACTTCACTAAACATTATTTGTAGGTCGCACACCATGCAATCATATCAAGCTTTGTTACTTTTTGTATGCAAACAATTTCTGTTTATTTTGTTATGAAATTCAAACACTATTTTCATGCTCTTTAAAGGGATAGTTCACCCTAAAATGATTCTTTCATCATTTACTCACCCACCCTTAAGTTTTCCAAACATCTGTGTGTTTATTTGTTCTGCTGAACACAAAGGAAGATATTTGGAAGAATGTTTTAATCAAACAGATCCCAATCCCCATTGACTTCCATAGTGGGAAAAAAAATACATATTATGGTAGTCTATGGGAATTAAAGATCTGTTTGATTAAAACATTCTTCCAAATATTGTCCTTTGTGTACAGCAGAACAAATAAACACATAGAGGTTTGGAACAACTTGAAAGTGAGTAAACAATGATAGAATTTTCATTTTTGGGTGAACTAACCCTTTAATGTGGTGTGAATCTCTGTAGCCGCCTCAGTTCAAGGATTGCGGCAGAACGGAGTGGTCATTAAACTGACCATCGCTTCAGCGTTACTACCAGTTATAGCATTAAATACACATCATGAATGAACATCAGAAGGTATGTTGAAAGATACCGTAAGATATAGTGACCTACCAACAGACATGGTTCCATTTATAGTTTACTGCATTGAGATTTTTTTTCTTCTTGAGAAACTGTACCTGCTGTCCAAATGAATCTGTATCGAATCCAATTGAATTGAGATTAGAATAGAGTAGAATCACTAATTGTTCATTGAAATCGAATCGTGGAATTTGTGTCAATGGCCATCCCTTTCCTATATATATGTACTTTTTTTAGAGTGGGTAAGTTACTCTAAAAAGTAATTAATGAACATTACTGTGTACATTCAACTGTATAATTAGATTACTATACTAATTATTCCCTAAAAGTATTGCTTTACCTATTACCAATTACTTTCTAAATCCCTTTCTAAATCAACCTTGACGAGTTGTACAATACAAGGACAGTCATGAGGCTTTTGCACTTTTGTTTCTTTCATATTAACAATAAAATTACATAAATTATTCTTAACTTTTACTTAAGAATACCAAACTTACCAAAGTGTGTAACGGGAGAAAGTTACATTAAAAACATACATTTTAACTAGGGCTGTCAAACATTTAATCGCGATGAATCGCATCCAAAATAAAAGTTTGTGTTTACATAATATATGTGGGTGCACTGTGTAATTATTTTGTAATTATGTGTATATATATATATATATATATATATATATATATATATATATATATATACACACACACATGCATGTATATTTAAGAAAAAAAAATATTTATAAATAAAATATTTATATATAATATAAATAAAATATATATCTATATGAATATATTTCTTAAACAAGCATGTGTGTGTATTTATATATATTAAATAATTACACACAGTGCACCCACATATATTATGTAAACACAAACTTTTATTTTAGATGTGATTAATCATCATTAATCGTTTGACAGCCCTAATTTTAACATAAATATTTGATGTTAAATACACTACTGCAGCATTCTGAACCCTGGTCCTGGAGGGCCACTGACCTGCATAGTTTAGCTCTAACCCTGAAATCAAACACACCTGAGCCAACTAATTAAGCCCTTTAGGATTACTGGAAAGCTACATGCAGGTGAGTTTGATCAAGGTTGGACCTAAACTCTGTAGGACAGTGGCCCTCGAGGACCAGGGTTGAGAACTCTTTGTATAGTCCATACAGTATTTAATGCAATTACATCAGAAGTATTTTTTATGAATTAAGAGTAAAATCCCTTACTTTAACAAAGTAAAAGTAATTAGATTACACCAAATAAATTACTTGTCAAGTAATTGCATACAAAATATTAAGAGATGCTGTAAAACACTACACATAGCTACACATTGCGGAAACAGGCACAGTATTTAGTTGACATTGACTTTGCTGATAACCCCCTTAAGTATTGGCATGTTTTTGTCCTTAAAATAAATTGAGGCTCAGATGTTCACCAACAGTAGGATGTAAAATAGTTCAGGAGGACCCAACACAGGATCTTGTGATCAAGGACATCAAGATTAAGTCCAGTCCACTTTTATCTTATCTCACTTGTGCAGAGCTGACATGGGCATTATTCATTCAATTGGACATGTCATGTGATGTTTTCCTTGTTAGGCAGATTACTTGTATCTCTCGAATTACATCACAACCACAGAAATCAATTGTTCATTTAATTTCAGAAATGAAATGTCTGTTTAATTTCTGTTAGATGAATGTTTTTCCCCTCAGTGGGATCGTTTTCTCTTGTTGTGGTGCGTCTTCAGTTCAGTTTAATTTGTATAGTGCTTCCCAGAATGCATATTGTTCCAAAGCAAAGAGAACAATTGTATGAAAAATCATGATGCTTTAGCTCTAATCTGTAACATTAGAATAAACAAACTCTATCAGCAAATCGATTCAGCTTCCTGTCGTAGCCACCATAGTGAGAATTGTTATTTTTCCTATTCACTTTTATTGAAATGGTCCATCCTCTTACACATACTGTAACTGTTTAATGTTTCAAGACATTTGTAACTATGTGAATGTGCACTCATAAATGGTCTGATAATTTTTGTAGTTGTAATAATGTAATAATGTAGTTTAATGTTAATAATAAAACATGTCGCTTGTTAGCAAGAGACATTTAATTCAATCTGTCATCATTTCCAAAACGTGCATCAACACCCGGACAGTTAAATGTACGTGCAGACTAATGCTGAAATCATTTCCATATGTTGGTTTTTACTCTGCCTCCAGCAGCTTCTTGCCGTTACAATCAAAAAACAAAAAACAGAACCTAATTCAGATTGATATCTTGAAGAATTAGACTCTTTTTTTCATTTACAGGCAGGGTTTCATTATCTAAATGACTCTGGCATTACATAATGCTTAACCTTGCTCTTTTTAGAAGACTGAGTATTAGCTTGAAGAAACATCTTCCAGACAGAGAGGGATGAGACAGTGTAGAGGCCCAGACTTTTGTTAACGTCATTAACTGTTTCTTAATCAACTGGGTTCAGATTAAGGGGATTTACTTCATTCATGCGTACCTGTCTGTCTAGTACAAAGGAAGTGAGTCACTCACTCTTTGGCAATGGCATGCCCAACACACAGCCCTGAAGTGATCACTGTTATAACAACAACCACTGGGATTATACTTGTTCTGGTTGCTTGTGTTTGTGTCATAAGAGAGTTAATCCTCAAAGTGGATGTTTTTTCAAAACTCCATCCTCTTAAACATAATATATGCACAGTAGGGCTGCACAATTAATCGCACGATGTTGTTATGCGCATCTAATCATTAAAGCTGGTTCCTTGATTAGCAGTAAATCACCTTCACCTGCTTTCAGATGGAGCGGCATTTACTACAAAGAGCCGTAACTTACTGACAAGCTGAGCCATATCGCGTTAAATATCGCTGGCGATACGTCCTCAATATTAACGCGATATGGCTCAGCTTGTCAGTAAGTTACAGCTCTTTGTAGTAAATGCCTGCTCCATCTGAAAGCAGGTGAAGGTGATTTACTACTACTAATCAAGGAACTGGCTTTACTGATTAGATGCGCATATCAACATTGATCCAATTAATCATGCAGCCCTAATGCACAGTAATATCAGTAATATCTCATAATATCAGATAATATATGCATCATTTACTTTCACAATCAGAGCAGCTTTTTAGGCACACAAGTTTGAGAATAGAAATCCTTAAAAAAATTACACATTTAAAAAAATAGCAGCACAATTGTTTTCAACATTGGTAATAATAAGAAATGTTTCTTGTGCACCAAATAAGCATTTTTCTGTATTTTAAATGCTAGGAAGTTTGATTTGATTTATTGAATGCATTTGTAGATGAAAAATGATTCACAAAGATTTTATGTGAGAGTGAGAGGACCGACAGTGAGTTGATTATTCCCTGACTCAAATACAGCTAGGCTACTTCCATTTTGTTCAACTTTGAAAAATAAAAAAAGAACCAATAATTATTAGGGTTCATGGAGCTAAAGGCACACCAGGGTAGAAGAGCGCATTCAACTTCATTCACACTTTTAAACCACAAAAATTCAGCTCAGCACTTTTCTTAACGACCGCTTTTGATGATGCACGTTGAAATTTGGCTGATCCTTGAAATTCTTTTTAAACAAACAAGCCACATTTATGATTTATTTTCATACAAAAAGGTGTCATCATCACATATAGGCACGCATGCGCCATCTGCTCCTCAGATTTCTCTGCCGAAAAAGCTTGTCGCCAGCGCGGGGAGCTTGGCAGCAAACGCAGTGTCTCGTTCCCTATTCAGAGAACATAGGTTACACCAGTAACCAGAGACATTCTCTTTCATAGGTTCACTCAATGCTGCGTAGCTTAAGGCGCAGTGGGAACCTCTGGTGGAATGTGTCCTGATGCTCCCGAAGAGGTGAAAGAAGACCGTGCACCTCATATGCCAGTGAAATAGGCTCTATAAGCTAATGAGAAATTCTCTGCTTTGATGCAGCAAGCCAAAATGCAGCATCATGCTTTGATGCAGAAGCACCAAAACATACCCAAAAGCTGGTTAGATTTTCTCCAACCACCCGAGCAATCCACATATAACTTCAATGCTTGGACAAGGCAGAGCAAATTAAGTTTCCTGTCCTCAGAAACAAAAGCAGGAGGATGGAAGGAGTGAAGGTTAATAACCTGGAAGCGAAATGCCATGGACAATACTTTGGGCACACATCCTGGTTTCGGTCTCAAAGTCACCCTGACCAGACCAGGAGCAAAATCTATACATGTCTCACTAACCGGAAGAACTTGCAAAACCCTCACCCACTTCAACAAAGTCAAAGCTAATAAAATTGTAACCTAAATAGTAACCCGCGTTTCCACCTCAATTACCAGGAACTATTTGTTCCAGAAACTTTTTTCATAGGAACTTTTTTTGCCCCAGATTGCTTGCTTACTGCGTTTACACCACGGACTAAGTAAGATTATGTAGTGACGTTGAACTGTGTGCGACTGCTCCTCCTAGTCTGCGCATTTGTTTTGAGTTTTGTATGGAAGAGATTCAAGCTGTGCTGCTTTTGTGTGCGATTGGTTTAATAACGAGTGCAATCAGGCAGAAAGAACAAGTGGTAAGAGCCAATCAGCATGTTCAGCGCACAATTCCCACCACGAAAGTTCCCGAAGTCTGAAGAAGTATTACCTCGGGGAGGGAGGGGGGGGATTTTTACCTGGAACTTCATGTAGACCCTGGTTCCTGCGGTGTAGACACACCGAGTACCACCCCAAAGTTCCTAGTTCCTGTGGAAAGTTCCTGCGGTGGAAACACGGCTCTTGAGAGTCCAAATCCACTCTGGAGCTGACTCTAAGGGCTCAAAGGCAGCCTCTGTCAACCCCTCCAGGATGACTGACAGGTCCCAAGAGAAATTGCAGGGGGGCATGCTGGTTTCAGGCGCATACAAACTGAGACTAACTTCAGTTTAGCCAGGGGATCTCATCCGACTCTCTATGAGCGGCAATAGTAGCAACGTATACTCTCAGAGTTGGATCCCTGAGCGTATGCCGAACACCATGACTCACAAACCCCTTCACTTGGAGAAATACAGCCTTCTCGTGGAAAGGGCTCTCACACTCGGAAACCACGCTCCAGCTGGTCAGAGAGGCATCCATCGTAATCAATTGGCGACAGAAAACTGCACCCATGCCGACCCCTTTCTGAAGGAAGAGAGGGTACCTCCAGATTGAAAGGGTGCGGAAGTAAATGTGTGACACCTTCAAAAGGCGAAGAGCCTGTTGAAGAGCACTTGACGCCCTGACAAGTAGTGGGAGGTACCACTACCTGGATCAGTATTACAGGGTCTGCCTGCTCCTGAGGAAAACAAAATGCCTCCGAGGATGCGAGCGGCAGGTTGCAAACATGTTGGAGGCGAGGGGAGAACGCGTCTCCTTCCTCCTGTGCCAGACAGTTTGAACAAGGTTGAGTAGGAAATGCACTTCGAAACACGCTGGGTGGTGAAAGTGGCAGGGTTAGGGAAGGAGAGCAAGTGAGATGTGGGCAGAAACGCTTGCAGCGGTTTGTCCCAACCTTGGAAATTGGGGGAAGCTCTCCTTTTCTGACCTGAGGGTCAGGAACTATTTGAAACGGGTGATCCAAACCGTAGCTGGTGGGGGATGAGCCGAGTCACTCCTCCTAGTGGTGAAATCCATCCTATGAGAAGGACGTTTTCTGAGTTGAGACGGGGACGGATTAGAAGATTCCCTTACCCTCCTGGGCATAAAATGCCTGAAGGCAGCTGACTGGGATTTTCCGGCCCGAAACTTGTCAACCACAGTGTTGACTGCCTCCTTCGAACATTCCAGACTGAGCAACTGGGGCATCCAGGAGGAAATCTTTTCTTTGTCACAGATCTCTGTGCGATTGAACAATAGGTGGCGCTCTGCAGCAACTGCCTCCGTCTTTTCCCCGCGGTCTAACAAACCATCTTAAACTTCCTCTCCTGCAGTGCTCCCCAGTAAAATGATCTTCATTACATGATAGGTGAAGCTATCTTTAATCATGTCTCTGTTGACATCCTGTCAAATACACAAATAAGAGCAAAATGCAGAAGTGGTTACAACAATGTACAGTAAGTTGCCTATTAAAGGGATAGTTCACCAAAAAATGAAAATTAAGTCATTAATTACCCACCCCCACGCTGTACCAACCCACCAACCCTGTAAGACTTTCGTTCAGTCTTTGGAACACAATTGAAGATATGTTTTATTAAATTTGAGAGCTGTATCACTACCACATAGGCACCCTAAGGGATTGAAACTTGATGGCCCAGAAAGTCATCGAAGGAAATGTTTAAAAATTCCATGTGACTACAGTGGCTCAACTGTAAGTTTATCAAGCGACGAGAATACCTTTTATGCGAAAAAAACAACAACAAAAATAATGACTTTATTCAACTATTCCTTTTCTTCCTTCTTGGGCCTGAGACAAGAGTTTCAAGAGATTTCCATGACAACTGAACAAGAAGTAGTAGAAAAATAACATAGTTCTTTCTTGCGCATTACGCTGCATTCTCGAAGCACGACGGGAAACGAATGACTCCTCAAAAAACTCGAGCTGAGACCGGAGGGTTTTGAGAAGCAGGTTGTCACAAAATTTATATTTTGACAAGCCTAGAAACAGACATGCACGCATGTGAAAAACCCAAACATTTTACAGGCTTACTGTGAGGGTTGTCACTCGCAATAAAGCAAGCGCATGGTGTCAAGCAACGACGAAACACCATGGCACTTCACCGCAAGGAGATCTGAGTTCCACTATTTTTGCATTCGCTGATGTGCAGATGAAGAATGCTGATGCTAAAAACCGAGACCTAAGCGCTTAGTATGGCTGCTTTGCGAAGGCAGAGAAATCTGAGGAGCAGATGGTGCGCCTATATGAAAAGAGAACAGTTGTGCTGCTTAATACTTTTGTGAAAACTATTTTTTCAGGATTTCTTTAGCTTGTTACTGAAAAAACAACATTGTTTTGAAAACGACTGCACCTTCACTGTTCTAAAAATGTAGTTGATAGTGTCACACTACATTCAGTTGGTTATTCCCCAACATTGCTGAGTGTTCATGGGTCTGTGAATCTAGGAAATGATCCGAGGAAACAGTGAAATTGTAAACAGTTTCTCATTGTTTTTTACCCTGTGGACTTGATGGAATCTGCCCTTCTTTCTATTCGTCCGTGAAACTCAGTCCGACTGTGTGTGGGTTGAGCACACCATTGTGGTTGTGCTCTAAAAGCGAATGACGAGCACATATGTCTCACACAGACACTACTGTACGTCACTGCTGGATGCGGTCCAAACCATTACATACCTGTATGCGTAATAGTGTTCACATCACAGAGCTGGCTCACTAAAACAACACAATACATCTGTGCAAAACACTCTTGTAGGATTGACTCAGCCTGCTAGAGTATGTAACACACAGATGTCATATGTACAAAGACCTTGTGTCAATAATGTTCTAACATGCTCAGTGTGACTTCAGACACCAAACTGGCACCCATGAACTTCTGATGTTTCCCTCACAATGCCCTCAGCAGCTAAAAATAGCATTAATCCTCATATTACCCACCCTGATCTGTTGAGCTTTAATGCTGGCTGTACTCCTAAGCCAGTATTTGAGTATTTTTGTTCCACAATGACAAGATTAAAATGTCTCTTTTCTAGAACTCTCTTAGATAATCTGCCTTCAGTCAGTTGGGGGCATCAGGGCCATTCCTAGGCTGGACTGTGATAGTGAGAGTTGAATGCTCTTCAGTCTTAATTTATTTCTGGCCCTGAATCACTTTAAAGCAGAGTCGGCAATTGTCAGTTGGTTTGTTTGTCTTCATACTTTGAGAATGTATGGTATTTGTTAACATTTATTAACTAGTTTTGTGCTCCGGCACTGTGTCTAGGCCACTGTCATATCTCTGTGAGGACAAACTCTGGAGCGCATGGAATGCTTGTGTTTTTCCTCATTTGTAAGTTTCCTCATTTGCACTATTGTTTTATCAGCACTCTCCCTCTCTTGTTCTGTGCATATAGTTTAAAGTACTTTTTTTTTTACTTTTTTGATAAATGTAAAATGTAATATGATTATTTTTAATTTAGAAAAACAGTAATATTTGTCATTTTTATTTATTATTTTTAAATAGTACTTTTTTATATACACTATTGGTCAAAAGTTTAGGGTCGGTAAGATTTTTTATTGCTTTTAAAAGAAGTCTTTTCTGCTCACCCAAGCTGCAATTTTTGATAAAAAATACACAAAAAAACACAGTAATATTGTGAAATATTATGACAATTTAAAATGACTTTTTTATGTTAATATATATTAAAATGTAATTTATTCCTCTGAAAAAAAGCTGAATTTTCAGCATCATTACTCCAGTCTTCAGTGTCACATGATCCTTCACAAATCACTCTAATATGATGATTTTATGCTCCAAAGACAAGTATGATTATTATCCATGTTGAAAACAGTTTTTTACATTTTTATTTCAGGATTCTTTGATGAATAGAAAGTTCAAAACAGCATTTATTTAATTAGAATCTTTAACATTATAAATGTCTTTACTGTAACTTTTGATCAATGTAACTCATCCTTGATGAATAGAAGTATTGATTTCTTATTTATTTCCCCCCAAAATAAAATACAAATTCTTACTGACCCCAAACTTTTTAAAGGGTAGTGTTTAATGTAACAAAAGATTTCCATTTCAGATAAAAGCTGTTCTTTTGAACTTTCTATTCATCAAAGAATCCTGAAATAAAAATGTAAAAAACAGTTTTCAACATGGATAATAATCATACATGTTTTTGGAGCATAAAATCATCATATTAGAGTGATTTGTGAAGGATCATGTGACACTAAAGACTGGAGTAATGATGCTGAAAATTCAGCTTTTTCAGAGGAATAAATTACATTTTAATATATATTAACATAAAAAGTCATTTTAAATTGTCATTATATTTCACAATATTACTGTGTTTTTGTGTATTTTTTTTATCAAAAAAATTGCAGCCTTGGTGAGCAGAAGAGACTTCTTTTAAAAACATAAATATCTTACCGACCCTAAACTTTTGGTAAAGCTGATTTGGTTTTTTTTAGTAGTGGTTACTCTAGTATAGCAGCTGTAATTATTAGAGCCCAGACCTTCAGCAATCCAACATAAAAAATGCATGGCATGAACCAATAGAAAGAGGAAACCAATTCTTTTCTGGTACATCCTCTGAAAGGTGACTTTGGTGAAATAAATAGATTCAACCCAATCCCATTGTCATCATGAGAGCATTTTCATCCATGTCATTAACACACTTCTCAGTGTATTTTGAGAACTCCCTCTCATGGGCTTCTAAATGCTCTTCTAAGAGCACTACATTTACCCTGATAATAAGGTGCCAGGACAATTGCATCAAATCTTCTGTCAGACCAACTTAACTCACTGTTATTACTCTTATCTTGTGTTCTATCTCTTACTATTCACATCATTTGTACAGCAGTCTTTCTCATGATGTCAGAGAAAGTAGAATTGTAACGTAAAGTCCAAAGTGTGAGAACCTAGTAGACTTTCTCTCATCCAGTTGACTCATCTTGCATGAGCTATTTTAATGAGACAGAAGTGACTCAACCATTAACCCAAGGTTATGTATATCTAAACCTTTGGGGCTTGATGATTGAAAAACTGATACACCTGGAGATTGCTTTACCTTTACATTTGTTCAGATTGTAATGTTAATGATGCAAATTGCTGACTTGATCTATTACAGGATGTCATCATTACATCATTAGGATGATGTTTTCAAGGTACAACACAATTGATGAAATTCTAGGTATCCTGATGTTTTTAAATCTTCACCTCCCTTTCTTTTTAGGTAACAACTTTAGCTCCACTATTATATAATGTTATATAACATGTAGTACAGCATGCCAAGGAGATAGTTGTAGGCTAATGTTAGAGGATCTGAACAAATAACACAAATAAATATGCTGTATTCAAGGCTTCCCTTGAACAACCCTCCTATTGGATGCTCAAATAGGATTGTTCATGCAGTTTTTTTTTTAAGTTTTTTTTTTTTTGGATGGAAGCATCTTCTGGATGACAACTGTATGATTCAAAATAACCTTGGGTTACTCTTCTTGTAAATAACCCTAGCAGCTTTAAAGTTTGGGCTGTCTAATGTGGCAATAGTTTACTGTTTTGAGTTTAGAGTGATGTTTTCACATGCGACTGTCGTGTGTCTGCGACTTTTCCCTGGACAGCTTCTTTTTCCCTCACTGGAAAGAAAACCTCACTAAAACATAAAAACACTGGCGCCCTGTTCTCCGCTGCATGGCCAGGCCTGCTTTATTTGACCTTTTATTGCTGTAAAATGTGGTTTGTTGCTGATTTGGTTTGCTCATACGTTAGGCAATGAATCTGAGACATATTGTTCTATATTTACAATATCAAGTTCAACCAGTGCACTGCATTGAGTAATGTTTTCATAATTGTCCATTAGGGGGAGACATTGCTCTTTTTGAAGAGTCAATGGCTTACCAGCTACAAGCACCATAGTTTGTGGTACGTTTATATTGATTTATTTCGTATGTGTTTGCATGGGAGAGAGGAAGGGTTGATTTGTTGGCAATGGAGGGTCCAGATCACAAGGGCTGCAGCTGACTTTAGAAATGATGAAACGTCTCCAGGGAGCTGATGAGCCTAGAGAAACTCACTGCCAGTGGACATGTGGAGCATGTTAGCAGCACAGTGACGTTGGCAGCAGCTCAGAGCAGACAGGAAGTTCTGGAGACCCCAATGAACCGAAACTTTAAGGATAGAAATCTGGGCACAAAAATCACATTTTTGAAGAAAAGACTCAATGTATAGCAACAAGTGAGAGTTGTTTTCGTGTGTGTGTGTTGTTATTGCCATTTTAAGATAAACTAACTGCTTGTGGTTTGGTACTGATGAGTAGCGTTGTATAAATTTAAGCTATATTGTATGGAGATTGTGGTATGTTGTGCACAGTCATCCCTAACGGACATTAAGCACAATACTCATGATGATAATTCACAATGTACAGCTTGAATCCACATGCAGGATCAAATCTATTCATTTATTAAAGTAATTTACATAAAATTTTCCTTAATTTGTGGGGTGGGACGTGCTGGCCCGTTATCAAACTGCATGGCATGATATTCAGCTCCAATAAAGCATATAACGTTATAGTAGAGAGTGTGAAGGAAATTCAACGATTAATATGTATACTTTGTGAAAACTAAATGTCAAACCTAAAACTAAACACTTGGTCCAAAGTTAGTGTGTGTTGAATTGAATATAATATATTAGGAAACATGTTTAACAAGCTGTTTCAAGTTGAATTAAATCCAAATTTGCTTTAGTATACAATACATAGAACCACACATATTGGAAAAAAAATATGTATTGAATCATGTCTATGGTTGTGTATCGTTTGAATTTGAACGATTCTGATTCCGATTTCGATTCCTTGTTTCGATTCTGGTTCCTAACGATTCTCGATTCCGATTCTTTTAAGAGGCAGGGTCAAAAAATTTAGCTAACCTTGCTAACCAACGGTCTTTCTGAAGGAAATACTCCTTCTGTCACAAATACTCCTTTTGTCACACACTCAATTTAGCATTTTGCCGAGATTTCGTTATTTTTAGAAAAGTGAAGCCACACTTTGGACCGCCGACATAAGCTACTCATGTTCGACTCGCATGGTTATGCCAACACTTCCGGTAGACGCTTCTTCGTTGGTGTTGTTCAGCGGTTTCTTCTTCCGGTCGGCAGACTGTGAATATTGAAACTAGGAATCGAAATTTTAACTTTTGACGATTTCGGGAAAAACAAAAAGTTAGTCCCGGTTCCAATCGATACTCTGATTCTCGATATCCAACCCTAAATCATGTCACGTTTGCAATTCTGCTATTCTATAAAAACTGTTATTGAGGGCAATTCTCTAAAATTGTTACGAGATCGTCCGGGTTGTGATTAAAGCATATTCAAAGACATTGTTTGGAGTCTGCCTGGTTACTGCTGCGCAGCCGGATTGTGAAGCTCTAGAGATCTTGTTCCCAAGTTATAAGGTTCATAAGATGGCATGAGACACGAAACGAGCGGTTTTTGTGAGAAATCGAACAGTATTTATATCGTTTACCTCTTGTAATCACAGTGATATCCAAGTGATCTGAATCAGTTGTGCAATGTCCAACTGAACCGAACTGAATCAGTTCAATGTTACGCGCAAAGTGATCGCTTGCGTGTGACGTCACTCAATATTTACACAGAGATTTCGGAAGTTTACCTTTTACTAAACATATTTAGGTATAGCGAAATCGTCTTCCATTGCGGTTTGCTGTATATCTAAATATGTTTAGTGAAAGGTAAAACTTCAGAAATCTCTGTATAAACAAAGAGTGAGGCAGACCAGCGTAGGTGCGCAAGCAATCACTTCCGGCGCATGCGCAGACCGAAGCGCCCGTGCCGTCAGATCAGTTTGTCATGGCTATGATTACAAGAGGTAAAAGCTATATAAATACTGTTCGTTTTCTCACAAAAAACGCTCCTTTTCGTGTCTTAGGCCATCAATGTGTACTTACATTTACGAGTCATTAAATCATGATTAATTTGGACTTCTCTGTGCATGCTCTTTGCTGGACCCCCTTAGCCTCCAGTGTATGACTGATAGACAACAACGGTTTGACTGAAAAATGTCAAAATTGAAAATACTGTGTAAACAAAGACACCTACATCTTGGATGCCCTTGAGGTAAGCTAAAACATATCAAAATTTAATTTCAAAGTGAACTATCCCTTAAGTAAAGTTCATAGGGGAAATCCACTAGAAAAAAATGCTGTTTTTTGTTTTTACTTTTCAGTTGAGTTGGTTTCTTAGTATCTGTTTAAATATACACCATTATTCACCTGAAATCTGTGCCTTTGTCTCCTGGTAAACATACATTATGGAGACAAAATGCCCTCAAGGTGGCAATATCTGAAATCCTTGTCCTTTTGAGGAAATGTTTTGGTCCAATGAGAAAAACAGCTTATACTGTCATACCAAGTGATGTTTTTTGAAAATGTAAAAATGCTGTAAGCATTCTGTGATGGGTTTAGAGGTAGGGTTAGTGGAAGGGGATAAAATATAGTTTGTACAGTACAAATCATTATGTCTATGGAAAATAAAATGTTTTATGTCCCCATAAAACATGAAAACACAACGTGTGTGTGTGTGTTTACAGTGCATGGGCCTCTTCTTTCTGTTTCTTGTGGGTTGCACTCAGTGTTTTAGATGGGGCTGGGTAGCAGCTGAGGCTATTTGTAGTGGTTAGCAGCCCTTCAGAGGCCTTGCCCTTCCCTCTGTTTGTCTCACAGATGTGCCCTGACTGAACTTCAACCCATATGAATTAAAAACACAACATGACCTACACTTTGAATTAGCTTATCTTTTAAAGAGTGAAAAACAAGTATTTTCCCTGTCAAGATACTTAAGTGTATAGAAAACCTGAAGTGTTGTGGTAATTTCAGTATGGCATTTCCTTACTCCACCCAGTCAAATTCCTTCTGCTTGCCACCTAAGCAGCGCCAGCTTTATCACACTGGCTACTCAAACAAGAAGCCATTTCTATTCCTTTTTATTCTTGATTAGGAAAGGGAAATCTCACTATATGCTTCAGTACATCCGCTGAGGAACAAAGACCTGTCCCTTCCCATTCAGGTTTGAAACACCTTGAGGATGAGTAAATGATGACAGAATTTAACATTTTAAGAGAATTATTTATTTAACTTTAATGCACATACTGTATGGTGGATTGAGTTTCACAGAGTCAAGACCCCTGTGTCCACTTTGCTTTCACAAGCTCTGAGTACCATTTCCTTGGAGCCCACATTTTGCTGTGTATTTTTTTCTATCTCCTAAGACTTGAAAAATAACATCACATCTGTGTTTCCCATTGTGTGTTCTTGTTTAAAGTGTGAAAACATGTGAGTTTGTTATAATATATAATCTCTTGCATTTTCAATTATTGTTTTTTTTGTTGTTGTTAATCGAAATGGTCTGACTTCATTACCTGTCAGAATAGGGTCATATAAAGAAACTGATAGGCTAGTTAGTTACACAAATTCAAAAGGATATTGTTTTCTTATTGTAACTTAGACTGAAAGACTCTTAATGAAACATTATTAAATTAAATCCACTTATTTCCTCTTTAAAGGTTGCCAGTATCCAAACAGATGCATAATAAAGAAAGAAACAAGAATTGTAATTGAAAATGTAGAGACCACAAAACGTCTTGTAAATGTAAGTCCTGTTTGCTCTGATTGATTTTTACACACTTCAGTGAGAGGAATCTTTGAGTTTGATATTGAACTGTGGCATTTTAAATTATTGAGCATAAATTAAAAATTGATACCCTGCTAACATGCGCATAAGCCACTGTATGAAATATGTATTTCAGTAATGTGCCTTCCAATAAATGTATTACTTGACTGGTGAAAGGGTCAATAAACCACTGCTTGACAGTCATGGTGACTGATTGTCTTGGATTTATGAAGCTGGATGCCATCAATTTGTGGAAAGTATTAGGCAGACTGCAGTTACCCAGACAAAGCACTGTTCTCATTGAGCAGACAGATGGACCCTTTGTTTCCTATAGTTAATGCTCGTATATATTCCAGATAAGGCAGCATGCAGACACATTTTCCTGAAGCAGTCAGAGGTTTCATTTGCATATGGGTACAAATTAGGATCTGAAACAGACCTTATTTTTTTAAGTAATTATATTTATTGAGTATTTCAATAAATTCACGACAAAGAAAACAAAAGAGAACAAACATGAATAACTTAAACAGAGAAAAGAAACTAGCTCATACAAACATTCCAATTAAATAAATATTATGCTCTTCAATAATAAAAAAATAAATAAAATAAAAACGTTTCATATCATATTTGCATTATTTAGCCTGCTTTCCAAATGTATGCAGATTGATTTGTGTGGTTTAGGATTTTTTACAGAAAATAAAAAAATAATAAATAAATAAACAAACATAATAATTAACCAGATGCCAAAATTAGAATTAACCAGATGCCAAGAATGCCAGAATTAAGCTGCACTTAATAGGGTCAGGCTTGAGACCAAATAGTGTGGTTTAGTCATACAATTCCCATATAATAATAATAATAATAAAATAATAGCCTATAATAATTTGTTTTATTTTTTTTTCAATTATTTTATAGCCAATGTTTATTTTTAAAATTGTTTATATACATATATCATTTATAATTATATATTATTATATATTTGTTTATTAATCTTACCGTAACAAGGTTGAATTACCAATAATAGGCTACTCAACCTATTTTGCCATTTATAGAGCCGGATGTCTTTGCCGTATGCTATATTTTACGGGGTCTTTTATGGGTCTTTTAATTCCTTCTTAAAATCCCCATCCTGAATGATGTGAAGGCTTTTGCGATTACTGAATAGATATTCTGGTTCTTGTGTATGAAGGGCGTGTAGTTTCTCTCTGGCTCTGGTTGAGCTGTATAGTGTTGTGAGCTGAATGGTGAATGAGGCGGTACAGTCGGTCCACGCGCGCAGATGCCCTTTTGTGGGGAAAGTCCTGCCACAGCACAGACACGCTCACATCAGGACAGAGGGACGCAGAGAAATAAACTGCCTATAAATGACCCAATTGAGAGAACATGATTTGAGGGTTTTAAGAAAGCCGTTTGTATGCAGTAGAGAGCGTCCCATTACTACTCGCTATTGTTGTGAATGCATATAGACTCGCGGACGCTTGGAAGTGTCGTGTACAGCAGCTGGACGAGTTTGCGGAGAGAGGAGAGCTTTCAACTCCTGACTTATTTTAGGTGCCTCCTGTTATATTTCGTGTTCTTTGCTTCTCACTAACTGTTTCCAGACACATCTGGTCTGTGACGTCAAAACTATATTTCTTGGATTCGCTGTTGGATTTGGATGAGTTTGGGTCGTGATTCATAGCCTACTCGTCAACTTCTTCCGATAATGTTTCTCAACTCTCATGACACAATGATGGTTTGAAGAACACTGGGAGACTGAAGAACATTGGGAGACTGAACCTTAAACCAGGAGCTGGTATTCCTCTTGAATGATGCCCATAGACAGACTCGCTGACATGGAGGAAAAACTTCGTATTTTGGAGGATCTCAATATGATATACATTCGTCAGATTGCCCTGAGTTTAAAGGTAAAGGGATTATCATAACCTAACTAATATTTATTCCTCCTTTGACAACTAAATTAGGTCTGAATTGTGTTATTTCCCCTTTATTTAAATCAGATATTAAAATGTAATATTAATATTTCTATAGCAAGTGCTTTCCAAATACACTAACTAGAATGTCAATGCTCTGCTATGAAATGAAAAAATCTTAGTCTGGCCTAAAGTCAAGATTTAAAAAGTCTGAAGATCTAATTAAATATGTTGTACTGAGGTGTGTAAGAGATCAATATGGTCTTGCTCAGTTTTCCTGTGTGGTGAAGTTGTGTCTAAACACTCTTACAATGACGTTGATGTACAATGTGTTTGATTGCTCATGTTAGTTTGGTGTGTTCAGTCTTGGCAGTAATGCTTAAAACAGAGAAGCAGCAGCATTTCTCAAATAGTCCTGCTCTGCAGCTGCAATCACACAAGACCAAGTCTCATGGGATGAACGTGTGTGTTGTTGGACGTTATTGCCTGGTTTGTGCATTCGTTGTCTGAACTCCTGAACTCATAAGTATCATGAAAAAATGTAGAAATTAACATGAGCTCTTTTACAAGTGCATCCACTGAGACTTCATTTGACTGGCCTTATCTTTGGAAACACTTGGTGATATTATCGTTGTGAACATACTGATACCGGCTTATGTTGAAGTCAAGCTATAAGAACTGTGGAAAAAAGGTCCTTTCTTCCTTCAAGACTTCAGTGTTATGTGGCAGAGACACCTTATATTGATTTAGCAAGCGGGCAGTGGATATGGTAAATATCAAAGTGCATATCAAATACCAAAAAAAGGAAAAGTAAAACCTCCTTTGGCAAGGCGTCTTTTGGTCCTGCAGCTGTTGTGTGTTAGGAACGCTTAGTATCTCACTGAATGACATGCTGAACACTGCCTCAGCCCCCGTCGCTGCACTGAGTCTATGGGGTTTTGTGTGGGTGACCAAACTGGGTTTCTCGTCACCACTCATGCTGAGATCACACCTCACTCCTCCAGGGTGCCTGTGCTCCTTGCCGAGTAGACAGATTACACTCACTATTCCTGCAATGTGACCCTAAATTTGAAGCCTGAGATAATGAAAGGACATGGAGGCGCCTTCTTTGAGCTGAAGGACATCTTCATAAATTCCTGGTACATTTAAATACTTCATGATCATGCATCTCCAAATTGGCAGTCTTGAGTTCTCAGAAGTCAGTTAGCTTCAAGCCGGGGGCAGTTTGAAAGGGTCTCTGTGTTTAAAATGAATCGCTCATGTGATCTTCATGTAAAAAATAGACTCTTTGTATGATCTAGCAAAATACTGCCCACTGCAGTTTTAGTAATTTGTTGCCTCTAGACAGATTGGGTTCCTTCTAAATTAGGGTTGGAGACAAGAACTTGACATGATGGTAATCATTATGAAAAAACACAATAATTTAATGTATTTTAATGCTTAATGTTTTATTGGTAACACTTTACAATAAGGTTCATAAGTTAACATTAGTAAATGCATTATAAATACAGCTGTTCATTGTGCGTTCATGTTAGATCACAGTGCATTAACTAATGTTAATTAATACAACCTTTGATTTTAATAACGTATTAGTAAATGTTGTAATTAATATTAACTAAGATTAATAAATGCTGAAGAAGGATTGTTCATTCTTAGTTCATGTTAACTAATGTAGTTAACTAATGACATGAACCTTATTGTAAAGTGTTACCGTTTTATTTTGTGCTTGTTGGTATCACATACTTGGCGTATCTTTTAATCGGATTGGTTAGAGATGTGAGGGGGGCAATAACAGATATTCATGTATACTGAAAAACAACAGCTATATTACATTTATTCAGCATTGATGCAATATTGATTAGAATTGACAGTACAGTTATAATGTTAAAGGATTTCTATTTCAAATAAATGCTATACTTTTGAACTTTCAATTCATTAAAAAAATCCTGAAAAACCTATCACAGTATCCACAAAAGTATTAAACGGCACAACTGGTTTTAACATTGATAATAATACAAATCTATTTTTGTTGTATTTTGGTCTTTCACGTATAATCATCAAAACCTCTAAACAGTGTATTTTGGATGGCAGTAAGACATTGTGAACCCCAATTGTTGTTATAAAGATTAATTTAAGGAGGAAAATCTTTCTGGGCTGTCTGACAACATAAAATGGTAGATGATTTTGCTTAGCCAGAGTTTGCTCAAGGGGGTGATATATTCGCCAGTGCTGCGGAGGCAGGAACCTGTGGTTTTCTGAATGATTAGGGACTACTGTGAGCGCTAGCATTTGCAGTCAGGTTTTTCAAGTTTTAACAAGTCCATTTCAGAATCAAGGCAGCCACATTTTTGGCACTACATGAACATTCCTCCCATGTCCTTCCTTTACTATGTCGCTGTCTCCTGAAAACCAGGAGAACACTTCCCGGTGTCGTCACAACCTTTTGTCGCTGTAAAACTGTGATTCATAGCCTGCTTGTAGTGATGGGAACAGGATACAGCTGAGCTTAATGGGAGTAATTGGCTGGTACGATGTCATCTCTGTTTGAGACACACTGCCTGACTAGATATGGACATGTCTTTGTGAGGACTCAGTTATTGCTCAGTCATAGGCTATTATGTCATCAATATTGTGGCTTGCCCTTGCTCTTTGGTTCCTGCCTGTGGGGTGATGGGTCATTTGGTCACTTCTCTCTAGCTTGCTGATGGTACACCTACAGCTGAAGAATGTATTTAATTATTTTTTAACAATACCTTCTACACTTTAATATGTTGAGAGATTTGTAGGTTGATTTCCCAGAAAAATGTAGCACGTTTAAATTTTTTTTTTTTTAAGAATTAAATTAAATTAAGGATAACATACTTACGTAGTGGGTGAACTAACCCTTTAAGTTGCTTCAGCACATTTTAACATTTGAAGTAATTTGAACAAGAATTTTTCTTTTCTGAGTGCTGTGCCTGTTTCAAAACATTGTTCTGTTTGTTTGAGCATTCAGTCTATAGCCCAACAACAGCAACACTGGCTCAGTCAATATTATAATGGTCTCTTTTCACATTTCTGGGATTGTAAACTTCTATAGAGGTACATGTGAGACCTTAGCAAATATGACCAGCTGTATACTGATAGACATACTTCTAGAAATAAAAAAAACATTGCAAGGAGACATTTATTTCAGGATGCATTAAATTGAGCAAACGTGACTATAAAGGCATATTTATACAAAATAATTTTGGTTTAAAACAACATGGATAACTTATATTCATAAAAAAAATCTTAGGAAAAAAATGTAATAATAAATGTTTCTTGAGCAGCTAATCAACATATTTGAATGATTTCTGAATATATATATATATATATATATATATATATATATATATATATATATATATATATATATATATATATATATATACATAGATATATAGATATAGATAAAAAAAAAATTGTAATTATATTTCACAATAGCTGTTACTTCAGTTTCTTATTATTGTATTTTTCAAACCCAAAAATTATCGACCTCAAACCTTTACAGTAGTGTATGATTATATGATTATCTATCTATAAATTACAGGAACGTCTGTCTGTGTGTCTGTCTGTTAATCGCATATCTCTTGAACCGTTACTCCGATGGATCTCAAACTTGACAAGTGTCTTGCTACAGGCACGAGTAAGTGCAGTGCCGAGTTTGACATTGTTTGGATTAGAAATGCAAAATATATCACTAAATATATAGCTAAAAGAAGCACACATTTGGCTTTTGCCGCTCTAGCCGCTGGCCACTCCCCCACAGGCATTTTGCACTCGTGTAAGTTGATTATAAGAGTAAGCATGAGGTCATGCTTCATCCTTTATTTGCCGTCTAGCAAAGCATTTCACAGTGCTTTAATTCCATGTGACAATCTCTCGAATATGCTCAAGGGCATTATGATAATCAAGCAACAATGTGATCTTTATATCTCTTCAGTTCCTTGTCACCCTTTCTGTGGAATGAATCAATAACACACTTTCCATTTGCACAGCTTGTTTACTTGGATCTGTAGCAGACAGAGCTCTCTCTATACTCTCTCAGCAGTGTGTTTACCAGGGTTCCTCCTCTCAGGTGGATCAGTGTGTTCTTTGTGTGTCCATCCCAGCAGGAATAATGCCTGCTGCTCACGTTAATTTCTTATGGTATGTTGTTCAACTAAAATGACCCTAGAAGAATGTTATTGTGTTAGCACAAGAAAAAGGACCTCATAACTCTGGCCTCCACCCATGATGTCCTGTTGGTCTTTGAACTCCAGCCAGAGCATGATGAAATTCTTGGGAAAGAACAGACCTCTCACCTCACCTAGAACCCCATGTGTGACCTGAATCCAGCTCAGATAATCACCTCACGTCAGCAGGTACAGGTGTCACATTTGGCCCAATAGTAGACGACTCTGTTGACGTTTGTTTTTAGCTCCCAACAAGTTCTTAACTGTATAATGTGGGATATGAAGCGTCATCGCACCACCCGTTTCTTTGTTGGAACATCCACGAGAATTGTCACATAAAACTCTGGAATGCTTCAGTTTAAGCTTAGTTTAGCATTCAGTTGAAATGAATGAACTCCAGCGGTGAGCCCGAGACAAACGTGACTCTTCAGGGTTCATAAGGTTAGAGGTCATCATTGTGCGCATGCCAGAGCCATTTACTGTGTCGTTTGCCCATTCATCCATTGTAAAAAAGGTGTTCTTTTCAGTCTATTGGTTCAGCTGGAAAGGTGTTTAACTAGCTTTGTTATGTATTGTGAGATTTAAAGGCCCTGACATACTTAAAACGAAGTTCTTTTATGTTCTTCGCTTAGGGGTAGATGTTCGAAATAGCTGAGGGTACTGGTTTACTGTTATAGCAAACATCGTGACACCATCCACACTGCTGAGGAGCAGAGTTTACATGAATATGTACTGTCCGCTTTCTCTCAATAAGAACATTTACACACAACAACATTTTCAGCAGTTAGAAAACAGCAATATGGCAAGCTGACATCACACCAGTTCATTCTTCGATTTTCGCTTTAAGTCTATCAGAGCCTTAGCCTGGTTAAAACCAGACCATTCTCAGTTGTAACTGAGTTATGGTGTGGCAAAGCATCATAGACAAATAATTTCCAGAGGGGCATCACCAGCGGACGTCGTGGGTAGACCTAAAACCAATCAGAGCGATGAAGGAGATGACGTATGCAGAGCGGCGGCCGGCAGAGAAACATCGAGTGTTGTTCTATGCTCAGTTTTTAAAAAAAGAAAACGTTCAAATCGCTTAAACAGACGCGATAGCTGATTCGAGCGAGTGATGTTCGACGGCGGCATCTATCTTTGTAATGTAGGCAACAAAATCTGCTTCAAAATCCCAGCGCTGTTTCTGATTAGTGCCGTGATTTCTGCGGACTGGAAATGCGTTTGAATGAGCTCTTTGCCAACTTTCAGAGCAAATCTAAATTTGACGGAAATTGTCTGGCATTTCCCAGGCTATCAGAGCCTTACAATTCAGTGTTATTCATCAACAGATGTCTTTATTGATTTATGTCAGAAATTGAAGTAAGAGTACATGACCATTACTGCTTTGCTTCTTTTCAAATAACCCAGTTCTCAACGTATAAACTCGGTTTCAAGGAGTCTTTTTTATTGACTAGGCTCTCTAAGGCTCTGGCACTCCTCATGCCCTCCAGGCGGGGTGGGGTATTGGGAGGAGGGCATAGGCTGGTAGTGAAAGAGGTTATTGTAGTTGGTCACCCACGCCTCAGCACAGCCTCTATCGTTCCTGGCCTGGGCCTTGGTGTTGCAGGAACAGGGCTGAATGGACACTCTGTGTGCAGGAACCAGCCAAATGCCTCAACTCAAGCCAGCTTCCTTTGGAAAACACCTCCTAGCATTCAGTGTGTTAGAGGAGACTGCCATCTCTCACCCTGTCTGCTTACTTTATTACCTATCTTCGTCTTTCCTTCCCTGCTCGGGCTTTCTAAATGCTATGCTTTTAGAAAATTAGCCTAATTTTTCTAAGATAAGACCTGCTGTTGAGTCTGTTCGAATCGCCACCATGAAGTTCAGTTAATAGGCATATATGTTTCTTAGGCTGCGTTCACACTGGAGGGCTTAATGCTCAATTCTGATTTTTTGAAAAATTATTTTTGCAAGGCCGTTCACATTTCCAATTAAATGCAACCTTTTGTGATCTCCTGTGTGAACGTGAAATGACCCAGAAGTGACCCGCATGCGCAGAAGAGTACTCAGCAGTCAACGACGTCACTTGTTGTTTGCGCAAGTAGCTAAATGGATGTCTTGCAGTGGAGCTTGTTTAGCAATATTAAAGTTATTTTCATTACAGAGCCAGCACACTTACAATCTTCTCGTTTTAAGAAGAAAAATTAAACAGAGAAGCATGTGGGTGCGAACTCCGGAGTCGCAGCTAGTGGATCATGAAGAGTATTAAACGACAGGAAAACTGAGTGCCCACAATAAACTTTGTAACCTGTAAGTTATGCTGCCACAACTGCCACAAATTCGACCATTAATGGCTGACAAAACAAATCTCAGACACTAGCTTTTGAAAAATCTTGTAACTCCATTTGAGCTTGATTTGGGGGAAATGTAAACACACACGCAAGTGCCACAATACTTTGACAACATGTTTTTTTCTAAATAGAGTTTCTACACTAACCAGCCATTTTCTCTAGATTCAAAACATTCACCACGGCTGGACATTACCTGTCATTCATTTTCATAATACTTTTAATGGTTGGTGACACATCCTCTGAAAAACTCTTGAGTGCCAACAACTTAACATGACATTAGCATAGGCCGTACTATTTAAATTCATGATTGGCTGACTGACAAATTTTCAATATTAAACGGAATGATAAAACAACATTAGCAACCGGTTAAAAATAGTCATTTTTTTTAAAAAAGTGTTTGATTGAATTTGTTTGTTTCCGGTTTTTGTTTTCATTCCCTGAATCGGTTCGGAGTCTTGGACAAACCGCTCGTCGGAACAGTTTTGATGGAATGAAAATACCTTTCAGCTGGATTTGTTCTTGCTTGTTTTATAATGTAGGTGTTTATGCTGTGACTTATATCCCTCTCACCACCTGCAGATAAAGCCTATGGGGTTTGCTTGGCCATGTTATTGAATCAAGCCTTACGTTGGTAGTTTCTGACAGAGGAGTGAATGTAACATCAGTATAACTAACTGGCACACCTCCACCCTCTAGAGAATAGCTCGCAATTTACGGCTGTTGCTTAACAAAAGCCTCAATCAACATAGATGAGATAATGTACTTTGTGCTTTTTGTTCATCCATAGCGCAGTTTGATGGGAAACATCTGGCTAGACTCCAGGGATAGAGCTGCTAAAGTGTGAGGAGCTTATCAGATACAACTGAAAAGGAAACCTTGTCCTCCTGGTACTCTTTGCTCTGGGGGTCTGAAGATGATGTGTGGCCTGTCTGGATGTTCATGTTCAATTTATTGCTCATTTTCAGCTTAGCGCCAATTTTCAGTATTTTTAGCCAGTCTAACCAAAAAGAGGAAACAGAGAGAGTGAGTGGGATTGAGACTAGTGATCAACCGATAGGTTTTTAGACTTTTTGATGGCCAATGCCGATATCTTAGCGAGCTGGATGGTTGTAATGACGCCAATAAATATGATATCACAATTAATTTAAAATAATACAAAAAACACTATCATAATAATTCCTGCAATTAAATGTATATTTATATTTGTATAATATTAATTTAAATAATTTGAAATAATTTGAAAATGAATCAATGTGAAAAAAGTTTTAGGCTACATACAGTATACAGAGATTTAATCTTAGTCTCTTTCAAGGAAAGTCTCTTCTTTTGACGGTCATATTTGCAACGTTTCCGGGCAGCTATTTCGAGTTGTGTCCTATATAGTTGACTGAGAAAATTCGAAAATCTCGAAAACTGCTTGCCAAACTCACAATTAAATATCATTTTTAAAATCCGCCACAAAATCTGTCATGAACTGTCCCACAAATGTTGCTTCTTGTACTCATATCATTCTCATAGGCTAGACCAGCTAATGCGCATTTGGCAGTCCTAAGGTATGGAAACCTGGCGCTTCTAACGGTAACTACAGTGACGCAGTTGGCTCTTTTAATCAGAAGTTTCACCCATTCATAAGTAATACGAGTGCACTGTCTTTGTATATCTTTAGTCTTTGTTATGACATTGCAATAAACTGGCTGCATAGTTTGATGTTGCTTGCGCGTATGTGTCAAAATCAGGACATGACCCATTTCGGATTCAAGCTTCATTCGTTGTGTCTCAACACCTCTTATATGACCTTATGTGATTTTTTTGATTATGTTCTTTAAACAGCAGTATCGAATTGAGTTAGTTATTTGTTAAATAAGTTCTAAAATTCTAGACTTTATAACTGAAGACTTGTACACTGTAAAAATATTTTTATGATTTGTAATCACAACATTTTTTTTCTTTTGTCAAATCAACTTAAATAATGTACAGTAGTTCAGATAACATAATGTTTTGTGTTTCTGATTATTAAATCAATCTCCTTCATTGTATTAACTCATTTTTTTTCAATTTCAATGAACTTAAAATTTTAAGGCAACCAGATCACTTCATTTTTTAAGTTAAACCAACAATAATTTTTTTCAGTGAACTGTCACATTCATAAACTTAACCAAAAAAACGTGCTTGACCTTTTCAGCAGGTCATTATGTTCCCTCAAAGTAATACAGAATTGCGTTATATGGTACGGTTGCCCAGGTTTGTGCTGACATTTATATTACTCATTTATTTTTTTATTAAAACATCATGATTTATGTCACTATTGCAAAACTTTGACCTGTTCTCTTATTTTCGCAAGCCATTCATTTGAGATCTCTCCTCCTTTTACCTCCCTGCAGTGAAGTGGCACCTCTTCTATGATCTAGTGCTCAGGCATCTGTCAGTATGAAATAGATGAGCTACAATTCTTTTCTTACATCTCCACCAAACCTCTCCTTCAGATTTATGGCTCAACCGGTGGAAATAGATTTTCTTTGTGCGAACAGTTAAGCAGTGTCAGCCCCCAGCTCCATCGATCCAACTCCTGCTGTCCGTGTAACGGCAGTTGCTGACGTCCACTTGGGCCAAGAAACTGTTTAGAAGAACAGACTGTCTGTTTGTGTCTGTTGGTGTCATTGGTACAAACCCCGATGTCATCCAACTTTATAGTTCATAGTTAAACTGGAGGTCGGGCAAGAGTGCTTCCTCTGTAAAATGACTTGTTTTGATCCTTTCGTAAAGCCTTGTTGATGAGTGTGACATAGTTTGGCATGCACTATGGAAAAATACAATAATTTAATAAACTAAAATGACCATTTTATCCATTTGAATTTAAAGTAGGATATTTTCTATACACCTGAGTCCAGTTATGGGTCTTGGCTCACAACCAGTCAGCTCTGAAAGATTACAGTATTATCAGTTACTATAAATACCAGTCGATCTGCTAGTTGTTAAATCCCTTTCATATTAAATCTGCTTTAAATGAGCCGAGTACAGCTCGTTTAAAGGGATAGTTCACCCAAAAATGAAAAATCTGCCATCATTTACCCTCAAATTGTTTCAAACCTGTTTTTTTGTTGTTGTCTTTGTTCTGCAGAACACAGATATATTTTGAAGAATGCTGTAAACCAAATAATTTTGTTACCCATTTACTTTCATCTTATTTGTTGTCCATATGTCCTTTGATGTTTCACAGAAGAAAGAGAAGTTTTACAGACGGGTTAAAGATATTAGTGTTAGTAAATGATGAGAGATTTCTTGGTTGGATGTTTTGGATGGACTATCCCTTTAAGACTCTGCAGAGGTGCAAGGAGCGCATATTGTATTAATAAGCAGATAAAATTGGCTAGCCTTCATAAAGACTAGATGCATGTGTATGTAATCTTGACGTGATCAAGAATCCTTTAGGTTAATCCAGTTTACTGTGCTGTTGTGTAGATGATGCAAGAGCCGTACACTGTCTCTCATTGGCTAAGGAATGGGGATGACTAGTCTTAGGGATAAGCTGGTACCTCCTCCTGTAGATTTGACTAACCAAATTATATCTATCTATCTATCCATCCATCCATCCATCCATCCATCCATCCATCCATCCATCCATCCATCCATCCATCCATCCATCCATCCATCCATCCATCCATCCATCCATCCATCCATCCATCCATCCATCCATCCATCCATCCATCCATCCATCCATTCCATTCCATCCATCCATCCATCCATCCATCCATCCATCCATCCATCCATCCATCCATCCATCCATCCATTCATCCATCCATCCATCATCCATCCATCCATCCATCCATCCATCCATCCATCCATCCAGTCCATTCCATCCATCCATCCATCCATCCATCCATTCCATCCATCCATCCATCCATCCATCCATCCATCCATCCATCCATCCATCCATCCATCCATCCATCCATCCATCCATCCATCCATCCATCCATCCATCCATCCATCCATCCATCCATTCCATCCATTCCATTCCATCCATCCATCCATCCATCCATCCATCCACTCCATCCATCCATCCATCCATCCATCCATCCATCCATCCATCCATCCATTCCATCCATCCATTCGATCCATCCATCCATCCATCCATCCATCCATCCATCCATCCATCCATCCATCCATCCATCCATCCAATTCCTAAATTCTATACATTTAATTTGCATCCTGTTTGCATCCTTGAATTAAAAGCCCTTCTTAATTTAGTTCTGATTTGAACACTGCAGGACGCAGTAGTGAAAGTTCTCACATGGCATTTTTTGCTTCAAAATTCCACTTTTGTTGCTGCTTTTTCAGGATGCTTCCAGTAGACTTTATGATTGTAATCAATATTAGGCTTTCAATCATCTAAAGTACAGTGCTTGGCTTGTTGCAATAATGCAATGCTTGTTACAAAATCAATACTTCCAAAAGCCTTTTAGTAAATCCACATGATTTATATATATATATATATTATTACACAGTATCTGCTGCTCAAATGTATATTTTCAGAGAGCCCAGTGACTCATATCTACTTGTTGTAAAGTGTTTACTGTTGTAAATGAGAAATTTGTGAGTAAGGGTAAAAAAATGTCAGTAAAGGGACAATAACTGAACCAACATACGTGCATCAAACACAAAGGGTTGTATATTTATACATGAAATAGGGATTTGTATACTCTGGATATGCCACTGTTTATGCTAATATATTGCCATTGGGGGTGTGTTTCCTTTCATTTTGTTATGAAATTCATGGGATAATATCTCATGTTATGCTGCTCTTGTTGTGGTATGTGGTCAACTTCTAAACCACATTGCTCATTTCCTGCCTCAATGCACAGCCCCTCCTGAGGGCTAAAAAGCTAGCTATACACTTCTCTGAGAATGTATTGGTGTTACAACAATACAATGTGACATTACAATGCAGTACAATCCATCCGTGACATCAGGACCAGTACAAACTTAACAAGATTGAAGAAGAGACACTGTTTTAGATGCTGTAAATGGCGAGGAAGGAAACAAACTTTAAAGACAAGGTCAACACGCCTCAGATAGGAAACAAGATTTTGTTTGCTTGGGAAAAAAACATTCCTTCCAATGAAAAAGTAAATACGTTAGAAATCGGAACTCACAAGCCAAAGGGAGAGTTTGGGAAGTTTATAAAGGCTAAACACCCAACTTAATGCACTCACTCAGACTTAATTCAAATCTGTTTATTGTGCACAGCTTTAACGGACTTGAAAAATCAGATTGAAGCAGATTTTAAATGTGTTGCACTAAATCTCATCATTGTCGCCTTTAAAATCTAGTGTTGTTTTTTATATTCCAGCAGGCCACTCACTGACCTATGGAAGCTTGTTTCCGCCACTGAATAAAAAAATAAAATAAATAATTCTGACTTTTTTTCTCACAATTGCGAGTTTATATCTGCAATTCTGACTTTATTTCTCAGAATTGCGTGATATAAAGTCGCAATCTGCATGATATAAAGTCAGAATTGCAAGAAATAAAGTCAGAATTGCGAGATATAAAGTCAGAAATGCATGATATGAAGTTAGAATTGCGAGATATAAAGTCAGAATTGGGAGAGAATTGCCGGGAAAAAAAATTGACGCAATTCTGAGAAAAAAGAGAACTTTTTATCTCACAATTCATACTTTTTTCTCACAATTGTGAGTTTACATCTCGCAGTTCTGACTTTATAACACATAATTGCGAGTTTATATGTCGAAATTCTGACATCTTTCTAAGAATTGTGAGATACAAACTCGCAATTGCGACTTAGCAGGCCAATTCTAAGGGGAAAAAAAGACTAACTTTTTCCCCCTCAGAATAGTTTAAATCTCACAATTCTTACTTTATATAATGCATTTCTGACTTTATAACACGCAATTGTGACTTTATATCAACATGCAATTGTGACTTTATATCACGCAATTCTGACTTTATATCTCGTAATTCTGACTTTATATCACGCAATTCAGACTTTATATCTCGCAATTCAGACTTTATATCACGCATTTCTGACTTTATATCTCGCAATTCTGACTTTATATCTCGCAATTCTGACTTTATATCTCGCAATTCTGACTTTATATCACGCAATTCTGACTTTATATCTCGCAATTCAGACTTTATATCTCACAATTCAGACTTTATATCACGCATTTCTGACTTTATATCTCGCAATTCTGACTTTATATCTCGCAATTCTGACTTTATATCTCGCAATTCTGACTTTATATCACGCAATTGTGACTTTATATCTCGCAATTCAGACTTTATATTTCGCAATTCTGTACTTTATATCTCGCAATTTCTGACTTTATATCACGCAATTGTGACTTTATATCGCAATTCAGACTTTATATCTCGCATTTCAGACTTTATATCTGCAATTCAGACTTTATATCTCGCAATTCAGACTTTATAACATGCAATTGTGACTTTATATCACGCAATTCTGACTTTATATCTCGCAATTGTGACTTTATATCTCGCAATTCAGACTTTATATCTCGCAATTCAGACTTTATATCTCGCAATTCTGACTCTTATATCTCGCAATTGTGATTTTATATCTCGCAATTCAGACTTTATATCACCCAATTCTGATTTTATAACGCAATTCTGACTTTATATCACACAATTCAGACTTTATATCTCGCAATTCTGACTTTATATCTCGCAATTCAGACTTTATATTCACAATTCTGACTTTATATCTCGCAATTCTGACTTTATATCTCGCAATTCTGACTTTATATCTTGCAATTCAGACTTTATATCTCGCAATTCAGACTTTATATTCGCAATTCTGACTTTATATCTCGCAATTCAGACTATATATCTCACAATTCAGACTTTATATCTCGCAATTCAGACTTTATATCTCGCAATTCAGACTTTATAACATGCCATATCTCTATAGAAGTAAACTCGCAATTATAAGAAAAAAAGTCCGAATTGTGAGATAAAAGGTCGCAATTACCTGTCATATTTTTCATTCTATGGTGGAAACAAGCTTCCATACTGACCTGACCCTCTGCCCTTTTGCAGTGACGTCTGGATGTTTACTTTATGCTCACAAATACATAATGCTCTCACATTCCTCTCACAACACTTGGCTTCCTGTCTTAGCTTGTTTGGCTCTTCCCACCCCTCTCCTTCTCTTTTTGTCTTTCTTGTGTTAGCACGGGGCTAATTTTACTCTATGATGGGTAGTCTGTGGCCCTGACACATTCTCTTGCTCCTTGTGACCGAGTAATACTGTCCGTCGCAGTTAGTGCAGCTGTTGTGGAACGGATCTTATTACTGCCCCAATGATTCTTATGAAACCATTCTTCAACTGCTGGATTTGTGTTTCCACATGGGTGTTGATGTATATGTAACTGCCTGTGGGCACACACTGTACAGAACATCCTGAGGATGTGTGAGTGTTAGGTCAAAAATCCTTTTCCATCTATAAAGCTTTCTTTCATCTCTGCATGTTTCTCACCATGTTCATCGATTTTTGCAAGACAATTCCCTACTGTCCCTCACTTCCTTTGCTTTCTCTGTTTCCTCTCTCACTTACTTGCTCTTCCGCTAACTCAAGCCATTCAGCCTTTCTTTTACGTTTATTCAGAATGGCATTTCTTTCTCTTTTTGCCTTGGTTATATTTCTTTTAAATCACCACAAAATGAACTAAAAAAAATAGTTGTTGTATAACAATGTATTTTATTATATAATATCATTCCACTCTTACTGTGTGCTTTTGATTGTGTTATTCAATTACACAGACAGTGTGTCTTACAAAGGGACCTGCCAGCAGCACACAGGGCCTCTTGGCATTCATCTTCATTTTTATGGCTCACTCCTCACCTATTTTCCACCTGGTTGAATACGACCTGCTGTGCCCCCTAGAACTGCCATCTGAAGTGGCTTAATGAATCTAAGAGCCTGTCTGTCATAGGCCTGGCTTCAGCTTGAGCAGGCACTAGGACTGCATGTGGTTCAACTAAATCAGTCTGTGTGCAACAAAACAGGATTGGTTGACATTTACATTTATTCATTTAGCAGATGCTTTTATCCAAAGCAACTTACAAATGAGAACAACACTGTAAAATCCAATTAATACACCTTACTTGAAAAAAGCATGCAAACCGATTGCATTAGAAAAACTGAGTAAAGTGAAACAGGAATAATATGTAGTAAGTGCATGTCTAGTAGTGTACACTTACAAGAGAGTTCCAGTAACTTAAAAATAATTTGTATACTATACTTGATCTTTTACTTTCCAGTATCTGTGATCCTGAGGAAGTGTACTCCTAGAGTGCATTGCGGCATGAATAAATTAATTGCTTTATTTTTACTATTTTTGGCTTTATTTTACCATTAAAATTTTATTTGCTATCGTTATTGGGGTTATACTGAAAAGAGACAGCAAATAAAAGTGTAATGTCTAATTAATTAAATGATTTATTTTTTAAATGTTACCACTGTTGTGGTTTGCATGCTGAATGTTGAAGTCTGTGTGTATGACTCAAGCAAAATTGCAAGATATTGTCACAAATATAGAGGGATTATATCAACCCAATTGAAGATTTATGCCATAAGTGTTAGTAGAAAATGTTAAAAGATCATTATTATACATGAAATATATTTATTATGTTATATATAATTAATTAATTAAAGTGTGTATATATATATATATATATATATATATATATATATATATATACACACACACACACACACTTTAATTAATTATATATAACATAAATATATATTTCATGTATAATAATGATCTTTTAACATTTTATAAATTATATATAAATTACTTCACTTCCTTTTGAAATCAAACAATTGTGATTTCATGTTGCATCACTGCAATCAATTGGAAGAGAATTACAATAATGATAGTTCCAAGTGCCCAACGTCCAAGTGAACATCAATCACAATGATGTGAGAAAGGGAAATCAACAAGTCAACTAAAGAATTTTGATGTTCTCCCAAAAATATTTAGGTGTATTGACAATAACACTCAAGATGACTGGAAAATGAGTGAATGCAAATAAGAAAAATGATGAATGCAGAAGTGGAAGAAATGAGTGAAAAGTCTATTAAGAATTGCCCCGCCTCATAAACCATTTGATTTTTTAGTTTTTTTACACGACCCACAAACTTTGAAAATAAAACACTAATCATTAAAAGTCTAAAGAGTTTATAACTAGCCTGCATATGTGTGGAGAGAAAGAGACAGTATGTGTGTGTTTGTGTGTGTATGAGAGAGAAAGAGACAATGTGTCATTAAAAAAATAATATCATAGAATGTTTAAATACTAATATCAGCTTACGAGGGAAACGGAGGCGGAGTAGTGGTGCTTCGGAGTGGTGGAGATGATTCGGGAGAGGTCCGTGCACCGATCAGAGCGCGCGCTGACACGGAGTAAAGCCTTTATCCTCGACGACACAGCACGAGCGTGGCAAATATGACAAGTTGATCGTTTCGCCACAGCTTTTTTGTAACAGCGCGCGGCGTCGGCCGCATCCGAAGATGAACGACTTAAAACCGAATATGTTCGAGCTGACTCTGACCGTCGCAACTCTGTCGTCATTTTGTTAAGCCTGCCCGTCGACTTATAGACTATGTGATTGGCCCTTCCAGAGTTCGGGTTTTCCAGCTAAAAAGTCAATGGAGAGTTGCTAGACCACGCTTTGCTGCAAAATAATTTTTGCTGCCGCTAGGGTGCGTGTAGATTTCTAGGCTAATGAAGACCTGAATGTAAATAATGAGCCTGTTCAATGTTAATTAGCCCTTCCAAATTAATAGGCCTACTATAGTAATGATGGTGATCAGATGGTAATCAAGGATTAGCCATATATATATATATATATATATATATATATACTTTAGTTATATTTATTTTAATTATGTACAAAAAAAGAAGAAAGAAAAAAAACTCTAATGTTACTTAATGACTTCATAATGGTCTTCAAACTGTATAAGAAATAATTGTCACTCTTAGCTTCCTCACTTTGGAGTGTTTTGTCTTTCCAGGTAAATACACTTTCATAATAATTCAATAGGAAGTTTATAATTAGAGTGGCATCAAAACCCCTGAGTAAATATGCAATGTGTCGCCTAATAAAAGTATGAGTCTGCAAATAAATCTTTAATCATGAAGCTCTTTGGCAACTTTGTCTCTTTGGACTTTCGCTGCTTAATAAAGATTTAATTGCTTTAACGTGATGATCTGAACCATATTCCGCACCTGCTCCGCTGAGGAGCGTTATTCCGAGCACTCACTGCTATTGTTAGATGGGTGATGTAATTCAACGTGGATTTGAAGCGGACGAGGACGGAAGAATGGAGAAAAGAGATGACTGTGGTCCTGCAGCGCCTATACTAACTGCTTTGTTTTGGAACTACGAGGGCACGCGGGATGTATTTGTATCACAGTTTGCATGCTACACCGGACCGCGAATGTAAACCCACAGAACTCAGAAGCACCACCGACGCCCCCTCTCCAGCCTCACTGGTTGGCTCTCACTCCTCACCGCAGCTCGTGTTGAGTTGACCCCCTCTGGACGAGAGAGAGAGAGGAGAGAGAGAGGCTTGTGATGACAGCTGGGAGAGGAGCTCGACCAGATGACCGTGTCAAACACCGACGGTCCCTAGCAAGCATTCTCTCCACCGTTGTGACAGAGGCACGTTTACTGCGGAGAAATGGACATTTGATCACTTCAGAGTTGAAGCGAGTGAGCTGGATTGCGTAAGACCGCGCGGTGATTTTGGAGTTCGAGCTTCAACGAGCGACTCTTCAAACATGAATAACACGAAGAATCCGCGAGTAAGTGATGACATTACCCGCTGTGCACTTACAGATTTGATTTCTCGTTCTGATCACGATGGAATATTTTGCTTATACTGTTTTATAATTCGTCTTATGTCAAAATTATACCCCTAGTTTGATAATGCATCTGTGGGTGGGTGTTATTATGATAATGCCCAGGTAGCGCTGCGCTATTGCGTGCAGGTGCGCGTGCAGCAGCAAGGTCAAATGCCCGTGCGCACTCGGTACCTGCTGCGTAGCCTATATGATGATGCACGGAGGAGGCCTGCTCTTTTCAGTCTATATTAGACTATATTTGTTTATATATATATATTCGCTATGCTATTTTTATTTATTTATTTATTTTTGCTATTTGCTCTATTCTTTTAAAAGTTGATAAACTTTTAATCCAATTATTTGTTTAATTAAGATATTTATATCAGCCATAAAGAAGGGCTGTGAGTTTGTCAACATGACAAGAATGCAGCAACATGCTTTGCCAGACATTGCCAAACAGAATTATGTCATTAAAATATTGGAATAACATTCCTATTAAATTGTTATAATGATTGCACTGCATGGATAGTGGTAGGAATTCATTATTCTTGAAACAATGCTTCTACTGCTGCAGTAACAAAACTCTATGAGAGGGGATTATTTTCAGGGGAAAAATCAAAGTCAGGATGGGGCTTTGTGGGCCCCTTGCTAAATTTTCTATTGCTTTCTTAGAGAGTTTGTAATGGAAACATTTAGTGTTGTAATCTATACTGGTTCTGGTTGTGACACTGTAAGTCTTCTTACACAGCTCATGGCTGAGAGAGCATTAGTGGTTAAACCTCGTAACTTTGACTCTAGTTGACTTGCAGGCATTTAGAAGGTCTGTTTACGTAAACAGCATTACCGAATATTGATGTCTGTGTAAACAAATCGCTCTTTTGGACCTATTTTCATTGAGGTAGTCTGATTCACAAGATCGATCTGAAGGTTCTTTCACAAATCAAGATTTCTTTCTGGAACCAGTCTGAGCTGTTCGAGTCACCAAAGCCGCTTTCCGACCGGAGGGACTTTTGCAGTTCCTAGAACCTCAACGTTCCTTTTTTTCAGTGTTCGAACGGACTAAATTGGGGATTTTTTAGTTCCTCAGACCGTGGTTCCTATAACTCTTTCAGTACCTGAGTCTAGAGAGAGGACATTTTTAGTTCCCTTTCCCTAGGTCTACGTCTGATTGGTTCAACTTAAGTCATGCCCACTGTCAACACGGAACTTAGTACTCTCTGCCATACGCTGTGTTTTTGCAAAACATTACAACGAGGATTAAGACAAACATAACGCATTCAACCAGCTAATTGCTAATGCTAGCTAAACTTACCCGTCGTTTTGTTTGCCTCCTGCGCTTTGCTCTTTTATCTTCTTCCATCATATTACTTAATATCATATTACGCTGGAGCCTTCGTCTTCTGTGTTTCTCTGTACAAAACTCAAGCATAATCTTTAAACGCCGCTGTTCGTTCTCCATTATTAAGGTCCCGGCAAGGCAGAACAGGAACATTGCAATAGCCATGCTGGTTTGTTGTTGTTGTATGTGGCCGCACTACGCTATAAAGACCATCGCCGTGCTTGCGTTACCCCTCCTACCAGTTCCTATGGCCACTTGGCCAGTTCGAACGCAAGCAGCAAAACCGAGTTTGGGGAGAGTAGTTCTTAGAACGGTATAGAAGTGGACAGTTCCTATAACTAAGTTCCTGTAACTACTTGGTCGGAAAGCGGCTCCAGACAAGTCTCTTTCAGATGTGTTTGATTTGTGATTTTTTTTTAATTATTATTTGGAATTTGACTAATGGAGTGAAAAGGAAGTTTAAGAATTGTATTATTGTTTAATGTAAAATGCAAATATATACAGTGGGGAGAACAAGTATTTGATACACTGCTGTTTTTGCAGGTTTTCCCACTTACAAGGTATGTAGAAGTCAATAATTTTTAGGTACTCTTCAACTGTGAGTGAGAGAATATAAAATAAAAATCCAGAAATCATGTTGTATGAATTTTATAAGTAATCCGTTTGCATTTTGTTGCATGACATAAGTATTTGATCACCTCCCAACTGGTACGAATTCCGGCTCTCACAGACCAGTTAGTTTCTCTTTAAGAAGCCCTCCTTTCCTCTACCGATTACCTGTATTAACCACACTTGTTTGAACACGTTACCTGTACTGTATAAATGACACCTGTCCACACACTCAATCAAACAGACTCCAACCTCTCCACAATGGTCAAGACCAATGATAAGGACATCAGATGAAATTGTAGACCTGCACAAGGCTAGGATGGGCTTAAGGATAATAGGCAAGCAGCTTGGTGAGAAGGCAACAACATTTGGTGCAATCATTAGAAAATGGAAGAAGTTCAAGATGATGGTCGGTCTCCTCTGGTCTGGGGCTCCATGCAAGATCTCATCTTGTAGGGCATCAATGATGATAAGCCCAGAACTACACGGCAGGACCTGGTCAATGACATGAAGAGAGCTGGGACCACAGTCTCAAAGAAAACCATTAGTAACACTACACCGTCAAGGATTAAAATCCTGCAGCATTCGCAAGGTCCCCCTTCTCAAGCCAGCACATGTCCTGGCCCACCTGAAGTTTGCCAGTGACCATCTTGATAATCCAGAAGAGGAATGGGAGAAGGTCATATGGTCTGATAACACAAAAATAGAGCTTTTTGGTCTAAACTCCACTCGCCATTTTTGGAGGAAGAAAGATGACAACAACCTCAAGAACACCATCCCAACCATGAAGCATGGAGGTGGAAACATCATTCTTTGTTTGGATGACTGCAAACATGGTTGTGGCTGGGTCTTCCAGCATAACAACAACCTGAAACACACAGACAGGGCAACTAAGGAGTGTGTCTGTAAGAAGCATCTCAAGATCCTGGAGTGACCTAGCCAGACTCCATACCTGAACCCAATAGAAAATCTTTGGAGGGAGCTGAAAGTACTTATTGCCCAGTGACAGCCCTGACACCTGAAGGATCTGGAGAAGGTCTGTATGGAGGAGTGGGCCAAAATCCCTCCTGCAGTGTGTGCAAACCTGGTCAAGAACTACAGGAAACCTATGAACTCTGTAATTGCAAACAAAGGTTTCTGTACCAAATATTAAGGTCTGCTTTTCTGATGTAATGCAATAAAATGCAAAGGAATTACATAAAAATCGAACAGTGTGATTTTACGGATTTTGGTTTTAGATTCCGTCACTCACAGTTGAAGAGTACCTATGATCAAATTACAAACTTCTAGATGCTTTGTAAGTGGGAAACCCTGCAAAATCGTCAGTGTATTAAATACTTGTTCTCCCCACTTTATATGTATATTTAGGCTCTAAATTATTTTTTTTAAACATTTTAGGTCCTGTATATGTTACGCTGATTGTCAGTGAGCATATGATGATGTAAAAGAAGCACTGAATTGCTTTTGAAACACACTGAACCAATTCCCGGAAATGAGCCAGACTTCCAGCACTCACTTCAGTTGTATTGGGATTGCTTATAATGTTACATCTAAGGTCCTATTAAATAGTTCCCCTTTTATCTTGCATATGTCTCAAAATGACCCATGATCTCTTCCACACTATATAACTTAAATGTTTTAATTAGCACTCCCTTATGAACCCGTTCAGATTCTTCTTTTTGTTTTTGTCCACGATTTTTCTCTTTTTATTGAGTCAATGTGTTGTGAGGGTTCAGTGTCAGGACCAGACACTGAACCTCTGAATCAGACTGTCAGTGGTTTAATGCAGAAAAGGTCAGGTTTGAAGGGATGATCAGATGCAGAGACAGCTTGCTCTTTTCACTTTGAAGATTTCTTGGATTGTTTTGAATCCTTTTGGTCGTGACTCTCGACGTGGTGTTTTCTCTCAGGAATTTAATCAATAAAGATCAATGTGGGAATGTTTGGTGGCCTGTCATGATGTACAGAATTCAGTTTAGGCCCACTAGATCCTGCCGCTACTGCAGTTGAATCATTACCGTTTAGTCTGACTGCATTTAGAGAATCAATATTTGCTGGAGAGATGCTGTTCCTTCTTCCCGATTGTCTACAGAGATGCAGCTACAACATATGAGAATTGCAGCTTGAGAAATCACAGCTTTAGACTGTAGATTTAAGGTTAGTTTTGCTGTGATTTTGAGATAAAATAAAACTATGTCTTCACATAATAAATTAATGAAATGAAGAGGGTTGGGTATGTAACAGCCAAAATTCTAATCGAATATTCTAAAATGCCTCTTAGACCATTATTCTGTTCAGAATTTTACTGTGTGTTTTGGTAGAGTTGCTCAGCACAGACATTTACTGTCAAGCAGAACTGTATAGTTTAGTTTTGACAGTGTCGTTTATCTGCACGGACCATGAGAATGACAAGAGATGGACAGGAACAGAGATGAAGAGATGGACAAGCGGATTTCTTTTCACTATTAGAGGCTTGGCTTGTATGATTGAGTGAAGCAGTGCTCTTACTGTTTTATGGCTGCCAATCTGAGAGGTTGAAATGCTGGCCTGTTTGTCACACTGGAGCACTGCTGAATTCTCAGCTTCACTCACACACACATTGCCCATATGGAAGTGTGTGCTCACGAGTGCTTGCTCATGTGTTTGCTTGTGTACAGTGGAATCAGTTTCTTGCTGTAACAGTTTTAAGGCCTATACACACCAAAAGCTTAAAAAGAGTGAATCAGCAAACCATAGAAAAAAAGCGATCTGAAGTTATCTGCTATTAGTGATATGTAAAAAATATTTTTTGCATATCACCTAGGGTTTTACAATATTTGACTTTGCGTTTATTTTTAAACAAACAGAGAATCCTTTCTATCATTGTGATTAAATTCAAAATATTGAATATCGAAGTAAAAATGTTGAAGAAAAATATTATATAAAAAATATATATTTTTGAAGACAATATATTGTCTTCAAAAAATATTGAAGATCAGTAAAAATGTTGCTAAAAATAATCAAGGCATGGTTTTCGTTTACAATTGGCTAATCAAATAATTACGGTGGCCCAGTAGTGCACAACACAACAAAATAAAACGAAATAAGCCACAACGCAACTGAAATAAGCCACAACACAACGGAAATAAGCCACAATGCAACTGAAATAAAGGCCAATTTATACTTCCACGTCGAGGGTACGCCGTAGTGTACGACGTTGGCTACCCACGTAGGCGACGCCGTTGTGAGCATTTATACTTCTGCGTTCAGGTCTTGGTTGACTCTGCAGTACTGCTCCGAAACGCCTAGTTGGCGGCGGAGGGTTTTAATGTTTCACTGTGTTTAGATTCCTCGCGGCTAGGTTACTACAAGCAATAGCCACTGAAAGAGAGTGCATCATGTTGGAGTTGGAGCTTTTTGAGGTGGAAAAACAGTTCATTTTAGTGAAATTACTAAAACTGAAAGGCAGAAATGAGAGAAGACGTCGATGCTACCAAGCCGACCAATCACCGATCTTGCGGTCCGCGTCGTCGTGACGTGTAGTTACATTTTTGAGGAGGTGCGTATCAGGCTACGGCGAAGGGTAGGCGGTATGGGACGCGTCTGTGCATATGCTACGCCGTACCTACTGCGCGCACCCTACGCAGAAGTATAAATTGGCCACAACACAACAGAAATGCTCCTGACCACTAGGGGGTTCTAGGAGCGCGATACAGTTAGTTTTCCTTTTCCGTTGTTATAGAGTCGGCAGTCTTAAGTTATCAATAAATGTGTATCTAGAGATCTGTAATGTGTATCTGTATGTACATAAGTTGGTATGTGCATTGTATGTTTGTGTGTATATGTACTTTTCAATATGTATATATTGGCATTTATCAGTATTGTTTATTTACTTATTCATTTTTTATTATTATTTATTTACTTTATTTTCTTGTTACTTATACGCTGACATGGGGGGGGGGGGGTTGTAAAAATGTAAAAAGCTTTAAATAAAAATATTTAAAAAGATATCAATAAGATATCAATTTTATTTTTACAGTATGTAACCATTGTATATGACAACATACTTAAAAATTACCTATTATTTATAGTCGAGAATTCTTCTGATCCGCTTCCACAGCGAATGATCCCTAGATAACGTCTTTGGCAATTCCACCAAGTGGTTAAAACATATTATTAATTATACTGTAATATAATTTGATAAATAAACCATTTGGTCCTTTGCAGAATTACAGGAATGTATTGGCACAATTTCACCTGTAAAGTCACCTACCACAAGCGTCTGGAACACAAAAAAAAGCTTAAGTAATGTTTTTATAGAAGACTAATTGTGTAATGTGCATAGAGGGAGCTATTGGCACAATTTTACCTTTAATAAGTCAGTCTGGTCATTGGGAACTCTACAACCTTCTGAAACATGATAAAAGAAAACAACTTTTTTATACTGTATTACAGATATTTTGTTTCCTAAAAATAATTGTTTACTGTAAATACATGAAGGCAGGTATCAGTGGAAAAAAATCAGTATTACCAATACCGTTAAGATTTGGATTTTGAACATGTCTGTTTTTGAATGTTAAAAGTAATTTTACAGAAACTTTATTTCTGTTGTGTTGCGGCTTTATTTCGTTTGTGTTGTGGCTTTATTTCGTTGTGTTGTGGCTTTATTTCCATTGTGTTGCGGCTTTATTTCGTTTGTGTTGTGACTTATTTCCGTCGTATTGCGGCTTTATTTCGTTGTGTTGTGATTTATTTCCGTTGTGTTGCAGCTTTATTTCATTGTGTTGTGACTTATTTCCATTGTGTTGTGGCTTAATTTAGTCTGTGTTGTGGCTTAATTTAGTTGTGTTGTGGCTTTTTTCCGTTGTGTTGTGGCTTAATTTAGTTAGAAGTTTAGAAGTTATGTTTGCTTTTTAAATTCTGTTGTGTTACTACTGGGCCACCGTAAATAATAGACAAAGACTGTTTCAACTGATTCACAGAAATAAATCAGACTAGCGTATCATACCTGCAGGCTTAACCCTAACACTATATAATAAATGCTCTTTATATACGTGTATATGTCAGGGTGGCACATTTTCAGAAAAGGCAGAGATGTATTGTGTTGGAGAGAGTGTTTGTGAAGTATAATTATATATGAGTTATTAAATATGCATGTGTCAAAGCTGTGTTTTAATACTTAAGTATGAAAGCAGTATTAGTGGGAGAGAGGGCAGCATGTAGGCTTTGTGTGTGTAGGTTAATGTGCACTTGTGTGTGTCTGTGTCAGTGGCTGTGTGTTGTGTGCTTTATCTGGAGGTGTTTGCTTGCGGTCCACACTCAAAACACCAAAATCCCACACAAGCAGCCTATTTTATGTGCTTATATAAAGCGATCCTCAGGGGTCTTTTGCTTTATAGCTCAACTACCTGTTTGTGCAAAGGGAAAATGCGGGTAAACTTAGTTTGCCACCAAAGTGCTGAGCTGCTATTTCAGGTTGCATGCTGACTGTAAGTGACCACTAGAGCACATACACACTTATTAAAGGGATAGTTCACCCCAAAAATACAAATGATTTACTCACCTTCAAGCCATAGGTGTACATGAGATTCTTCTGTCAGACGAATACAATTGGAGTTATATAAAAAAAATGTCCTGGCTAATCCAAGCTTGATAATGGCTGTGAATGGGAGCCCAAAATTTGAAGCCCAAAAAAGCACATCCATCCATTATAAAAGTAATCCACACAGCTTAATAAAGACCTTCAAAAGTGAAGCGTTGCGTTTGTGTAATACAAATATGCTCTGCTTTATGTAAAAGATTGCTTTGGGTACATTTTCTGTTCACACGATAGTGGCAGAAGTGATAGTGGCAGAAGTCAATGATCAAATGATAATTAGAAGATAATTGACCAGATAAACACCTTTCCTGCATTTTAAAGTGCATAAAAACATTAATCTGCAAGGATGCAGTCCTGGCAATATTATGCAAGATCACGTTTGTCTGTGAGAGGGTGATTTTGTGCCTCTGTCCGATTTGCATAATTTTGTTAGTGAATTAGGTGCTAAAACAATGCAGACAGGACAAGCAAATAAGCATTTTCAGCAGGTGCTCTTCTTCACTGTAAGTCAGCGGTTCTCAAACTTTTATTTGGAGAACACACAAACGCTATTTTTCCATGCTGCTTTCTGTGTATGCATTGATGTTTTTGACCTACCAAAACTATGTGTGTTACTAGAGCACATCTTAACACAGAACTAGTGCAGATGCCCTATATATCTTAAAATATCTCTTCTTCTACTTCCCTCATTTACCCCTCAAGTCACACTTACCCTGTTTTTTTTTCAACTTGATAAATGTAGTATCCTTTCAATGGCCTTAATGGCATTTTCTGTTTCCATCACTCCCCTTTTTCAATTTGTTCATTTTGCTTCTTTCTTTCTTTGTTTTGTCCCAGTTTTCTCTTTTTCCCCATGTTTTCAAACATTCCCAGTCCTACTGTAAGTTGCCCTAAGCGTGCGTGAGAAGATCTCGGAGAAATGCAAGTCTGTCTATTTGTGTATTTGCATGTGTAGGAAATCTGTTGCCTCTCCATCCATCTAACGCTGTCATTTCCAGATTGTGTGTGAACAGAAATGGAATAAATCTAGGTTTGTTATTGCTATGATTTTTAAATGTGCATTTTTTGTTCCATCATTAGAAAAGTTTTAAACGTAAATTCAAGACACTTGAAAAATATTTAAAATGTGCTGTGATAGGCTCAAACATCACCACAAACCTACAGTATATAAGACTAGCGGTTTGGAACATAGATGGATGTTTAAAATGATGTACACTCAAATAAGTTTTATTATACAGGGGGGCTGCCATGTTGAGATCATTTGACTTGAATACTGCTCGGTTCTCGATAACTGAAAAGTGTCATTGGTCATTTTCAATCACTGAATAATTGAATCAGGGCTGAGAATGTCATTGATAAGTTTGTTTTGCATGATTCTGCAGCCACACCAGACTTGTCTGAGACGGCTGCCATATTGGCTTGAGTAATAAAGTGCACCCTCCTCAAAGGTATGCAGATTATACATTGAATGTCTTATTTAATCATGTAAGGTGCATTAGAAATGCACTAGAACAACATTACTGCAAACAGCACACAAGCTCCACACAGACTCTTTATTGATTACTTGTATTAGTGTAGTTTAATGTGACTGAGAAGACAAGGGAAAGGCAACAGATGGGAGGGAGGGAGCAACCAAGCAATACTAAAACAGTTGCTTTTTTTTCCCCTGAACACTAGCCCTCAGAATGACAAAATTATACTGTGCTTGAATTTTCATTCAGCTCTGAGCTGGTTGACTAATGACCTCTCTCGTTCGCTCACTCCCTGATGATTGCTTATGCATACACTCCTCTTTGCAATCATCTTGCAAGTAAAACTAAAGATTAGAGGAGGAAACAAAAAAACATGGTCCACCTTCTCATGGTCCACCTTTCCTGCTCAGGTCAGTTTGAGCAGGTTCTCCCATAATCATACTGGATGTGAATGACAGGACAATGCTTTATGTGTTAGCATGTCATTGTGGATTGAAATGAATGAGTGTTAGTCGAATGATGTGAGATGGATTTTGAATGACTCATGCTTAAGTTTGCTGTTCGTAACATTCATAAAATTTCTTATGAATGAGCTGGTCATTGGTTGATTGTTACCATTCAGAAGTGTGAGCTCGGTTAGATTATTTTCTTTTAAAAGAAATTAATACTCTTGTCTACAACAGGTTGATAATACTTCTAAAACATACTTAAACTTAATACTCTTGTCTACAAATTTGTCTTCTTCAAATCAGCATATTTTGATCATGTGACACTGGCTGCTGAAAATTCAGCTTCACTATCACAGAAATAAATATATTAAAATAAAAATAATATTTTACAATATTACTGGTTTTACTGTTGTTGTTTTTTTATAAATAATAAATGCAGCCTATAAATGTAAATAATAAATGTAGCTTGGTGAGAATAATGGCCCTGACTTATCAAGCCACTTGTCGGACCCTGTTGGGGGCTTCCTGACCAATTGCACATAGTGAATTCGGTGTCCATTGCCGTTGGTGAGACAGAGAGAACTCTGATTGGCTGTTCAGCTTAGTATCTCAGAAATGAAAGATAGCAAAGAAGTCAAGACAGCGGGACAGAGACAGCGGGCTGTTGTAATTTTGTCATCTTACCTAAGCATTTCAAATCCATTTAACATATATTTTCAACAACAACAACATGAGCCGCCTGAATGAAGTGATCAGCATGATTGATATTCAAAATAGTAGACAAACGCTGTATATCTGCAATCCTAAAAAAATATTCCTGCTGATATAGACAGTTATTTTACACACAGGTGCAGAACAGACATGCTAGTTGACAGTTGCCTATTCCTTTTGGTGTGTTTAAATGCAGATTGTTGGCCATGTGTAATGACTTTAGAGTCCCTCTGTAGTCAATAATTGTATTCCTTAAAACTCATCTTTGATCACCAAAATGACACATTTAAACGTATTTTCCTTGGGAAAAAAAATGAAATGCCTTAAAGCAACACCAAGTAACTTTTCCTCTGCGGTCGCCTTACATGTTGGAAGCGGAATTGTCCATTACTGCTGTCGTAAATAATTTAGCCTACCGCATCCTACTGTCACACGCACACATGTACACACGTACATGCTCTCTGTTTATCCAGCACCGGCTTTGGAATTATGATGACAACTCAAAAGCTACCCGGCTGCTAGGTATCTTACATGTAGTTGTAGTCTACTGTCGAGTACGCTCCACCTATCGGCAATTGTAACGCTTGCCGTAAAGCAAGTCAAATTTGTAGTTTTCTTATGTCTCATTCGGACTACAGAAATAGCAACCCGATCTGGCAATCTTACACAGTGTGGATATATCAGATAAAGGACTGAAAAGCGGTGGCATAAGTGCATTTCACCATGTCACGACTTGATGAACCACTGAAACCATTTTGAAAGCATTATTTCAAGGTAAAAAATCTTACTTAGTGTTGCTTTAAAATAGCTTGAACGTAACTGAACACCCTTACCTCCTTTAGTAAATGCAGTTCTATGAGTATAAAAATTAGCCCCGTCTCCTCCACTCACTCACACTAGCTCTAAGATCCACTCCTGAGAGGTTTCAATGTATTTCGTGACATCAGAATCACCAGCGATTTCAAACTCGTTTTTGGACTGTCCCAATTCGCTGACTTGTACTACGCCCTAGAAGTATGTACTCTTTTTGTGAAGAAAAAGTACATACTTTTGAGTGTGTAGCAAAAGAGTAAGCAAGCTTTGGGATATACTATCACGTCATCTTTAACGGACGGCTCTTTCGCGTGCTGCGTGCATCCTGTCACCGTAAACTGCCCTGTCCATCATCTTGTCACAGTTAAAATCCTCCATTCTATCTAATTAGATTTTCTACCATTTTCGGAGCACGTTAATCTGCCAGTCGTGGGTCTTTTATGCTCCCCTCTGTGTTTGCAATTTGAATATAATGATGCATTTAAAATGTAATGGCTAAACGTATCTTTACAAAAGTTCACAATGCTGCTGCAGATGCAATATAATGTGGAGAACATTGAATAAATTACTTTTCGTCAGGTTAGATACTGATAATGAATCACTCAAACCTCTTCATCTAAACCTCTCAACACAGCCGCAGGATCAGCGCAGGACTCGCGCGTCCTCCGTGTCTGTAGTTTTTAACACTTTTACTCGTGTTTGTAGTTCTAACCGAATCCTCGTCCAACGCGCAATGGTTTGTGGGCAATATCAGCCGTTAGAGTGTGCATCGATCTACACTTCGGATTCTGACCGGATATCAGTAGACCATCTGGGTATCTTTGAAACACTCATTTCAACATACTACGGTTTGGGGACGCACTAATTCTATTTTCGAATACTATTTAGGACGGAAAGTATGCGAATTGGGACGCAGCATGTGTTTGGTTCACTGGACGAAGCTATGGTGGAGAGGGTTTGAAGTCAAATCGTTGCTAATGTATCCTGACTTCGCCCTATGCTGCAATATGCATTTAGTTTTGCATTCATTTACAGAAATCAGCTGCTTGAATGACAATTACTGATGTTATTAGATTTTTCAGGTGAGATTCTCAATTCATTCAGTTAACGGATGCTCTGAGGTAAAGTTTTCAGACTGCAGACTCAGCAATCGATTGTATTTAATTGTACAGTACAATCATAACATAGAACAGACATTATCTTCCTTTCATGTCATTAAACAACAATATTGCTGGCCATATACTGATGAGAAAGTGCGCGTCCGGTGTGCGATCCTGGAGTTGTCCTAGACGTGGCGCGGCTCTTCTCGTCCGGTGTGCGACCCCCTTACAGCCAACAGTTCACATTCAGAGAATAATTGAAAATAATAATTGTGCTCCATTCCATAACAAATGCGTGAAACAAGCTGACGTTTGTTTCTTGATAGACGCTAACGCACAACTACAACTTCCGCATTTGTCCAGGACTACACGTAGTACGAGCGGAAACCGAGGTAACGCGGATATGACGCGATTCACTGGCGACTCCCAGCTCACCCCTGCTCACACGCCCTGTTTCCTTGGTTAAAATCTAAATTTTCTTGCGATTTAAACATTGTTTGAAACATTTGGAATATTGTGAGTTATCGTCTTAACTAAATATAACTATATAACACTGGCCTTGTGATTTTGGGATATTTTAATGCAAAAATCTTTTTTTTTTCAGATTTTTTTTTTCATAATTCCGTAATGCATTTGTAGATGGTTTGTCTTAAAGCATATTAAAAACACAGCATAGCAATAAACAATATTAAAAGCTTAAATTTCACCACATGTGACTTATTTTATTATTTATAAAAATATTATTGACCCCAAATTTACGAACATGTTTAGCCACCATTAGCAGGAGTGTGAACCCTGTATCCACTTCTTGAAGTCATCCATCTCTCTCTGGTCAGGTGGGTTCATGGCAGCTGGGTTTGTGTGCTCTAGCAGGGCCAGAGCAGTTAATCCCGCCTGCAGACCTGCACTTTAATAGACATGCTAATGAAGAGCTCTGTCATAAAGTACTCCAGTCACACAGCTGCGTTTGTGCATTAATTAATGAGTAGTGTATTGGGAAAACCATAACAAAAGGCTTCACTGCTTTGTTACAACACTTGCTTTTAGCATCAAATGCAAAATTACTAAGTAAATAAATAAATAATGTGTCTGTAAATTATCGTAGTGAATGAGTTGCCGCAATGAGCAGCAACTGTGAGTGTACAAAGCAGACTGATGTTGATTCTACTGGGGGTCTTTCTGCTGTTCAAGCTCTCTATGTGCACACACACTCACTCTCACACTTGATCTTAATGAGGCACAACAGCTCAGTTACACACAGTCTGAGAGAATGTACAACAAAAAAGGAGAAAGAGAGAGAAAGAGAGGGGGAAAAGGGGGGGGGGGTGCTGCTGATTTGTTGAGCCATACGTTTTTAAGTCTGTTGGTCATTTTGAAGGTCCAAGGATGTCTATAAAACCTGGAAAAATGTATCCATTTGCATTTCCATTCTTTGGCTATGTTTATACAAAAACGATCTGAAGAGAAAATGCAAAAGTGGCGTTGCGTTATCACTTTTTATTCTGCGTTTAGACAAGCATTATGGGTGGGAAATAAGGTGACGCAGAAGTGTGTGAAATTTGATGTTGTATGCACTCCAGGCGGCTGAGGTGGCAATGTGACAGTGTCTAGCAGACTTTTTTACCCTTTAGATAGGAACACGGCGGTGGGGCATTTTAGATTTAAATTTTTTGCCTTTTTTAAGCCCCCAAAACGGCGTCGCTGTGTAACGAAAGGCACATCTGGTATAATATGTTTACGTTTTCACCCGCGAGCATTGTCGTGTAAACAAGGCCTTATCTAAAGCAGTTGCGCAGCTCTAATCTGGAATTATGCAATTTGAAATCTGCTGGCTTTTGCTTATGGGTGTTCAGTTCTGGGCATATTTATTTTTGAGCCAATCAGATGAGCTGTAAAAGTCACATGACTATCCCTGACTCTCAGTGGAGAAAAATACCAACAGAGTGTGCAGTCTTAAAGCAGGCGTTAACGGGGTTAAAATAACCAGCCAAATGTGACCTCTTGGTCGGGTCAGTAAATTAGATAGTCAGTACACCGCACGGCTGTTCTGTTTGTCAGTTATTGTTGATCTGGATTGCCTTTAACTTCTGTGGTGTAAACACTATGATCTAATAGCTGCAGACGTACCTTTATTTACCAAAAGCTGCTACATGCATATTTAATGTAACGGAAAGTGAGGTCAAGTCATACAGAATCATACATCTGCAATCATGCATCTCAGTCATTCATCAAAGTCAAAACAGTGTGAAGGAGAATAAAAGCTGAGGTCTGTTGCATTTTAATGCAGTCCATTCACTGCAAGAGCTGACATTTAAAGGGGACATGTCATGGAACAAGAACAAAACAAGATTTTCCATGCTATTTTTAAATAAGAGTTCAATGTATGTACACATATAGTCATTCACGACACAATGATATCTAGTCCAAATTTATGGAAAATGGATAGTTCAGAAGTTATTATGGTATTTTATTATATATATATTTTTTTAATATTGGATGTTTATAGGAAAAGTTGGTGCAAAACTGTTTTCAGCACTCTTACCTGATCCAGCAGGCCATCCTTAGTGTTAAACCCTAAAGTAATGCAGAAGTGTAGAATATATTGCAATACAATTCAGTTTGAATACACAATGTGTATACTGAAGCTCATCTGGTCTTCCAAGGTCACTGCTTCCACTTTTTATCACAGCTCTATACTTAGAGTGGCCAGAGGTGCTTAACTTCCAATTAGCTGGCTTGAGCTGATTAGAGACCAGTCCCACACTCTGCCTTCAACTGCATCAAAGTCTGAGATTAACAGCCATAAGGGAATATAGATCAGCCCTAAGTGTGTCACTGAAGCATGCAGACCCCCACACACCTCTTACCTCCACTAGCCCAGAAACTGAGCCTGTAAGGGGTTTAAAAGGGATCCCTAGAGCCGGGACGTTACCTGGTTGAAGAAGGGCAGCGAGTGTCAGGCCTGAGGTGAACATGCTGTGTTTGGGTGTGGAGAGAGGATCAGTGGCGGTCGCAAATGAGGGAACCCCGGAGAGAATCTGTGCACCTGTGGATGGTTTGCCCATCTTTTTTCACAATATACAGTGAATACTGGGCAAATCCATTCGATTCATGTCAGTGGTCAAACCAGAGTGTTTGGTTCCACGGGTGATGATTTAACTCCTTTTTTAAGTTGTATGTTTTATCTACTATAATTAATGCATTATAATTATTACGGTCATGAATATACTAGAAATATTAGGGATTTTCTAAATAGTTATTTTTAGGCCTGGACAAGTCTTCGAAATTAATACAGTTTTAATTATTGGGTAAATGACTCTTGTGAATATATATTTTTCTAGTTATGTTGAGATCTAACTCTTGTGTTGAGCTTTGTAGAGTAAAAATTGCTTGAAATGTATGATGGAGATGTTCAATTTGATTTATTTATTTATGCTATGAATCCATTTACAAAATGATTTGAACATTTTTGATGAATTGGTGTGAATCAAAATGATTTTTGACCATCAGTATCCAGTTACCACAAATAACTGAAAAAGGGATGGAAGAGTCATGGTAATGCATTACTCTTTATTATTGCAAAAATTAATGCAAAATAAGTGAGAACCCTATTAGAATAAAATCTGAGATTATGGATTATCAGTCTATTGCTTGTAATTTCATCATATCGCTGATTGAATGTTAAGATGAAGGTTTTTCTAATTCAACTCCATTCAGTTCATAAAGAAAAAAACTAATTTGAATGCTTCTGATTATATAAAGCCGTTCATTTCATTTAATGTTATAGACTTTTTACTCATCAGAATATGCGTAAAACATTACTGATTCGGGTTAAGGCAAGATCTATAAGTCAAGTTGTGATTCTTTGGCTTTGCATAAGCAGGTTAAGTGAGGTTGATACCATAGGCTCAAAACACACACAGATGTCGTCACTGGTGCTGATTTCCAGATAGCACACACACCTACACAATTTAAAATATATATTTTCCATCACAGATGCGGGCTGCGTATTGTCAAAGTTCTCACAGCTCAAGCATGCACATGTATGCTCACACCCCTTCTTTTCTCTGTCTCAGCCTGTGCAACTCTCGCTAAAACACACAGACACCTCTTTTTCCAAACACACATTTACACACACCCTTTTTCAGTTGTCCAAAACCAGCTGTGCTGGAAGGCTTCTCGCCTTTGTGTGGGAACAGCTGGCTGGAGAGCCATAGTCACACACTGCGCATTTTAGACGGCCCTCACACACACATACACAACACCATCTCAAATGGCCCATTGTGTGCTAATAATGAGACTTGTGTATTGCTGTGAAGCTTAAATGGGATTCCATTTTGGCCTACGCAGTGCTAACAGGGTGAAAACTGTGTGTCTGGAGGACAACTGGCCTGTTGAAGCTGTTATTTTCCTTTGAGTCTTTGCAAGTGATGGAGCTTCCTCTGGCAGTGTTTCTTCAGTATTTAGGTTAACGTTCTGAACTGGATGAAAGGGTTAACGCTGGTCAACTGAACCCTGCCCATAGCATCTTTACTGTGAAATCCAAACCATAGAAATTTGACTCTTTAACCTCTAGAGTGGATTATTTGGGTCATTAGTCACTAATGTGTTTATCTGAAGATTTTTACAGCTTGTTTTCCTGTTGTAAATGAAGAAAATTAGGGTTATTTTGAGGGAGTATACTGTAATTACTATGTGCATTTTGATCACATTGCTATTTTTGAAATTTTGTACTGTTCCAAAACTGAGGGTCTGTAAGATTTTTTTTAAAAATGTTTTGAAAACTCTCTTATGCTCACCAAGGCAGAGTTTTTGATAAAAAAATCAGTAATAGTTGTTTTAATTGTGATGCTGCACAATATTACTGATTTTAGATCAAAACATTTTTGTACAATTTTCAAAGTCTGTCACTTTTAAATTATTTATTGTGTCTTAAACGACTGACCCTAAACTTTTGAATGGTAGTAGTGTTGATATTAATAATTACACAATGAAATAGAATAATTAAAATGTTTTATTTATTTTAAATAACAAAACAGTGTCTATTTTTCCACTGCAAAAAATTTGGTGACGAGAATATAGTATTGATACTATTTATATTTTTAGTTAATATAACAATATAAATAGTTTGTTTTTCATGAATTACGCAATAATATAATATTACATATCAAATGTATTTATAATAACATAACATAAATATTATAAATGGTCTATATGGATAATACTGGTTTGGAATGGTAGCTATAGCTGGCTATGCTTATAGTATGTAATCTATTGTAAGCTTAAGTCTTAAGTCTCGACTTGTTAGTATGACTTATTTTTTATGTAACTGAATATCCTAGCTTATTTAGAAGGATTTGCCTTTTGCCCTAAAGAAAACTGAATCACCAAAACTTTACTTCTTCATCAGTGACCCTTTTTTGTCTCCTTCCCAAGCTCATTTCTCTACATCTACACCCATACCAACTATCAATGGGCAACATGACATCATGACTTTTGAGTAAACACATTACATAAACATTTAATTATCTATACGCATTTTGAGCTATGCGCGTGTATGTACATGCTGTTAAATGTCTGAGCGAAATGAAGCATAACGTAGATCTACATCTGGGGAGCGATATTTTTTTCCTAGGATGGTAGTTAAAGACTCATAAATGGTATTAACCCCAGTGACGGGTAGGTTTAGGGACGGGGTTGGGTAGGTTATATATTTATATATACAGTAATGTAATGTTAAGTCAACGGCATTCATAAACACGCTGAAAAGCGATTATGCGTGTTGATAGCACGCCAAAAATGCAAATACGTATTGGCGTGTCATACATACGCCATTTCATGAGATCAGTCTGCAATGGGAAAATCCAATATAGTCCACAACACTGGCTTGAACCACAAGAACAAAAAGAGCTGAGATTGGGTGGAACGGATGGGGAAGGCGTGTGCATATTTGTGGTTGACTGATTGGAGGCTGACTGGCCTGGCCTCGGTCAGTGAAATCCAGTGTGCCTGTGGGTGTGGTCAGTGATTTGGCCTTTTCAATTGGTGTTTTGCCTTTGGGTGTCACCATATTTTCTCTCTACTTTGTGAGAAAGTCAAAGTTCGGAAATGCAGAAGAGCACATTAATTACTGTAGTGTGTTGCGAACTTTTGACTGATAGTGAAAAGCAAATTGTTAACATAGCTGAAGAATATATATCACTCGTTTCACTCACATAATCTCCCTTAGTGCTAAAGGTGATAATTTCCTGTGTTTTTTTTTTGAGGCCTGTGGTTAACATAGTTGGCCATTTTCCAGTGCTTCTTATGTTCACATTCATTTAAGCAGCTGTAAGCAAAAGTGATCTAGGTCATGTGCTTTTAAGTTGGTCAGTGTAGCCCTGAAGATTTCATTTCATATTTCTCTTTAGCCTTGCAGTTCAGGAGTTACAGCTGCTGCTGCTGTCAGTCAGGAGAGCTTCACACAGATGACTGCAGCCAAGTTCTCATGACAGGAAATGACTTCACAGCATTTAAATCCTCTGAGGAGAGCTACATATCCTCTGAGATGTAAACTTTGAACCCATAAAGACATTAAAAGGCAAACAAACGCAACAGCTCTCTGTGTATGTTTCGTTCTGGATGTTATAATGCTGTTATAATGTTTTAACTAACTACACTTCTTTGGTCAACTGGCTTCATCAGAAAGTTAATATGATTGTCTAAAGTGATCTAAAAAGTTAATTTACTAGGAAACTTGCAATGGAAAAATTATTGTTGACAAAGAGTTCCTCATTACAAATGACACATCAGTGCAGCTATTGCTAACATACATTGGCTGAGACTTGAGGATCCGTTTTCTGATATCTTTGCTGGTAGTAGGAGAGAGGCCAAAGTTTAAGATTTAGCCTCAGCGTGAGAAACCAAGTAGGCAAAACAAGACAAAACAAACAAGTGGAAAAGAGCCATATCCCAGAGAGAAATGTCCTGCAGGATGTCATTTCATGCAACTATAACCCCAGAGGGCCTATTAACTTAAAATTGTTATTTGGTAGGCTGGAAGTTCACAGTGGCTAATGACAAAATGTTAGCAAAATTATACTAATGGGCTTTTCACGCTATTCTTAACATTGTCTTAACATGCAGATTACGTCCACTTTTAACCCAGGCTTAAGCAACATTTCACACTGGTAATGTTAAAAGAGGGTTAGCACCGTTTTTAACCCTGGGTAAGAGGCACTGCAAAGCCTAGAGCTAATTGGATGAACATTAGGTTTGTTTACATGCACTGATTCTCATCAATGAATACAATCCAGTGTTAGATTCAGAAAGATCTGTTTATATGAACTAAATCTTCCAATTCAAATCACAATTCATTTAAATGTGCATTTCTTCTATTCCGAACACAATAGCATACACAATGCCAAGAACTGGAGAAAAGCTCTAGAGGTACTGTCACCGGAGCTACCGTGAATTTTTGCCTTAATGACATATTTATCAGAAGATTTTTTTTATTATTATAGTTATTAAATATTCAGTTCATAAGACAAATTTGGAAGATTACATGCTTTAAAGACATACAATGTGATGGTACTGCGCATGAGCGCAAGGTACTTTTGAATCCGAATGAGAAAATAGTAGGGTACAAGCATTTGTGTACTTTTTTTTTACTGTTGATTGTATTATTTCAGGTCTACACCACCCCTTTTAATCAGATGGAAATATCAGTCAAACTGGATTATTTCAAACATGTAAATAAAACAACAACAACAAAAAAATGGTTACAACCTGCATGACTCACTTCTGTGGAAGATATGAAGAGTTCAGATGCAAAAGCCTCTAAATGCCATTTGAAATTTTCTTCTAAAATGACCATTTTTATCAAGCTTGTATATTTAAGTTCAGTAATTTCACTTAAATGACAATTAATAGGTAATCTTCATTGCCATTTAAGTGAAATTACTGAACTTAAATATACAAGCTTGATAAAAATGATCATTTAGAAGAAAATTTCAAATGGCACTTAGAGGCTTTTGCATCTGAACTCTTCATATTTAGAAACAAGCAGAAAAAAAGCAGTTTTTCACATGCGAAAATGTCTTTATAAACATTTGGGCTGGAGTGAATCAAGCTGCAAACATGCTTGGCGTATTAATGTGCTTTAGATGAGCATCTCATTATCCGGCTCCATGTGGCTAGTTCCTCTGTTTACATTTCATTTGACATTATAAAGCCATTAGTTCACATTAATTATTTAAGGTATTTTCAGGGGAAAGACTTCAAATTTATAGCCTATCCTCCAAAGACCATAGTCATTTCCCATGACTCACGTCCCCTGCCACTGAAAAAAATGTACTTCCGTTATCCCTCCTGCAGTCGTATCGCCACATTATACATGTCTCGTGTCTGCCGGTGGTTTTGAGTGCTTTGAGAACAAGACCAGCTCGATTGTGAAATTATTAGCAATTACTAAGCCCAAGTAGTTTGCACTTCTCAGAGCAATAAAGCGATAATTTTCCTGGCGGTCCTTTTGCTGTGGGGTTTTCGGGGGTCTCTGAAGCATGGCAGATATTAACATGCAAGGCGTTTGTCACTGTAATTACAGACTCATTAGTTTTTTCGTACTCTTTCTTGTGTCCTCTATCTTTCTGAAGATTCCATCTCCCTCAATTATTCCCATCTGGGTTCATTTTCAACACTCACGCTTCATTACCGGGAAACAAAGTGCTCACTGTACTCTCCTCCCTCCTCTTCTCTTTGCTCCTCCCTCGCTCCCTTGCTCTTTCACATCTTCTGCTGCCAGCCCGCCACCATCGCTCACACTTACACTGACGACTGGCACACACACACACACGCCTGCCGCGCTGCTCTGCCCTGGCACCTGTCACGGGCTAGGCGGCACTTGGCAACCCTGAAAATGTGTTTGAAGGGTCTTTCTGGCATGTGGTTGTATATTTACTACACGCTTATTCCTGCAGTGCTACTTAAGTGTTTAATTGAAGTGCTTACACTACCATTCGGAAGTCTGCGTGGTAACGACTGTAATATTTTTTGGGGAAAAAAAGTATCTTATGCTCACCAATACTATTTAGCAGTCTATGTATTTGAATGTGTTGTAAAATGTAATTTATTCAAAGCATCTTTACTCCTGTCTTCAGTGTCACATAATCCTTCAGAAATCATTCTTCATTCAACCCTTTGAAACTGTGAAACATTTTTTCTGGATTTTTTTTTATTAATAGAGTTAAGAAAACATTTATTTGAAAAAGATATCTTTCGTGATATATCTTTTGAGCAATTGAATGCTTCCTTGCTTGGCATGGTATGAAAGTGAGCAAAACAAGCAATTACACCTTTTTTTATTTATTAGTTTGCTTTATACATTAAGTAAGCAATAAGGTACGAGAGGCTGTGCTGTATCGTGAATAAGTAACGGCTCAAGGGCGTTGTTAGGCACGACGTGAAGCGGAGTGCCTGCAACCCCTTGAGCCGTTACTTATTCACGATACAGCACTTGCCTCTAGTATCTTATTGCTTTTATAAAACGGTTGCCACACAATATTTAAGTAAAAAACAATGTTCATGCAACTTTCTTGAAGTAAAATCACTAAAAGCTTACCTTCCGCTGGAAAAAATAGTCCCCGAGTGTGAACAGCAACAACGTTCCAATGTGTAAAATGCATGAAAGCTCAAATAAAAACAACACAGAACCGCAGTGTTGTGCAGCGATCAATAGAACCGTTGGGTGAAGCGGTCGTAGCCGTGTTTTATCGTGAATAAAGCACAGCTCTTGACCAATCAGAATCAAGGATTGAAACTAACCGTTTTATAATCAAAAGTAAACTACCCCAATGAAAAATCCATAATGGGAAGCTGGAGTGATTGAGAACAGCATGACGATGCTTGTCCACCAGCTCTAACCAGCATAAACCAGCCTGGACCAACTTGGAATTCATGCTGGATTATGCTGGATTTTGCTGATTCCTACAAGGTAGTCAAGTCACCTTTATTTTTATGGAGCTTTATACAGTTATACAGTTATACAGATTATTTCAAAGCTGATTCACAATAATAAACAGGAAAGTAACAGAATTAAATATGCAAACTTCATAAAATATAATGACAATAATGCCGTTTTTCAGTTTGAGTCAGATCAATGTTGATTCAGTTCAGTTCAAAAGCGGTTTTCGATGTTGCAAACTTCATCATTTTTGAAAAAAATAAAAATTCAGATGAAGAGAGGTGTGTGCTCAATTCAGCTCAAGTTTTGTCCTTAACCGATTCAGTCAGTGCAGTTAAATCAGTATTATATGATATATAATAGTGTCAATACAAAATTGAAATCAACATACTAATGTTTTTTAAAATATTACAAATATGCCCAGGGTTGGGTATTGTTTGAATTTGAACAATTCTGATTCCGATTTCGATTCCTTGTTTCTATTCCGGTTCCTAACGTTTCTCGATTCCGATTCTTTTAAGAGGCAGGGTCAAAAAAGTTTAGCTAACCTTGCTAACCAATGGTCTTTCTGAAGGAAATACTCCTTCTGTCACAAATACTCCTTATGTCACAAATTTTGTATTTTGCCGAGATTTCGTTATTTTTAGAAAAGTAAAGCCACACTTTGGACCGCCGACGTAAGCTACTCATGTTCGACTCGTGCGGTTATGCCAACACTTCCGGTAGACGCTTCTTTGTTGGTGTTGTTCAGCGGCTTCTTCTTCCGGTCGCGGACTGTGAATATCGAAACTAGGAATCGAAATTTTAACTTTTGAACGATTCCGGAAAAACGAAAAGTTTTGTCCCGTTCCAATCGATACTTGATTCTCGATACCCAACCCTAATTCCCATTATTATAACATAATGCTGTGGCACAAACTCAAATTCCATTAATGCTCTGAAGTGCAGCAGTTGTTTCCTAGTCTATTTCATATATCAATTGAAAATGTACATAGCCACTATCAATAGCTATGTTTCCATCCAAAGTTGTGAATTTAGCTTGCGCGCAAAATTGGAATATCGCATAAAACACACTCGAATGAAGCAGCGTTTCCATCCAGTGAGCCGAAGAGAACAAAGTCATCACTTCCTGATAAACTGATGCTAAATATCACTAAGAAAATGGAATTTGCTGCAGTAGGAGAAGCCACTGTAGAAATTAATTTCATAATTTCAGTTCTGGAAGGCAATTACACTGAACCACTTTGACAACAGACTTTGCTTAGACATATCAGAAAGACTAAAACAGCATTTCAGATGAGATCTGTCCACTGGTTTCTCCAGTAATACAGTCCTATTGCAAAGTGCGCATCAGGGAATTGATTCGTTAAATGTTTGTCCATCGTAAGTTATGCACGTTTCTTACCGGTAAAAAAGTTTATCCGACTCAGCTGAGGGCATGCGTTTTTATGCGCGTTTTAGAATTTATGCGCATTTTAATGTTTGCTACTAGTTTTGCTAGTTTGCTACTACTACTGTTAAACTATATGAAGTCAATATTGGGTTTCCCGCAAAATGCTTTAGACTGAATGCAAAACTGGTGTGATGCCACACTATCACATGCAAAGTTGTAATGGATTTCTTTTTCTTAAACTTATCCATAATATCAATAGATCATCTCTCTTTTTTTCTTCAGGTCTGCCTTTTCTCACCCTGACAGTGTTTTGAATGCTGTTGGTGGTCAGCTCTGTTGTACAGTATACATACTTGTCTCTGTGTACAAACAGGAGCTCTTGCTTTTGACACTCATCTAGGCCATCTTTTGGCTGTTACTGTATGATCGGTTTTGACGTGAAAGGGGAACCAAAAGAAGAAGCTGTCTTAATTGATTCCTGGTTAGCTCTTAATGAGCTTCTGAAATCTGCACGAGGGTCCTGTTGCCATGGCAACATTAGCCGCACTATAAGGCAGAAGGGCAAAGCATGAGAAGGTCTGGATTATGTCCCTTGGGAAAAATGTAAAGAGAGAAAAGTATGAAGGTAATATGATTCCATAAAGATTTGCATGCGCAGGGTAAGATTTGTGAAAGTGTACATAAGATTGCAAGCGTAAATAAAATTTGCGTGTGCAAGAGAAGATTTGTAAAGGTGTAAATCACCTTTCAAGTGTTAGAAAAAAAATTGCAGCATTTTACTGTTATTTGTAAGTGTGTTTGACACGTTTTTTTTATTATTATTTTTGTGCGAAAAAAAAAACATGCCAAAAGTGTAAGCACAGAAAAATTCAAGTCAGAAGAATACAAATCATATTTATTTTGCGTAAGCATGAAGCTGCAGTTTCACAATATATGCATTGCACTTACGAATAACAGTAAAATGCTGCAAATATTTTTTCTTACACTTGAAAGGCGATTTACACCTTTACAAATGTTCTCTTACACATGCAAATTTTATTTACGCTTGCAATCTTATGTACACTTTCACAAATCTTACCCTGCACATGCGATTCTTTATGGCATCATATTACCTTAATAAAAAAAGTGATCAACAAAGTATTTTCATTGCGTGTCTTGTTTTGTCTGAATAGACAGCATCTTTTGATTTACACAAACAAAATATGATGCATGAAAGTACAGTTAGTTTAATATGGTGTCATCGATTATCAGAAACCAAACACTAAATAAATGCATCCGTCCTTCACAGGCTCATTTTCACATGTCAAATTAAACTCGTCTTGTTTTCAAGTTATATGATCGATAAAGGTTAAAATGGACGTTTAATCTGTCTCATGCTTTGTTTCTCTACCTCATTCATTTCACAATATATTTAATGCTAAATCCCATTGCAGAGTTAATTTGAATGACAGTATATTCCCCCACTTGAAATCCTCAGTCACACCCATCTCTCCTTTCTTTCTCCTTTCCTCCCTAAGCACCTCCTTTTTTATCTTCATCCCTATTCTTTCTTTTATTCCTGCCCTGCATAATCCAGCCTCGGTTTCACTCACATCTTCCCCAAAAGATGCACTGCTCAGTATCATGTGCTAGATATGGCACCACATCCAGACAGTTTGCCTCTCTGCGTTCATGTGTAAATGATTCAGTGTCCTGGTGTCTGGTTGTTTGAGGCTAAACTGAAGTCAAGAGGCCAGAGCATCTCTTCCAGCTTGTTAACCCCCCATATTCAATTTCATACTTCACTGCATGGAGACACACAGCAAGCTGGAACAGTCCATTACAGAGGTCATGTGACTGGAGTATATCCTCTCTGCTGTGCCTTTGGACATTTTAGCTTAAAATAGAGATTTAAAACAGAAATTTAAAAATAGAGAATTAAAACACCTGTTTAATTTCTCATTAATGCAATTATCTAATCAACCAATCACATGGCAGTTGCTTCGATGCATTTAGATGTGTCGTCCTGGTCAAGACAATCTCCTGAACTCTAAACTGAATGTCAGAATGGGAAAGAAAGGTGATTTAAACAATTTTGAGTGTGGCATTGTTGTTGGTGCCAGGCGGGCCGGTCTGAGTATTTCACGATCTGCTCAGTTACTGGGATGTTTTTACGCACAACCATTTGTAGGGTTTACAAAGAATGGTGTGAAAAGGCAAAAACATCCAGTATGCGGCAGTTCTGTGGGCGAAAATGCCTTGTTGATGCAAGAGGTCAGAGGAGAATGGGCCGACTGATTCAAGCTGATAGAAGAGCGACTTTGACTGAAATAACCACTCGTTACAACCGAGGTATGCACCAAAGCATTTGTGAAGCCACAACACGCACAACCTTGAGGTGGATGGGCTGTAACAGCAGAAGACCCCACCGGGTTTCACTCATCTCCATTACAAATAGGAAAAAAAGGCTACAATTAGTAAGAGCTCACCAAAATTGGACAGTTAAAGACTGGAAAAATGTTGCCTGGTCTGATGAGTCTCGATTTCTGTTGAGACATTCAGATGGTCGAGTCAGAATTTGGCGTAAACAGAATGAGAACATGGATCCATCATGCCTTGTTACCACTGTGCAGGCTGTTGGTGGTGGTGTAATGGTGTGGGGGATGTTTGCTTGCACACTTTAGGCCCCTTAGTGCCAATTGGGCATCGTTTAAATGCCATGGCCTACCTGAGAATTGTTTCTGACCATGTCCATCCCTTTATGGCCACCATGTACTCATCCTCTGATGGCTACTTCCAGCAGGATAATGCACCATGTCACAAAGCTCGAATCATTTTAAATTGGTTTCTTGAACATGACAATGAGTTCACTGTACTAAAATGTCCCCGACAGTCACCAGATCTTAATAGAGCATCTTTGGGATGTGGTGGAACGGGAGCTTCGTGCCCTGGATGTGCATCCCACAAATCTCCATTAACTGCAGGATGCTTTCATATCAGTATGGGCCAACATTTTTAAAGAATGCTTTCAGCACCTTGTTGAATCAATGGCACGTAGAATTAAGGCAGTTCTGAAGACGAAAGGAGGTCAAACACAGTATTAATATGGTGTTCCTAATAATCCTTTAAGTGAGTGTATATACATATGATTTTAAGTATTTATCAGTAAAGTGAAGCTGGGAAAAAAGACAATGACATGTTTGTGTTTATGTTGAGTTTTCCTTGTGTGTGTGTTTTTTTCTTTTCTTTTGAAGACTGTCTTAATTGTTTGGCTCCTCATTAAAATGGCAGGCAACCTACAAATGTTCATGTGGTTACTAAAGTCAACATTGTTTAATCTTACTGAACAACCCTGAGAACATTAGGTTACACTGAAGAAAGTCATTTTTAATGGTTAGATCATGAAATCGCTTGACACTTTTTGTATTGTGTATGGTCAACATGTCTTAGTTTATTGTATGAGATTAACCGCTGTCGTCCATTTGGGTGAAGCATTTTATACATCGTAATTTGTACAACTAGGCAGCAGTAAACCTGACATGAGCCTCTGTTTTTTTTCCAGGACAGTGACATTCAGAAGAAGATCGACTATGAGATCCGCATGCGTGAGGGTGCGTGTAAGCTGCTGGCTGCATGTTCTCAGAGGGACCAAGCGCTGGAGGCCTCCAAGAGCCTCCTCACCTGCAACGCCCGCATCATGGCCTACATGTCTGAGCTGCAACGTATGAAGGAGGCGCAGGTCATGCAGCGGATCGCACGCAGGTCAGAGCTCACTTATGATGAATGTGCTTTTAAAGGGCAATTCCACCTCTGGAAAGATGAATGTGTATTTAAAATGGGTCATTTATGTAGAAGAAATGTGAAATTATTTTTTAATTTGGAGCTTTCTAGACTGAGAAAAGACAGAAAATGTATTTTTGGCTTATGTGAATGAAAAACATCAACTCCCAGAATTCATTTGCTTCGCTGCCCTCAGGAGGCCACGCCTGGACCGCTAACCTCGCAGTATGTAAACAACAGTCTACTAGTGATTCTCCCGTGATGAGTACTGTCCGAAAATGTGTTTTCCGAGATCGCCCAAAATGTCCGCGATTTAGCTTTTGCGGTTCTACAGTCGTCATTCATCATGTTTACTGTGGCAAGCGGAACGAGTGCGAGCTGTATGTATAACGGCGAGACAAGCCAGGTTTACTGTATCGACCGGGATGAGTGCCGGCTGTCTGCAGAACGCGCGAGGCCGGTGGCGTCATTACCGATGAAGCGGCACCTGAAGACGTAAGTTACCGGTCTCGTATCTCTCACGGAGGAGCAGGAATTTTCTTAGCAATGTTAAAACGCATCAACCGATCACTTGTTTGGCGTCCATGTAAACACAACAGTCAGATTCACCAATCATAAGGAATTGAGTTAGATCTGAAACAAAAGCTGTAACTTACATGTAAACAATGAATGGCGACGTCAGAAATTAAAAGCTGAATCCCGGACATCGACGGCCGGACATGTCCAGGAAAAGAGGACGGTAACCCCTACTACTCAGCTTTCTCCACAGAACAAGAGCCTGCTAGCTTAGCATCCAAAAAAGATGTGTAATGTTAATCCCAATCCTCCATAACGCATCCGTCCAGCGTATTCAGTAGTTTCGTCCACATTTTCAAAACGTTTCTGCCAGTGAAATCAAACGCATTGGCACTGATCTGTGATAGGTCTGTTAGCGCAATAGGTCCAACCCCCTGATTGGCGGGTTTGAAAGGGTGGGGACTCGGGCTTGTAGTTTTTTACTGAAATCGCCCTCTCTTACACTTCCGCCAACAATGACGTAGAATGACGATTTTTGCGCCATTGTTGGAGGAAGTGAAAAGGTAAATAGCAGATTTCTCTCGTCCTCAGGGGAAAATGATAAAGTGTTGCATGACCATTCAATAGTATAACTGGGTTTCTAACAATGGAAAGCTTAATGCAAATGGGTGGAGTTGCCCTTTAAAGTTGTGAAGTTAGTTTACACAGTTGATGAAGGTATAGAGAGAATTGAACTTTTAAGCTCACATGTAGTCATTTTATAGCTTCATTTATTGATTCTAAAGTGTATTTTTATTATCTTTATATACTTATTAATTTAAAATCTGCATAATAATAATTGATGAACTGAAATTGTACATGTGAGATCGTTTAAGGGTATAATAATTACATAAATAATTTCTTAATCATACAAATTTATTATTCTAAATAAATTACTAAAAGCCAGAAGATTTTGTCTTTAAAGATGCCATCTGGAACTAAAAATCAAAACATATTCCATTTTCCATAACAGATGGGGGCAGTATACCTCCAGAAAGTGAGTTGTGCCACGGCCGCATGCACTCTCACGTCTTTAAACAACACAAGCGAGCGCTGTTTTGCTCTTTTTCTCACGCATATTATTCAAATCATTTGACACGATAGTAAAAGGTTGGAAAACCGCAGTTTCACTTGGAGCATTTGGAGATTTTTAGAGATCAGAGACTCAATGAACAACATCTCAACACTAAATGATGAAGACCGTCTCATAGACGCCTGTCTCAAAAACAAGCTAATGCATTTTGACGATATAGGAAAATTAAACCCTGGGCTATTATTTTAAGTTTACGGTATTTGTTTTGTTCATATTACACTTTTATTGTTAGTTTGAATTAATTTGACAGAGAGCATTTACTGATGTTGATCAAGCTAGCGCCATTCAGAGCTGCCAACTCTCACGAATTCACCATGAGACACACGCAAATGACACTTAGCAAGCAGGTTAGTTAAGCTCTCAGATTCTGTCAATTTTATTACGCAATTCAAACAATAAATACCATTTTGGCGCTTGTACATGTTACACCACAGATCCCTAGTGCACGTGAACCGATCATCTCTATTAGCTAATGGAAAAAGAACATGAACACTGTTGAAAGATACAGTATGCTACAACTTACCAAAATGTATTCCTCATGCATAATGTCGACCAATCATTTTTTGAACTCTTCCCTGACTGTAATAGTGGGCTGTACTTTCCACACGACTGACATCAGGTTCAAGTACACACACAAGCCGCGCGAGTTACTCGTCTATTGCAGTTTGGCTGGTGTTTATGTTGCCCGCCCGCATACCGCCTCCCATGGCCGAAACTGGTATTACGACACCTGATGGGCCGGGGCTAGTAATTTAGCATGCTAATTTAGGTTTATATCTCGGCAGCAATATAACTTGTCAGTTTTTTAATGACATCATTGCACTTATTTCTTCTCATTCTTTTGATGCGTGTAGCTCATTTTCGGTATATTTTTACCTCAATTATTACATATGCCACCTTAATAATAATTTGCTATGTAGTGACCTTTAATTTGGAGTAGAAACAGGTGGAGTGACTTTGCTGATTAGTCAAAGCTGATTAGTCCAAGCTAGGTTTGCAACCTCTTAAATGGAACATAACCTGCCCTGGACCAGGTTAGCCATGGAGTGTAAGGTACTATGGCAATGAACACTGCTAAAAGCTAAACCAACTTCATCGTGCCTAAAACTAAACTGAAACATACTAGCCACCTAAACCGGCTTCATGGTATAGGCCCGGTGTTTTCCTGGAAGTTTTAGATTAAGCATGTTCCATGTCAACCTTTATCGCTCATTGTGACTAACTATGCCACTTCCACATGCTTAGTGGCTGGAGCAATTTTTAATTTTGAACAAACAAATGTCACATAGTGCACCTTTAATAAAGTTTGGTTGAACTAAATTAGATGTACAATGTTTGGTTGGCTTTTTGTGGTGTTTTATAAAACGTAAATCAGATAATTGGCCAGTTTTTTTTAGGTTAAGCATTTTAAATTATACTGTCAGCACCAGTAAATATGAAGTTTTATCAAAATATGCATAGCCGATAACTACACTTTGACCATAAGTACTTCAACAAATCTCATGCTTATACACTGTCTTACTAAAAATAGCTGAATGTATTGACTCAAAGTAGAAATAATCAGACAGCCACAAAGCACATGACTGCAGAAAATAGTGTTGAGGTCAGAAAGAGTTTAATGTGGTGAGTGTTGTCCATTTTACAGGGGTAATCCCAGCCTTTTTATCTGGATTGTCACTGTAAAGCTAGTGCTAAAGTGTTAAATGTCAATTTAAGACAATTACTCACAATGTTGTCTTTTTAGTCACATGGTTGGCTCCAGACACACCATATACACAAGAAAATTAAGCTATGTCTAGAACATTTTTAAAGCTGAAGTGTGTAATGTTTAAAAAAAAAAAGGTTTTGTTTTTTTCAAATCCCAGTTTATGTAACTGTAATTAGAGCAATTAGTGCACTGGCCAATACGCATGTTTTCTTGTACTTATCTATGGATGTCAGTGATTTGCTTTATTTATTTGAGCATATCAGCCAACATGACACCACACATTGGCTAAATTAATTGTATTAATTGACCAATGGCAGACAGGAGAAGTGCTCAGGAAGTGGTTAGTATTTTTACAACTCCATTTGGTGACACACACTTCAGCTTTAATTATACCTGTTTTGAAGCACTTTACACATTGTGGTTTGTTTCTTATTGAGTGTTTGTGTTCAGGTCTTCTGATGCAGGTCCAATGGATGACCGAATCCCCATGTAAAGGCAAAGTAGCCATTTCAGGTATGTTCCCAGATAAGGATTCAGGCCGCCTTGACTGTTTTAAAGGGATACTCTGCCCCAAAATTCTCTCATCATTTACTCGTCCTCAAGTTGTTGCAAACCCCTATGAATTTCTTTCTTCTGCTGAACACAAAGGAAGATATTTTGAGGAATGATTGGAACCAAACAGTTGTCTGGCACACAACTGGTTTTTTTTTTTTTTTTTAACATTGATAATAATAATAAATGGTTCTTGAGCAGCAAATCATCATATTAAAATGATTTCTGAAGGATCATGTGACACTGGTGGTGTTTGAGGAGAGATTCCCCTGACATGATTGTAAAGCGCTTTGGGTGTACAGTAGTACATATGAAAAGCACCATATAAATGCCTCATTAATTAATTAATCAATTAATCAATTCATTCACTCACTCACTCACTCAAGACTGGAGGAATGATGCTTACATTTTGCTTTGCATCACAGGAATAAATTACATTTTAAAACATTAATATAGAAAACATGTATTTAAATTGTAATAATATTTCACAATAGGAATGTTTTAGTGTATTTTTTTTTTTTGTATTGTGTGTAAATCAAGCAAACCAGTCTGTTTATATGGGTGTCTGAGCACTAAATCACACCCCTGCTGTTTTATATATCAGCGCCTGTGTCTCAGTCTGCCGTGGGTCTTCTTTTACGAGTCGTCCTCCCTCCTCACTGTCTGGTTCTTTTAGATGGACCAACCCCCCTCTAAACACCCAGTGCTATTAACTCCCAGTTCAAACTCCTTGACTGCACCCATGGCAATGTGTGTTTGAGATCTACAGTGAGAGGCCTGTAGGGGTGATACTCAGTAAATGCTATAATTATTTTGTCATTATGTAGAGGACCTTATACCCTCACTTTACAGTCACATGCACGCTAATGTAAGCCACTTTCATATAGTCACTGACAGAATCTGCTGATTTAGAAGAAAAAGTATGTGCAATGGTTTTATTGGTAACTAAATGCATTATTAGATGAAATGTTTAATAAACTATGGAAGCTTGTTTCTGCCATAGAATGAAAAATATAAAAGGTAATTGCGACTTTTTATCTCACAATTCGGACTTTTTTTCTCACAATTGCGAGTTTACTTCTGAGATGGAAAGTCAGAATTGCGAGATATAAATTCAGAATTGCGTGATATAAAGTCAGAATTGCGTGATATAAAGTCAGAATTGCGTGATATAAAGTCGTAATTGCGAGATATAAAGTCAGAATTGCGAGTTATAAAGTCAGAATTCCTAGATATAAAGTCGCAATTGCGTGATATAAAGTCTCAATTGCGAGATATAAAGTCAGAATTGTGAGTTATAAAGTCAGAATTGCAAGATATAAAGTCAGAATTCCTAGATATAAAGTCGCAATTGCGTGTTATAAAGTCAGAAATGCATTATATAAAGTCAGAATTGTGAGATAGGGATGGGACGATAACCGGTTTCGCGATAAACCACGATAAAATATACTGACGGTTAGTATTATCGTTTAAAATGTAGTTATCATTAAAACCGTGTTTGATTATCGCGATTTTAATAACTCACTGTAATTCCTGTCGGCCAGTCTGACGCAGCCACGCGCTGCACGCAATGTTTACCATTCGAGAAGGAATGGCGGAAGGCAGTGACCATGCTTGGGAGATTCAGCCTTTTAAGAGGACCATAGTTAGGTGTGGTCATAGTTAGGCTTTTACAAAAGTCCTGAGGGAAACTTGATCGAGGATAGTACCCTGTCTGCAGAACAAAAAGTCACTGTCCAAAAGAAAAACTTAAAATCTGCCGAGTTGTCTTCTTGTATAACCATCACCCGCTGTTGTATAGAGAACGCAAGGCAAGTTAACTTTGACCTCAATACCAAAACTACGTCTGGGAATTGGGCATGAAATGTTGTTTTGAGTTTAAACATTTTATGTCACTCACTTGAAAAAGAAGTGAAGCTTCCGCAAAGAAAATTTTGCAGCAAGCGTTTTTGAGCCGACGAACGAACATCTTCAAATAAGATTATTATTAAGAGTGACGTTTTAAGGGATAGTAATGTATAGATACATCACGTATTACACCAATTCGATTTTTACCACATAATTACAGAGACATATTGAATTGATAATGAGTTTAGCTAATGTTTTAAATCTTACCCGTTTGTAAATTCATTTAGTAAAACAATCGTCCAGACAAGATGATCACACCAATATTATCAAACTCTCCCAGATAGCAAATTTGCTTTGGGCCAAATCTGGCTTAATTTCGGCTAAGATTTTGACCTGTAAGAAAGGTCTATGTTAATAAACTAACATTACAAAATAATCAATCTTACTTTATTTTCCGTTTGGGTGGCCTCAGGAAGATAAGCTGTTGTTCAGCAAGAGGCAACTTCCGATATTCTTCACTATAACGTTAATTTTCAATGAAAAAGAGAAATCAAGCATCAATTCTATTTCCTCTCTAACATAAAAACAAATAAAATCCAACCACACAACCCCCAAAAAATCGTATCTAGTAATGCGCTATAGATTAAAATTCATGTGTTAAGATAGTGAAAAACTATAAACTTACCTTGATCATGTATTAAAACTCCAAAAGATAAAACCAATATAGTGTGATTGTCGAAGTTAGAACAACTATTTGAATTTCATCGCAACTGTTGCTGAATAGCTGCTACGCAACTTCCGGATCCTTTGGTAGGCTGGATGGTGTCACTGTAGCCTGGTTTTGAGCGGAAGTGCGTAGGAGGGTGCAGCCAAGCTAGGTGTCACTGGGTGCATTCTGGGAAAAGTAGTCCTTTTGCAAAGCGGATTTAACACTGTAAATGAAGAGTTCAGATGCAAAAGCCTCTAAGTGTCATTTTTATCAAGCTTGTATATTTAAGTTCAGTAATTTCACTTAAATGGCAATGAAGATTACCTATTAATTGCCATTTAAGTGAAATTACTGAACTTAAATATACAAGCTTGATAAAAATGGTAATTTAGAAGAAAATTTCAAATAGCATTTAGAGGCTTTTGCATCTGAACTCTTCATATGTAAATCAACCTGAAATCAACTACTATTTCCATGATTCACTGCAAACTGCGTTATTGTCTCACCGCCTGCGCGTGTTTTGCTCACACTGCTCTAAAAACACGCAAATTTCCCGGAGACTTTTAAAAACAGAGCCACGTTTTATTTCTTAACCGATTTCAATGGTTTACGATGGAGAATATAAATAAAAAACAGAGGTGACATTACGTGGAGAATATGAATAAAAAAACAGTGCCAGAATTAAGCCAGAAGTGCCTTATGTAAGCCAGACTCAGCCCAGACTTTGTTGCTATCTGGGCTGTAAACAATAAATCAACTCTGATTTAATTTTCAAAACAATCAAAATCTGGAGACGCAAGACGGCCGGCAAGTTGTATTTGAATGAAACGAGCGCGTGTCCGTTGTGATATTGATGTTGATATCGCTGTGTGTGTAATAATGCGTTGCTATTGACGACGGGCATTATAAATAAGGAAATTCCATAGAATAGAATCTTTGTGCTGTTTTATTATGTTAGACATTTTAAGTTACTTAGAACTAGGGATGTGCACGAATATTCGAATTTTCGAATATTCGATATGTAATTATTATTCGAAAAATAAAATACTATTCGAATTTTGAATACGTTGCTTTGCTGACCGTAAATGCAGTGAGTCCATGATAAATCCTAAAGAACTAACTCGCAGTTACAATTAAATGCACTGGATGGCGCTGTGGAGTTTGTTAACAAGTTGTCTGTATTTGATCACATAATGTTGTCGTCTGTATCACGAAGTTTTGAATTAACGTTACTTGAAAAGGATCTTACTAAACAACGGAATTACTTTTGATCAAATTAATTAATTAATCTGAGTTATGATATCATCACCATGAGAAATCAAATGAAATCCAAACAGTCGAGTGAGGAAAGACAGCTGTTCATCATTGCATCACAACTGCAGGTAAGCGCAGCTGGACCCCGCGTGATCAAAGATGTTAACTTATCTAATACCAAAATGATTTTGAGACACTTATTTTAAGTTTCGCTGGGGAGACCGGTTTAAGAACAGAAAATGCAAAGTGCTGTTAGAAACACCGTTCTTCGAAACGTCTGTCAGCGCGCGTCTTTTCTCAGCTCGAACATAAGTGCTGGCGACGCCCCTGCATGTAACGTTAGATATTATTGTTTTTCTCAACATAAACGTGAAACAATATAAACACGATAGTCAGTCATTTGCTGACGTGTGTATAGGTGTACGTTCTGTACGATATCTGACGCAATCTTCTTTATTAGGGTTTTCTTCTGCTCGCGCTGCTTGAGCATGCTTTTAATAATGCTTTTTAATATATATATTTTGTTTACTCATAGGCCTACTGTTTAATGTTTTCAACTAAAAGAAAACTTTAATTACTATTGTAAGCTTGTTGTGTATTGCCTAATTGTAAGCTTGTCCAGAAATGGTGACAAAAACGTAAAAAAAAAACTTAAAAATAATGTCTTTTCCGTTAAACATAAATTTAAATAAACGAATATTTGAATATTCGATTTTTATGAGCCTGAATATTCGAATGCAATATTTTAGAAAAATGCCCATCCCTACTTAGAACTCCCCCTGCTGGTGGGTTTTGTATAACAGCCATTTAGTTTAGGTGATCTGTGTCTCTACTTGATGACATCATCAGTAAGCATCAGGGAAGTTATCCATGTAAGAGCTTAGGAAAAGCTCAGTCTTTCACCGGTCATCATCCTGACATTTGGGTCTTTGAAAGCATCATTGGTATGTAAAATAAACTTAATCATTTGAGGTCATTTGTTGAAATGTTTATATATATATATATTTTCACAGAACAGTAGATGGGTTCATACAGATAGTCTGTCTATGTTGGCCGCATGTGCTAGCTAACTTCCAGTGAGAAAAGTGTATATACATTGCATTTAGCTATGTTATGCTTACCAGTAGCTTACACTTTTGATTTAGTATCTGTAAATACTGTGTACAATTTGAGTTTATTTCCTGTGCTTTCCATTGTGGCAATTCAGAGACCTTATATGTTTGTTTTTCTTTTTGTCAGTTTTACCCTACTGCCAGTTGCTACATTAAAGGAAAGTCAAGTTTGGAACATCTTTGTCAGTGTAGTAATTGGGGATGGAGTTCATCTGCCTGTCAATTGGCTTTATGCACAGCTGCACTACTTCCTGAACTTAAGCCAGCTCCTTTGTTTCCTGTCTGCCATTATTGGACAAATTGATTAGTTCAGGTGTGCCTGACCTCAGTAGTCACGGCAACAATTATCAGACACACCTGAATTAATCAAGCTTGGCCAATAATGGCAGACAGGAAACAAAGGAGCTGGCTTAAGTTCAGGAAGTAGTGCAGCTCTGCATAAAGCCAATTCATGCAAGGCGTATGAAGAGGACAGAACAATCTTGCTTAAAAAACTGCCTGTAGCTGCTTGTTTATTTGTTGTTTGTTGGTTTTCATTTATAAAACTTGTTGAAATGTTTTCAGTGTGAGCATCAGTTCTTTTTGAACACTTTCATCTAATTTTAAGAAGACACTATAATCGTGATATGAAATGTTCATACCGTCCCATCCCTATTGTGAGATATAAAGTCAGAATTGAGAGATATAAAGTCAGAATTGTGAGCTATAAAGTCAGAATTGTGAGATATAAAGTAAGAATTGCGAGATTTAAACTATTCTGAGGGGGAAAAAGTTAGTATTTTTTTCCCTTAGAATTGGCCTGATAAGTCGCAATTACGAGTTTATGTCTCACAATTCTGAGAAAGATGTCAGAATTTCAACATATAAACTCGCAATTATGTGTTATAAAGTCAGAATTGCGAAAATTTAAACTCGCAATTGTGAGAAAAAAAGTCTGAATTGTGAGATAAAAAGTCGCACTTCTTTTTCTCCGAATTGCGACTTTATATCTCCCAATTCTGACATTATATCTCGCAATTCTGACTTTATATCTCGCAATTCTGACTTTATATCACGTAATTCTGTCTTTATATCACCCAATTGTGACATTATATCTCGCAATTCTGACTTTATATCTCGCAATTCTGACTTTATATCTCGCAATTCTGAATTTATATCTCGCAATTCTGACTTTATATCTCGCAATTCTGACTTTATATTCACAATTCTGACTTTATATCTCGCAATTCTGACTTTATATCTCACAATTTTGCTGACTTTATATCACGTAATTCTGACTTTATATCACGCAATTCTGACTTTATATCTCGCAATTCTGACTTTATATCACGCAATTCTGACTTTATATCTCGCAATTCTGACTTTATATCTCGCAATTCTGACTTTATATCACGTAATTCTGTCTTTATATCACCCAATTCTGACTTTATATCTCGCAATTCTGACTTTATATCTCGCAATTCTGACTTTATATCTCGCAATTCTGACTTTATATCACGTAATTCTGACTTTATATCACCCAATTCTGACTTTATATCTCGCAATTCTGACTTTATATCTCGCAATTCTGACTTTATATCTCGCAATTCTGACTTTATATCTCGCAATTCTGACTTCATATCTCGCAATTCTGACTTCATATCTCGCAATTCTGACTTCATATCTCGCAATTCTGACTTCATATCTCGCAATTCTGACTTTATATCTCGCAATTCTGACTTTATATCACGCAATTCTGACTTTATATCTCGCAATTCTGACTTTATATCTCGCAATTCTGACTTTATATCACGCAATTCTGACTTTATATCTCACAATTCTGACTTTATATCTCGCAATTCTGACTTTATATCTCGCAATTCTGAATTTATATCACGTAATTCTGACTTTATATCACCCAATTCTGACTTTATATCTCGCAATTCTGACTTTATATCTCACAATTCTGACTTTATATCTCGCAATTCTGACTTTATATCACGCAATTCTGACTTTATATCACGCAATTCTGACTTTATATCTACGCAATTCTGACTTTATATCTCGCAATTCTGACTTCATATCTCGCAATTCTGACTTCATATCTCGCAATTCTGACTTTATATCTCGCAATTCTGACTTTATATCACGCAATTCTGACTTTATATTACGCAATTCTGACTTTATATCTCGCAATTCTGACTTTATATCTAGCAATTTCTGACTTTATATCACGCAATTCTGACTTTATATCACGCAATTCTGACTTATATCACGCAATTCTGACTTTATATCACGCAATTCTGACTTTATATCACGCAATTCTGACTTTATATCTCGCAATTCTGACTTTATATCTCGCAATTCTGACTTTATATCTCGCAATTCTGACTTTATATCACGTAATTCTGTCTTTATATCACCCAATTCTGACTTTATATCTCGCAATTCTGACTTTATATCTTGCAATTCTGACTTTATATCACGTCAATTCTGACTTTATATCACGCAATTCTGACTTTATATCGCAATTCTGACTTTATATCGCAATTCTGACTTTATATCTCGCAATTCTGACTTTATATCTGCAATTCTGACTTCATATCTCGCAATTCTGACTTTATATCTCGCAATTCTGACTTCATATCTCGCAATTCTGACTTTATATCTCGCAATTCTGACTTATATCTCGCAATTCTGACTTTATATCTCGCAATTCTGACTTTATATCACGCAATTCTGACTTTATATCACGCAATTCTGACTTTATATCAGCAATTCTGACTTTATATCTCGCAATTCTGACTTTATATCATCGAATCAATTCTGACTTTATATCTCGCAATTCTGACTTTATATCTCGCAATTCTGACTTTATATCTCGCAATTCTGACTTTATATCTCGCAATTCTGACTTTATATCACGCAATTCTGACTTTATATCACGCAATTCTGACTTTATATCTCACAATTCTGACTTTATATCTCGCAATTCTGACTTTATATCTCGCAATTCTGACTTTATATCTCGCAATTCTGACTTTATATCTCGCAATTCTGACTTTATATCACGCAATTCTGACTTTATATCTCGCAATTCTGACTTTATATCTCGCAATTCTGACTTTATATCTCGCAATTCTGCAACTTCATATCTCGCAATTCTGACTTTATATCTCGCAATTCTGACTTTATATCTCGCAATTCTGACTTCATATCTCGCAATTCTGACTTTATATCTCGCAATTCTGACTTTATATCACGCAATTCTGACTTTATATCACCCAATTCTGACTTTATATCACCCAATTCTGACTTTATATCACGCAATTCTGACTTTATATCTCGCAATTCTGACTTTATATCTCGCAATTCTGACTTCATATCTCGCAATTCTGACTTTATATCTCGCAATTCTGACTTCATATCTCGCAATTCTGACTTTATGTCTACACAATTCTGACTTTATATCACGCAATTCTGACTTTATATCATCGCAATTCTGACTTTATATCACGCAATTCTGACTTTATATCACGCAATTCTGACTTTATATCTCGCAATTCTGACTTTATATCTCGCAATTCTGACTTTATATCGCGCAATTATGACTTTATATCTTCGCAATTCTGACTTTATATTCGCAATTCTGACTTTATATCTCGCAATTCTGACTTATATCACGCAATTCTGACTTTATATCACGTAATTCTGACTTTATATCACCCAATTACTGACTTTATATCTCGCAATTCTGACTTTATATCTCGCAATTCTGACTTTATATCTCGCAATTCAGACTTCATATCTCGCAATTCTGACTTCATATCTCACAATTCTGACTTTATATCTCGCAATTCTGACTTTATATTCATCTATTGCAATTCTGACTTTATATCTCGCAATTCTGACTTTATATCACGTAATTCTGACTTTATATCACCCAATTCTGACTTTATATCACCCAATTCTGACTTTATATCTCGCAATTCTGACTTTATATCTCGCAATTCTGACTTTATATCTCGCAATTCTGACTTCATATCTCGCAATTCTGACTTCATATCTCGCAATTCTGACTTTATATCACGCAATTCTGACTTCATATCTCGCAATTCTGACTTTGTCACACAATTCTGACTTTATATCACGCAATTCTGACTTTATATCATGCAATTCTGACTTTATATCACGCAATTCTGACTTTATATCACACAATTCGGACTTTATATCTCGCAATTCTGACTTTTTATCTCGCAATTCTGAGTTTATATCTCGCAATTATGACTTTATATCTCGCAATTATGACTTTATATCTCGCAATTCTGACTTTATATCTCGCAATTCTGAGTTTATATCTCGCAATTCTGAGTTTATATCTCGCAATTGTGACTTTATATCACGCAATTCTGACTTTATCTCGCAATTCCGACTTTATATCTCGCAATTCTGAGTTTACTTCTCGCAATTATGACTTTATACCTCGCAATTATGACTTTATATCTCGCAATTCTGAGTTTATATCTCGCAATTGCGACTTTATATCACGCAATTCTGACTTTTTATCTCGCAATTGCGACTTTATATATCGCAATTCTGAGTTTATATCTCGCAATTCTGACTTGATATCTCGCAATTGCGACTTTATATCACGCAATTCTGACTTTTTATCTCTCAATTGTGAGGAAAAAAAGTCAAACTTGTAAGATAAAAAGTCAAAATTATTCATTTTATTTTTTTATTCAGTGGCGGAAACAAGCTTCCATAATAAACAAACTCAAAAAGGGTGGGGCATTTGCAGAATGATGTCAATGAGGAGCATTCCTGTTCACTTTCTGCAGCTGCAGAATCTGTGTGGGATTTTTGTTCATGTGCCATTATTCCATCACACGAATGCATCCAGACTGTTATTTCAGTTCATCCCACGCACATACAATCTAATATTCCTACATGCAGCCTCTCTTTTGTTTTCTGCTGTCCATCATCTGCAGTCAGTACCCTATTAATTGTTCCCTAACAGCCTCTTCCTATTAATTTAATGAAGTTCTGCTGTAATTAACAAGCTTGATTACAAAGATCTTGATAGAGAGGCACATTCAGGTGGGCTTGAGCGATGAATGTGGTCTTGATGCGGTGGGTGGGCCAGTATGATAAAGGCAGCATGGCATAAAATACCAAATGTGTGTTTTCGAATATATTTTGCTGTTGATTGACATGGAGTTGACAGCCAGCAATGGTTGCTTGCAGCTATGAGTGACACTGTGTGTGTGTGTGTTATAACCTTGTGTGTTTCTCTCTGACCTCTGACTCCTCTGTGTTGCAGATCTCCGGATACCTCTTATGTGGAAAGACACAGAGTATTTAAGAATAAAGGAGGTAACATCTGTTTTTCCTCTTCTCTTTGATATGCTGGTTAAATAACACTGCATGTTGTTTAATAAGCCATTGAATATCAAACACAATAACAATAGGGAATACTGCTGTGGTGCATTGTGCATTCAGTATATACGTTACCACGAATAACGAAAAACACATTTATTTATGAAGCGTTCAGGCCCAGCAAAGCCCTCTGGGTAAACAGAATATTATTACTGGCATTGGAAACATTTTCCAGACAACAGTGACTAATGTAGTTTTGCCTAAGGTGCTTAGAGCAGCTGACAGAGGTGACATTATGTTGATAAATGTGACACAGTAACCCACATGCATGTGGTATTCTCTCTTGGGAAAGCTTTTATATGTGCTTTATCCTGTTAATAAGAACATATATTTTAAAAGCCATCAAAATGATTAAGGCAAGAACGTTTAGGACTGGTTGTGCCACAATTATGCTTGTTCTATCATTTGTACAGGGGAAAAAAATGACAGCGATACTAATTTTTCCCTAAGCAGGAAAAAGCAGGAGAGCACACACACAGGTGCAGAAATAAGTGTTTCCTGAATGAACAGTTGCTTTGCTTTGAGGGATTTACAGGCCAAACCTGCAGCTACATTAGGGATGTTCATTACAACAGGTTGGACTGATAAGTAGAAATCATGTAAAGCAAATGTCTTTGTTTCTTTCTTCAGAGCTGCATCGGTGTGCTGTGTTCTGCCTGCTGCAGTTGGGTGGTGAGATCTTTGACACAGACATGGTGATGGTGGACCGGACGCTGACAGACATTTGCTTTGACAACACAATTGTCTTGTGAGTGTGCATGTTTTGTTGCTTCAACTGTTTAACTGGACATTTATTTAACCCATAAGATGTTTAATCTTTATGCAACCTAATGTTCATAGTCTGTATAAACTGTACACGTGGATAAATAAAACTTTTGGTTGCACTTTAAATTAGGTGTTGTTAAGTACTATGCACTTACATAAAAACTTACATACAAAGTACTTATTGTGTTCTTGTTGTATTGCAAAACACATTTACTACTATTGAGGTGGGATATTGGTAAGGTTAGGGACAGGTTCACTGGTATGGTAGGTTTAAATGTGGGTTAAAGGGTTAGTTCACCCAAAACTTCTGTCATCCTTTACCCACACTTATATGGTTCCAAATCCGTAGGACTTTTGTTCATCTTCGGGAACACAAATTAAAATATTTTATTGTAATCTGAGAGAGTTATTTCCCTCCATTAACAGTGGCTACGCAATTACCACTTGATGGTTTCATAAGGAGATTGTAAAACGAATCCATAAGCTATGAGCAGTTTAGTTCAAATTTACTGAGGAGACACGATCCTTTTATGATGAACAGGTTAAATTTAGACTTTTATTCACATATAAACATTCATCAACTCACACATCAGTTGTGGTATTGCATGCATGTTCGAACCAGTGAGGTTCGTTCTGATGTTACACAGCACATTTAAGCTTAAGCAAGAGGTTTGTTCTCACAAGTCTTTTATGTTCTCTGATCAATATTTATGTGTGAATAAAAGGCAAAATTCTCAGGCTCTCTTCTAAACTCTCAGGTTTCATTTAAAATATCTTCATTTGTTTTTCAAAGATGAAAAAGTCTTATGGGTTTGAAATGATATAAGAGTGAGCAATTGATGACAATTTCTTAATTTTTGGGTAAACTTTAAGGTGAAAGGGAAGACATAAGGATATAATTACAGAAATCAATTGTAGTTATAATTACATGCAGTTATTTTAAAATATAAGTATAATGTAAATCATGTATGAACACAATAAGTGCACTTTATCATATTATTTAAATGTGTATTTAATAAATATTTAAATTAAAGACCAAGCATTTTTCTGTGAAAAAAATAAATATATATATATATATATATATATATATATATATATATATATATGTATGTGTGTATATATAATATATGTGTATATATATATATATATATATATATATATATATATATATATATATATATATATATATATACACACATGTTGGGGAAGCTACTCTGAAACTGTAGTTTGACAAGCTACAAGCTACTCGTAAGTTAAAGTAGTTTAACTACAGTCAAGCTACCCGTTTAGAAAAGTAGTTAGCTACACTACAAGTTACAATCAAAAAGTAGCTAGCTACATTGAAACTACTTTTGTTTTGAACAACGTATATTATAACTGAATAAGTGTCTGAGGAATGTTTTAATTAAAATATTTATTGTTTAAAACAAGGCAATGCAATTACGATTTCAAAGAGTATTGTTTTATTACACACAACACTAAAATATCTCTGACTGTTTGTCAAAAGTGCAACAAATAGCCTACAAAATTGCAAGAACGAAATATACATCCAACGTAAATTGCGTGTAGAACATTTTCTCAAAAATACTGATTGAACTTGGACAAATAAGGCCATGGGTAATTAATGTTAGTTGTTTCTACATCCTCCAAATCTGCCGTTACGTCTTGCTATATAATCATATTATGGTTGTGTCAACCCACTTCTGTATGTCAGTGAATCGTTAGCCGCAAGATGTGTGATTAAACAACAGGTGGCGGTAATGGCAAAAAAAATTAGTTTGTAATCTAACAAGAAGAAGAATATCCTTGCATCGCGCTGATTCGTGCAGGCTCGAAAATGTAGCAATGTAGCTTTTGCTCACGCTACACCGCTACTTGCTGCAAAAAGTAGTTAGCTACTGGAAAAGCTACACTGTTTAAAAAGCAACTGAGCTACTGCCAAGCTACTGAAAAATGTAGTTAAGTTAGTAGCTACGCTACTTGTAGTTAACTACTCCCCAACACTGTATATGTATATGTATATATATATATATATATATATATATATATATATATATATATATATATAGTGTGTAAGCAATAAGATACGAGAGGCTGTGCTGTATCGTGAATAAGTAACGGCTCAAGGGCGTTGTCAAGGCCTTCAGCCGTTCCTTCAGCCGTTACTTATTCACAATACAGCACTTGCCTCGAGTATCTTATTGCTTTTATAAAACGGTTGCCACACAATATTTAAGTAAAAAACAATGTTAGTGCAACTTTCTTGTAGTCAAATCACTAAAAGCCTATCTTCCGCTGGAAAAAATAGTTCCCGAGTGAATGCATGAAAGCTCAAATAAAAACAACATAGAACCGCAGTGTTGCGCAGCGATCAATAGAACCGTTGGGTGAAGCGGTCGTAGCCGTGTTTTATCGTGAATAAAGCACAGCTCTTGACCAATCAGAATCAAGGATTAGAACTAACCGTTTTATAAATATATATATATATGTGTGTGTGTGTGTGTGAATATATATATATATATATATATATATATATATATATATATATATACACATTAGAGGCTCATTTGGAGCATCTGTTCCTGGTGGTTAATGTTTGCTCAGATAAAGTAAAAGCCTCTTTAGTAAAAAGCACAGATTTAAACTGCTCAGAGTGTGTTAAATTTTACTAGAAAATTTCATTCAGAAGTTAAGCACATGCTTCTGTTCAAAGGTTTTGGGTCAGTAAGAAGTCTGTTATGCTCATTGCTCACCAAGGCTGTATTTATTTGTTCCAAAATACTGTAAAATTGTGAAAAATTATTAGTAAATATTTTTTTATTATTTTGAAATGTCATTTATTGCTTTTATGGCAAAGCTAATTTTTCAGCATCATTACTCCTGTCTTCAGTGTCCTTCAGAAATCATTCTAATATGCTGGTTAGAAAAAAATATCAAAACATTTCTTATTATTATCAATGTAGAAAACAGTGCTGCTTAAGATTTTTTGGGATATAATATTCCTCCAGGCTTTTTTGATGAATAGAAGGTTCAAAAGAACAGTATTTAATAGAAATGTATTGCAACATTATAAATGGCTTTACAGTCACTTTTAATCAATTTAATGCACCCTTGCTAAATAAAAGTATTAGTATTATTTTTTTTAACTCCTACTGACCCCAAACATGTTTAACAGTAGTGTATACTACTGTATATGTAAATGTAAATTTGCACCCTATTGATTTTAAATAAGTGTAATAATATGAAGTACATGCTGTTTCCTGTGTGCAGTAATGAGGCCGGGCCTGGGTTCGAGCTGCGTGTGGAGATGTATAGCTGTTGTTCAGAGGACGACTACTCAGCAGGCAGCACACCGAGGAAGCTGGCCAGCAAGCTGAGCTCGTCTCTAGGCAGGTCAACGGGAAAGAAATGAAGGCAGGCTTGGAGCCCGGAGCCTGCAGTCCCACCAGTAATGGAGGAGCGACAATCCTGCTGCCTGTTCCCTCTGTACCGTAAGTGTACAATGATAGACTTAATGATAAGACAATACTGTTCAATATTTTGGGTCGGTAGATTTTTTTAATATTTTTGTGTCTTATGCTCTCCAAGACTGCATTTATCTGATCAAAAATACAGTAAAAACAGTAATACTGTGAAATATTATTTTTAAAAATAAAATAACATTGCTAGTCATGATATTTATTCACAATTTATTTGATTACTTCATCAGCAAATCAAATTAATTCAATTACATTTGTATTTAGTCCTATAGTTGATATACTTTATACTATACTAGATAGTCCTAGTTAAAATATGTTTGCATATTCCCTGTTTTATGTGTTTTACAGGGGGCCCAAATATCATCTTTTGGCTCACACAACCCTCAATCTCTCATAGTCCAGGACAGCTTCGACACACATGACCTCACCATCACAGGAAATGGTGAGCATCAAAAATACTGTATATATCAGGCACAAAATACAGTATTTTATCTTTCTTTTTTACTTTAGATATTAGAATATGTAATTTAATGTCAGAAATTGGTATTTTACTTTGGCTCTATAAGAGTGACAAAATAAGATGCTTTGTCTGATAAAGAGATTGTATTGTTAAGTCTGGTGAGAAGGAGGTCTCTGCAGAGCAACAAGGGGCGTGCCTCAATTTGGGGGTTTTACCAACCGAGTAGGCGTTTTACAACCTCTCTGCCTGATTTGCTAAAACTTGATTGTAGCATTCTTTACACGAAACATTATATAAAAATTTCACAGACAACATATGTTCACATTCATTTGCTAAATTCGAACGGGATTAGAAAATAATTATTTTCTCTCATTCACTTGCATCTGACAATATATCGACCTAGAGGTCCAGCGGGGTTAACTGAAGGGGCGGGACTTACCAGCTCTATACGGTTTTGATTGGGTGGTTGGAAAATGCCCGGATACGGTTTGCAAACGCCCATTAATTGGAAAAGACGGCCTTCTTGTTGTTCGGCAGAGATGTATATTTGAGTTTCGGTCATTGAGTGCTTCTGGATTTTATTTACAGAGCTTTTGTTTATGACATGATCATTTTCTTCACATTGCAGGTAATTAATTACAGACAGGCCGGCAAAGCACATTGTGTGTGTGTGTGTGCTGTTGTTTGCAACGTCTGTCAGATTTATTGTGTTAGGGTCACATTCATAAAGTTCTCTAGATGGCCAGTCGTGGTGTGTGAAGGGCCTATAAGAGTCGCTTATGAGCGTCCTTTATGTCTCGACGAGACAGACAGTCTTACAGCCTGAGTGTGGGCTGCTCGCTCTCAAGGATGATAGTTTGAGTTTGTGTAAAATATGTACTAAAACTATAGAGTGCAAAACATGTCATTTGAATTGCTTGTTTACTGGGTTTTAAAATACAGTTTCTAACTTTGTAAGATCACACAATCTTTTATCATTCTCTCAGTAGGAGTGTCATTACTGTCTGATTTTGTCTCTCTGTAGAGGAGTGTTCGTACTGGCTGCCTCTGTATGGAAGTGTGTGTTGTCGTCTGGCCGCTCAACCTCACTGTATGACACAGCAGATGATGAGTGGCTGTCTAAGGGTAAAGGTGTGTAGGAAACACACACACACTCAGAATATCATTTTTCCCCACTTCACAGTTGGCTAATGTTCTCCTTCCTTTCTCTTTAAGCTTGGTGGTGAGCCACAAGGCTGGACAAATGTCTATGGCGTTTTAAAAGGAACAAATCTCTTCTGTTATCATCAAAAAGAGGACATGGAGGCCAGTGTGGAGCCTGTCTTAACTATTGGTATTAACAAAGTAAGCCACATTCAGTCACTCTGGAAATTAAGCGTGCTCTTGTATGCATTGTTCTGCTTTTGGAAATAGTATGAGATAATTTTTTATTCTGTATTTCATAAATGAATTCTTTCAAATAGATTGTCTGTTTTTTAGAAAGATGTTTCTGTTCCAAGATGTTTCATTGTCAGTAGTCATGAAAAAACGTTTTGTTTGGCGTGCACTGGGAGTGTATCTTTCAGTGTCCCTAGAGAGCTGCATGTCATGAGCACAAAGAGCTTGTTTTAACATCCGAGAGCTGCTCTGTGTGACTGCACATTCCTCTGGTCTCAGGTGACTGCAGGGCACGACAGGCGCTTTACTTGTGCACTGCTGCCACCTACTGAAATTACTACTAAATACTGCAAAATATGAGCCTTTTTTTTACAGTTCAGGTATTACTGCATATCATCTGACTTAATCATAACTGCATAGTTTGTAATGTTTTGAAAGAAAAGTTTGAAAGTGAAAAACTGATATCTTATATCCTTTAGATGTCTTTAAATATCATATATCCTTTAGCCCTCAATCGGGACATGGGGTCTATACGACCCCAATCGACTTTTACTTAATAAAAAAAGGTTCCCTTCATCTCAGTGGAATAAGATTTTGTGACTTTTCATACATTATCTATTTATACACACATACAAAACTGGGCTTGATTTGGTTGTTCTGAAGGTATGTAAAAAAAAGGTTTACACTTCTGGTCTTTGGGTCAATATGACCCCACTTTGAAATGAATGGGAAATGTGAAAAAACTAAATATATTTTCTTCATGTGTCAAAAAAAAAAAAAAATATCTGGCATAAATCTGAAAATTTTTACACAGAAATGAAGGCCTAGTACTAGAGCATAAATGCAATGTATCATAAAAAATTATATTTCATATGCAAGCTAATGGTGTAGTTGAGGAATTGTGTGGTATATGGATACAAAAGTACTTTATATCTCCAAAAACACAGCATTAATGAATAGATGAGAAGTAAAAAAAAAAAGATATATTATTTGTATGATTAAAAATGTATATTTGTTGTACAATTACTCAATCAATTGTTGGGGTCGTATAGACCCTAAAGCCCAGAAGTGTAAACAGGAAACAAAGACCATTTGAAGTTTAAAGGAATGTAATGTAAGCTGTAATACCAGTCATTAATGCAAAATAAAATACATCAGACTGTACGCTATTCTGCTTATTACATGGATACATACCAAACAAATAAATTACATTTAATTTGAGTTAAAGTTATTTTATATTGTCAGAATAAATCGACCACATTCAAAAGTGATTAAAAAAACTATAAAGTTTTTTTTTTGTTTCAAATTAGCATACTTTTTAATTCTTGCTCAATTTGCTCTCTCTCTCTCTCTCTCTCTCTCTCTCTCTCTCTCTCTCTCTCTCAAACGAGCAGCTTTTATCTGAAATGGAAAGCTTTTGTTACATTAAACACTAACCTTTAAAAAGTTTGGGGTCAGTAAGAATTTGTATTTTATTTTTGGGGAAATTAATAAGAAATCAATACTTCTATTCATCAAGGATGAGTTACATTGATCAAAAGTTACAGTAAATACATTTATAATGTTAGAAAAGATTCTAATTAAATAAATGCTGTTCTTTGAACTTTCTATTCATCAAAGAATCCTGAAATAAAAATGTAAAAAAACTGTTTTCAACATGGATAATAATCATACATGTTTTTGGAGCATAAAATCATCATATTAGAGTGATTTGTGAAGGATCATGTGACACTGAAGACTGGAGTAATGATGCTGAAAATGCAGCTTTTTTCAGAGGAATGAATTACATTTTAATATATATTAACAAAAAAGTCATTTTAAATTGTCATAATATTTCACAATATTACTGTGTTTTTTGTGTATTTTTTTTAATAAAAAAATTGCAGCCTTGGTGAGCAGAAGAGACTTCTTTAAAAACATAAAAAATCTTACCGATCTTAAACTTTTGACTGGTAGTGTATATATATAATTTATAGTTTATAATGTGTCGTTTTCATGTGTTTATTTCAGGAGACAAGAATAAGAGCTGCAGAGAAGGACCCTCACAGTAAGGCACAGAATATCCGTATCACTAACCAGTATGGAGGAGAGGAGGTGACACACACACTAGCAGCGGACAGCAGAGAGGACACACAGCACTGGATGGAAGCATTCTGGCAACAGTTCTATGATATGAGTGAGTAAATGAACTGTCAACTTACTAAAATAAACCATATCTTGCACTAAGTGTCTAGTTTGTACAAAAACCATAAGCCACAAGAAATTAACATTACGGTGCAAAAAGTTCATTAAGGGTGCAGTAAGCGAATTCTGAAAGAAATGCTCTTGAGAGTGGGTGAGTAAGAGAGAGAGAGAGAGCAAGAGGGAGATTTGAAGAAAGAGAGATGGCTGAGAGACATTACAAAAGAGAAAATATCACAAGAAAATCACTGAAAATAAGGGTTATGATCAGGCAAGGGCTTTAAGACCTGCAATAATATTAGAAAAGCTTTCCAGAGCTGGAGAGAACTACTGTGGGAGGGCCTGAAAACAGGGTTGCGTTGTTTCTGCTCCATACATTGGTTTTGCTATGTTTCCCAGAACCATGATATGCTGTTGTAATGTTAATTTTAAATCATTCTCTGGAGCTGGTGTCCTGCTGGCGACTAACAACCACCTCTTGCAGGTATATACTTTACTTGTGTACTGTATGTCAATTTTTTGTTCTTCCTAGTCGTTCGATCATCATCTTTGTTTTGTTTTTCACAAAGCATTATTTTGGCGCCCCACTGGTGGGGAATAGAAACATGACAAGTGGGGCGCAACAAACGGGAGAAAATGTGGTAATTTTGTGCCCATCTCTCTTAATTCCTTTATTTGTCGAGCATAAACTCAACAAAACGACGACACATTTAAATGTAAGCCATACTTAAAGGGACACTGTGTAGTTTTGTAGGTATTTTATTATCTGAAATCAATATTTTTATTCATAAATATGTCCTTAATGGTGTACAAATACCTCTGCAAATTATCTGACTTATCCCGTAAATGAAGAATTTATTATCTTAATTATCATGGGACGGGTAGGTTCACGGAGGCTTCCATGTCTTTCCGCCATCTTGAAAAACTATAATAGCAGAGAGTGTCAAAAAGTACCACCAGCCAAACGCGTTTCCACAATCGCGTTTTCGTTCAGACTCAGAGCTAGCGTCACGTGACTGAAAGCATCAGAAACGGAGGAGGAGAGCATTGAGTTTAGTTTAGTGCATTGCACTCCTATGTTTTTTTATTTTCTTACTATTTGTAACGTTGAATGGCGGACACATACATACGCCGTGAGCCACAGGAGAAGACCTCTGCGCAAAAAAAGGCCAGACTTGAAAGAAAAGGAAACGTGACCGGAGATTGCAAAAAAACAGAGTAAATGTCGGGATAAGTTAGCGTTTTCCAGGCTGGAAAGAGACAAGTCGCCGCGCAAGAGGAGCGCCGCGCGCAGCGGCCGCCAACCCTGCGACGGCTGTGTGCGGGCCGCAGCCGCGGCCCCCGAACCACTCTCTCTCTCCACCCGAGCTGGGCCCCCCATTGCCGCGGTGGCCGCCTCGCAGCTGTCCTCGACTCCCAGGCAGAGCAGAGAGTCGCCCTTCGCCGCACGCGTCTGCAGCAGCGAATCGAATGGTCTTCACTGGGCTCTTCGGTCGTAGTGCTGGGACTTGGGGACCCGCTCTGGGACTCGAGGACCTAATGCGCCTCCTGCACTCTCGCCGTCGAGCGTTGCTGGGCCTCGACCGGGTCACCACCACCCCGGTTACCACCGGAAGCCGGATGGATGGAAAGTACCTGCACGGCGCCCCCGCCCCCGCTGGCACCCGGCTCTGTTCCTTTCCTGCCTGCAGCTCCACGCCGAGCTCACTAAAATGCGATGGAAAGCTCCGCGCTCGGACCCGCTCTGCAGTGTCTCCGCCTCGCTGCGCTCGTGTGGACCCAGCCACCGGAGAAAGGGCTATACAGCCACGCCGCCCGTCCGAAGACCTGGTTCGCCGTCTCACTTGTGCTCGCCTTCCGCTGGACGGGCGGTCCTCCCTGCAGCTCCTTCTGAGAAGCTTCCAGAGGGCGTTCCTGTACCTTCCGCACCCGCGCCTGTGGGGCCGCTGGCCAGGCCGCTGCAGCGCTGCACTCCATGTCGGTTCTCCAGGTGCTGCAATCCGACCTGTTGAGTGAGCATAGCGCAGACGATGAGAGAACTAGACGGCTCGTGCCCCTGCTAACGACTTACTAGGATGCCTGCTACGGACCTCTCCTCTTCGCCGCCGCCAATAGCCGCCATTGTGAAGGTGCTAAAATCAAAGGTTTGTAAGTTTACACTTTATAACCTATAAATTCATTAAGAATATAGAGATAATGATTGTTTTTGCATTGTTTGCACATCTAAGGCTATTCCAAGATTTTAGTTTTCTGACATTTTATGTTATTTATCATTTATACTGTGACCGCATCGAATAATGCAGACGCATACAGTAATTTTGTACGTAGCCTATGGCTATAGTTTCATTTGTGAACATTGGAGAGGGTCAATCCTACTTTTATCGTCTCTTGTAGCTGCCGGGTATCTCGGTCGTCGCTGTGTTGACACTTGCGCTCCTTGTCGTCCATCTCTCGCAGATCCCACTGATCCACTGCCTTGCCTCTTGTCCTCTCCTCTTCCTCTTCCTCTCCCTACTTCTGAATCTATCCGAGAATGATACTCTAACAATCACGTAAGTCAGAAAATATAACGAATAAAGTCGGCATTACTATCTAATTACAACAGTTCATGTTTCTCAGTGTCAGCAACTAATACTGTAACATTCATTTGTTTGTTGTGTCACGTTGCTGTTTTTTTATTTTTTAATTACAAACCTGTTCATCCGGAGAGAAACTCGATGAAGTGTTACTACAAGACATCCTGTCATAGCATTTTTGGTACATAACGGCAACCGTGAGATGCAGTACGCACTTGAAAAAGCGAGGCGCTGGAGAGCAAAATTCGTTTGAATGCAAAACACTTTTTAACCACTAGATGGGGGTAGATCCCACACAGTGTCCCTTTAAACTTTTAACACGTAATTTTAAAAGTTTTTAGAGGTGCCGTTTATTTAGATCGTCTCCCTTCATGGTGACGCGTCATTGCTTGTCACTCCGCAGCCACTGAATGACTGATTATCTGCGTTTATTTCACTGTTGTGTTGGTTATAGCAGGAAATATCTGATATGTTTCAATTGTCAAATGTGAGCAAGTGGTTGTGTTTTGTTTGTGACACCTTAGTTGTTGAGCTATACGCGATGGGCGTTTGTTTATGCCGCATTATAGAGAATCGGATCTGTTGGATTTAACAAATGTCAATTTATCCACTTCTCCCCAAATACATGAAAGTAAGTGGCCGGTGAACTGGGAGAAGCATAGAGTAAACTTGAAAGTTACTTACACAATGTGTATTTGATATGAATAATACACGTCGTCTAATTATAATGGAAATTAATATTATTTCCGCTTCCATAGACATAAGTGTGTATTTGACAAACTAAGTGTTTTTTTTTTTGTAGGCAATTTAGTAAACAGAAAATATGTGTAGCCTACTACAAAACAGCCTCATTGCAGAAACTAAATTAGTTAATCGCTTAATTTTGAACCTCCAAGATATATCTTTAAAAACGTACAAACTCTTCTTCTGGGGAGCATGCCCCATGACACAGCAGCTTATATGATAGTCTTCAAAAAATACAAAATACAATTGATATTATAAAAAAATACCTCAAATATGAACATTATTAGGATTTTACTGCCTCGTTTTGAGCCAGGAAAAACCCTGAGTCATTATTATTCTTTTTTAATTTTGTTTGGGTTTTTTTAATGCAGTTTGTCGAAGTGACAAAGTAATAAAGCATAACAATACTAGTCCACACTTATATTTTCTCCGCTTCTGAATTTGATGTTATCAGAGGCGAAATACAAACACAATTGCATTATTATTTTTGCAATTCATTTTTTTGCAAGGGACAGATGGGGCATGAACCCTTCCCAACCTTCAAAGTGGGAATGGTGAGAAAAAGCTTGAGAAACACTGCCTTAAGCTATGATAATTTGCTCTTGCATTGCGTATCTGTGCATTTAGGGATGGAGCAATGAAGAGAGGGTGTGTTTGTTTGGGCTGATTTCAGATATCTAGTGTTTCTCAGAAATTGCTTACTGCACCTTTTTAACTGTGGTAATCATGTTCATGACAGCATTTAAGTAGCTTTTTGTTATTAGATGAAACTGTGAGGGCAGCAATATGCTAAATACTTAATACATTATATTCTTATTTGTAATAATAGTAAAACATACACTACCGGTCAAAAGTTTAATGATTCGGTAAGATTTTTTATGTTTTTAAAAGAAGTCTTCTGCTTACCAAGGCTGCAATTTTTTGATAAAAAAATACACAAAAAACACAGTAATATTGTGAAATATTATGACAATTTAAAATGACTTTTTTATGTTAATATATATTAAAATGTAATTTATTCCTCTGAAAGCTGAATTTCAGCATCATTACTCCAGTCTTCAGTGTCACATGATCCCTTCACAAATCACTCGATAATATGATGATTTCATGCTCCAAAAACATGTATGATTATTATCCATGTTGAAAACAGTTTTTTACATTTTTATTTCAGCGATTCTTTCGATGAATAGAAAGTTCAAAGAACAGCTTTTATTTAATTAGAATCTTTTCTGAACATTATAAATGTCTTTACTGTAACTTTTGATCTAATGTAACTCATCCTTGACTAATAGAAGTATTGATTTCTTATTTATTTCCCCCAAAATAAAATAGCAAATTCTTACTGACCCCAAACTTTTTAAAAGGGTAGTGTTTAATGTAACAAAAGCTTTCCATTTCAGATAAAAGCTGTTCTTTTGAACTTTCTATTCATCAAAGAATCCTAAATAAAAATGTAAAAAACTGTTTTCAACATGGATAATAATCATACATGTTTTTGGAGCATAAAATCATCATATTAGAGTGATTTGTGAAGGATCATGTGACACTGAAGACTGGCGTAATGATGCTGAAAATTCAGCTTTTTTTCATAGGAATAAATTACATTTTAATATATATTAACATAAAAAAGTCATTTTAAATTGTCATAATATTTCACAATATTACTGTGTCTTTTAGTATATTTTTTTAATCAAAAAATTGCAGCCTTGGTGAGCAGAAGAGACTTCTTTTTAAAAACATAAAAAATCTTACCGATCTTAAACTTTTGACCAGTAGTGTACATGAATAATAATTTAATAATCGTGATGAATAATTCTTCTTCAAAGTAATATGGTCTATTAGCTGTGCTTGCAAAAAGTTTGACAGCCACTTGCGCCCTCTACAGGCCAGTGGAGGCAGTGCTGTGACGACCTGATGAAGATCGAGCTGCCTTCACCACGCAAGCCTGCCATAGTCACGCCGAAGCAGGGCTCCCTGTACCATGAGATGGGTGAGTGCGTTCAGACACATTTACAGAGGCTGGAGGAATTTTAAGCCGTCCTTTGTCACAAAATAAAGACCATCAGCACTTCAGAGCCATAACACTAGTCAGATGATGACAGAAATAATGCACAAGCAGGATTTCCTGTCATGAATAACACAGACATGTGTCTAACGATGATGTGTGGACTGAACTGCATGTCCTAGTCCTCTGTCAGATCTTGAGTCTTTCTCGTAGTCTGTTTATGTCCTTTTAACTGCTAAATGAGAAATCTGCTGTTTCTGACAAACTGACAGTCTTTTCTCTCTCTCTTTCTCTGTGGTTTTTATGTCTATCTCTTCGCTGATGTTTTTTCCTCTTTTCTTTTGTTCCTCACTATATTGATTTTTCATACACTCATGTATCAACCACATACATGAGTGGTTTCATGCTTTTAATTTGTAATCCAAACATCCATCCCATACATTTACCCAACCACTGTACCATTATTTGGTTACTATATAAACCGTCATTGCCCGTGCCCTCCCCACAACCCTGGTGCATTTTGCTGCCCTCCCCTCCTCAGTGGCCCCTGCATCCGGCGAGGGGCTTTTGCTGCAGGATAACGCCGTCTCTGCTGAGATCCGAGCTCTGCTCTCCTCCTATTACAATGACAGGTGAAGTAACTGTGATGAGAAGTTACCTGACCTCACCTTCTACCCACATAAAATGCCGCTGTCCCACGTCATCCCAACATTTTTTGTCACCCCGTGACCAACAACTTTCAAATTTTTGAAACAAGATTTCAATTACGATCCTGAAACTTTTATACATTCAATGAATAATACATAAATTACTTTCATTATTTTATTTTAGTTTTACTTATTTTATTTTAACAATATATTTTATTCTAAAAAATAAAAAATATTATAATAGTAAATAGAGCCTAAAAATACAAAAAAAGTAAAAAGTAAAAAACAAGATAACATTAGTATAGATTGGTGTTTTATTTTAAGAAAATTACTTATATTATTTTAATTTATTTTATTTCAATAATTTGTTTTATTCTAAAAAGTGAAAAACATAATATTAAAATTTTACTTTTAAGGTATTTAAGGTTTTTACTTTTGTTGTGCACACTATATAACAAAATGAATTTATTTTATATTGTATTGATTTAATTTGTACTAATTTTGTTTTATAATTAGTTTAATTTACTTTTATGATGACATTTTATTTTAAGCTTAGATTACATCAGATTCTAACATATAATTTTAAACAATTACCAGTTTAACAATGTTTTGGCGTGAGAACGAAGAAGCTCAGTGGCCAAAAGTAATAAAAAAGCGTGTAACTAAGAGCAATATGTTAGATGTTGAGGACTATTTTAAAACGACTATGTAAATTAGCCCTCAATCGGGTACATGGGGTCTATACGACCCCAATTGATTTTTACTTAATCAAAAAATGGTTTCCTTCATCTCAGTGGAATACGATTTTGTGACTTTTCATACATTATCTATCTATACACACAAAAAAAAATGAGCTTGATACAGCTGTTCTGAAGGTATGTAAAAAAACTTTTGCACTTCTAGGTCTTCGGGGTCAATATGACCCCACATTGAAATGAATGGGAAATGTGAAAAAAACTAAATATATTTAAAAATAAAAAATAAAAAAAAACATCCAGCATAAATCAGAAAATTTTTACACAGAAATGAAGGCCTAAGTACTAGAGCATAAATGCAATGTATCATAAAAAAAGAATATTTTTTATGCAAGCTAATGGTGTAGTTGAGGAATTGTGTGGTATTTACAAAAGTGCTTAATATCTCCAAAACACATCATTAATGAATAGATGAGAAGTACAAAAATAAAAAAAATGATAGATTAGTTGTATGATTAAAAATGTATAATTTTTTGTACAATTACTCAATCAATTGTTGGGGTCCGTATGAGACCACGAAACCCAGAATCTAGTACAGGAAACGAAGACCATTTGAAGGTTAAGACTGCGACTGTAAATAGACTGATAGTATCGTTCCAGGATTAATTTTTTTTATTTAGAAACAGGTTTTCATTGTGACTCCTGTTTCTCTTCCGTCACAGTTATTGATCGCCTCTGACAACATCGGAACGGCTCACTGACATCCTGGCGCGTCGTATTGAAGAGTTTGAGCTGAGGACCCAGCTGGAATCGCCACCTCACTGGATGTCCCTGTTTGCAGAAGATCCCCCGAGAACGCCTCTCAACCGTCAGCATCTTCCGCCCCACTCGCCCAGCCCTCGCCTGCACAGCCGCCAGCCCCGCAGCCCACGCTGCCACCGCTCACCCGGCCTCCTGTCCTCCAACGCCAGTCTGACCTCAGACAGCGACAGTCCCGCCAGCGCCAGCCCCTGCTTCCGTCAGGCATGGTCCCCCAACACCTCTTCCTCCTCCGCTCACTTCCGCCCGCGCACCCTCTCCCTGGACGCCAGCTCTCCTCTCTTCGCTTCAGGTGCGTCTGCCAGCCGCCCACCGCCGGCTCTGTGTCTCCTCGCCCGCTCAGACTGCCCTGTCCTGCTCCAGTTCCACTTCCAGCAGCAGCTCCAGTGAGGGCAGCAACAGTCAGGAGTCAGACCTGGGCTTCTCTAGACCGTCCAGCGCTCGCCGCAGCCTGAGGAACCTGAGAGCCAAGCTAGACCCCAGGAACTGGCTGCAGAGTCAGGTGTAGCGGTCATACTTCTCTGGTTAGTATCAGAGCTATAGTAACTTCCTGTGTCCCCCTGGAAAAAACTGGAATACCTGAGGTCATGTTTGCTAAACATCTTTCATTTAATCCTTTTTACATCAACTGGGAGAGACAACTTGCAACATTAACTACTACTTCCGCCTTTTAAAGGAGCTTCTACAATGGGAACTGAATATATAATACACCATGATACAGTGCTCGAATTGAGTCAAGTCTCTATGGGGGCTGCCTATTTTTTATTTTTATTTTTTTTGGGGGGGGGGGGGGTATATATTTAGTATATAAATAGAATATATTTATACATTATATGCATAAATATATACTATTTATTAAAAATGTTTGATAAAAAATTATATAGGATATATATACAATTCTTTTAAATTACTTACTAAAGTAACACTGGATTTAGAGGGCAGCAGAATTTTCACAAATTTTCAGCATCATTACTCCAGTGTCACATGATCCGTCAGAAATCATTCTAATAGTAATATGATAATCTGATGATCAACAAACATTTATGTAATAAACATTTATTTTATTTTTCCGGATTTTTTGATCAATAGAAATTTCAAAAGAACAGTTTCTATTTGAAATAGAATCTTTTGTTACATTGTAAATGTCTTACTGTCACTTTTGATCAGTTTAATGCAACCATACTGAATAAAAGTATTAATTTACTGGCCAACATTTTTTAATAAATACATTCTTACTGACCGCAAGCTTTTAAATGGTAGTGTATAATGCTACAAAAGTTTATATTTCAGATCTGAAGGATCATGTGATGAACACTGGAGAAATGATGGTTTTCAGCTTTGATCACAGAAATAAACAATATTTTATTGTATTATTTTTTAAACTGTAATAATTTTCATAAAATTACAGTTTTTATTGTATTTTGCATCATATCAATGCAGGCTTGGTGAGCAGAAGAGACTTTTGAACAGTAGTGTACATCCAACAGATTGATTCTAGCTTTATTTACCAATGTAGTTTTTAACCTAAAAACAACTGGATGATTAATGTGGATTATGTGACACTGTGGTAATAATGTTTTTTCCAAAAGACTTGATTAAATAGATGAAACTTGTTTATTAGATATTAAGATGGTGGGGATTTTTCAACTATTTTGCGATTGTTGTATACTGTAGCTACGTCCAGTAGGTGGCGGAAAAGCACTCAGTAGGTCAGCAACTATTCAACGACCATTTCAGTGAAAACAATGCCATTCCAATCGATGCCAATTATTACTATTTCAAGAGCGAATCCCGCATAAATGCGTATGTAATGCCCAAAACTTTGTTTACGTGGCATTTTACTCATTAGGCTACCTCATTAAAACGTGACATTTAAGACGTTTTTTCGGCGTGGATCAAGGCAAATGAATCATTTTCACCCTGAAAATAATAAAATTGTTTTTTTGCATTTTAAAGGTACTCTATGGAGTTTTCAGCGGCCTCTAGCGGTGATGTTTCAGAATGCAACAAGAGCGCCTCGTGCCCGTGTGCGTGCTAGATCTCAAGAGCGAGCATTCGCTACCAGCCACACGGAGACTTTCAACGCAACGGCGAACTTATCACGCAACATGCTGGAAACTAATGTAAACTCCCACTGCAGGTACCATATTAGCCTACTTTTATCAGCTTGACGTTGAACTAATGCTCTGTGCTTGTCCCTGATAATGTTACAGTAAATTGCATTTAGCTCTAGCCGGCATACGATGTTATAGCATAAGCCGTTTCTCTAACTATTCGTGTATCTTTCACAATCAGCAATGTCAACATAGGTGAATGTAGCCTATAATATGATAACAAAAACGGTTAGTAAACTAAACTGAACAGTTTCAGTGTATCAGTAAGATCGTAGGACGTGACATTACTGTACTAAACGTGTCTGGAAATGTGTATAAACAATATGATAGTAGTGGATGAGTGACGATAGTCAGTAACTAGATCTAGTAAATAAAATAAGTTACATCCTAAAGCACCGACTTTTTGTTATCCTGGAACATTCTTTTGTATTCATGTCATGCTTCATGTAGTTTACCTTGCTATTTCACTAGAGTTTACTAATATGTTAGCCGTATATAAAGTATAATAAGTATAATAAGCCGATGTTGATCCGCGTTTCCGTCCGGAGTCGAATCAGATTCACGTTTTGCCTGACGAGCTTCAGCAGATAGTTACAACTTTTTTGTTTATTATATTTTTGTGGAGTTTGTGTTGGAGTCTGTGTTGTGCTGGAGGCAGGACATTTTAGGGAGTTATCAGACTCCGTGTCGTCAGCTGAAGTGCCGCTGGTCGCATGTTGAAATCAACGGGGTTATTGTGTCCATTTCTTTTACTGTCTATGGGTCGCATAGACTGTCAGGATAGAGAGGCTCGGGAGCGCGCATGCACGTCACATCCGATGGATTTCGCAGGGAATCCGACCCGGAGACCTCACATATAAATATGAATATTGGCCTTCAGAGGTAATAGCAAAACCTGAAAAGTGGATCATTGCAATGTGTGATTACAACCCCTTCAAACACAGGCAATAACAAAAAAGGATTCATTTGATTAAAAAAGTTACATTTAGAACCTTTAAATAATAAAACATTTCTCACTGATCGTCAATAAAACAAAATTCCATTTTTCTCGGTTTAATGAAAACCAATAGGTCGTTATGGCAGAGGCGATTGCGTGTAGAATAGGTCAACATCCGGGTATCTCTCCACTGGAACATGATAACGCAAACGTGTAAGTTTCACGTTTGAGGGGTTAAACCGTGACATCTACACGTCTTCCAAAGTGGACCAACGTGATTATTTCACGTCTTGTGAAACCGGGTTTGCACCGCACGGCACTCTTTAGATGTGGGGCGGGCGTTTACATTTTGAAGCGACATGGCGACATTACTCAGATTTGTTATTATTATGTTTTACTAAAATAAAAATATCTGAGGGACCCCCAATGCTATTTTTTACTTCTTATGAGAGGTCCCGGATCCCCCCGCCCCCCTCAATTCGAGCACTGCCATGATATATATAGAGCAACATTGTCTCTGCATGAAATGGACATTATGTTGGACCTTTGGAGAAAGTGGTGTTATGTGAGAGAGATTCCTGATGCAGTGGTTTTAGACTGGACTGAAGCAGTTGCCTTGGTGTTGTAAGATCTAAATGTTTTACTTTTTGACCAGCTATTGTTTCAGTGCATTGTTTTAGATATTTGATTTAGAAGGTGCTCACTGTCTTAAGTATTCGTCATCTCATACAATGGCCATACACTACCAATCAAAAGTTTGGGGGTCATGTAATATTTTTCTGTTTATTTTTTGAAAGAAGTCTCTTATAATCACCAAGCCCACATTTATTTGATCAAACATATTTATCAGAAAATGTACTTTATTCCTGTAATGGTTAAGCTGAATTTTCAGCATCATTACTCCAGTCTTTAGTGCCACACAATCCTTCAGAAATCACTCTAAAATTAGGATTTGCTGCTCAAGTTGTGCTGCTTAATATTTTTAGCATTTAAATATATTTAGCATTTATTTGAAATATACATTTTTGTAACAATGTAATGCTGGATAAAATTATATATATATATATATATATATATATATATATATATATATATATATATATATATATATATATATACATACATACATGCATACACACACACTACCGGTCAAAAGTTTAAGAGTCGGAAAGATTTTTTATGTTTTTGAAAGAAGTCTCTTCTGCTCACCAAGGCTGCAATTTTTTGATAAAAAAATACACAAAAAACAGTAATATTGTGAAATATTATGACAATTTAAAATGACTTTTTTATGTTAATATATATTAAAATGTAATTTATTCTTCTGAAAAAAAGCTGAATTTTCAGCATCATTACTCCAGTCTTCAGTGTCACATGATCCTTCACAAATCACTCTAATATGATGATTTTATGCTCCAAAAACATGTATGATTATTATCCATGTAGAAAACAGTTTTTTACATTTTTATTTCAGGATTCTTTGATGAATAGAAAGTTCAAAAACAGCATTTATTTAATTAGAATCTTTTCTAACATTATAAATGTATTTACTGTAACTTTTGATCAATGTAACTCATCCTTGATGAATAGAAGTATTGATTTCTTATTTATTTCCCCCAAAAATAAAATACAAATTCTTACTGACCCCAAACTTTTTAAAGGGTAGTGTTTAATGTAACAAAAGCTTTCCATTTCAGATAAAAGATGTTCTTTTGAACTTTCTATTCATCAAATAATCCTGAAATAAAAATGTAAAAAACAGTTTTCAACATGGATAATAATCATACATGTTTTTGGAGCATAAAATCATCATATTAGAGTGATTTGTGAAGGATCATGTGACACTGAAGACTGGAGTAATGATGCTGAAAATTCAGATTTTTTTCAGAGGAATAAATTACATTTTAATATATATTAACATAAAAAAGTCTTTTTTTAAGTATTTAATAGTTTATATAATTTAATAGTTGCTCACCACGTGTAACGTTTCGGGCCCAAGCCCTTCATCAGACCATCAGTGTTTACTTTTGCAACTTCCTGTCTGCCCAGCACCCAGTTTTATTGTTTTGGATGTGCGTTCTTTACCTTTTGAACTCTGACATACAGTATACTGACATCTTGTGGTGTGGATGCAGCATCAAAAATCTATATTTTTCATTTGCAAAAATGCTAACAGTCAGCTATGAGTAATCTCTTCTTTGGCAAAAGTGTCTAATAACAGGAGAGTTACTGAGTTAAAGTAAGCACAGTAATATTGCTGGTCATGTGATCTTAACATGGCCGCCCCTTAAAGTGACCCACTCCATATAAATTAAAATATGACTGTACGTGTATAAATATCTGCCACTCAGTCTGTTACAGTTCTTAAACTTTTTCTTTGCATGGCTTCATTATGTATATGCAAGGTCCAGACGTCTGTATTCAGGTTTATAATGATGGGATATATAATGTGACTCTGTTTACCTGTGACTGTGATGACCTCAGGATTACTGTACATAACGTATCATGCTCTGCAAATGTGAACCCCCACAAGTCAGAAATTTTTGTTTTTTTGTTTTTTAATCAGAATGCACATTAACCAGTATTCAGCACAAGCTATGAAATATGGCTGAAGTTTTGGGTGCTTTGTTTTGAGCCATTGCGGAAACGGCCTGTCTGATTGAGAAGGGTTGCAAAGGCACTACTATGCAAAGCTACAACAGCTGAAAGATAATTGTGTAGTGTAGGTTTCGTTTACATAAGCGGTACATGCATTATTTTAAGATTTCCTTTTTGGCTTGCAGGTCCGTTCTGTCCAGCACTTAATGTACTTCTAACTGCTGAATTTGAGTGTTTCAGTGTCATAGCGCATCTTCCAGATCAGATAAACTGTGTATATGCTTGAAGACTATTATATTAGCAATATTAACAATAATGCAAGTCTAGTTGGATAACTGTTATTGTGATTTCAGTAAAGCCTCCGGAGGGAAGTTACAGTCTATCTTGCCATAAAAATATTAATACAGGTTAATTAATTAGTTAATTAGTCTGTATTGCAGAAGCATCTACTCAAAATATTAAGTATCCAAACCTGTATTATATTTTGATCTTTCATTTGAGATGAAGATAGAGCTGATAATCTGATGTAACATGTTTTCTTTATAATGATTACATGTATAAAGTTGGAAGTGTAGAAATAGTAGACTAACTTTTCCTCTTAAATTCAGAAGTAGAAGAGAAAAGTTTTGTCCTAGTAACTATGATGCTACAACATTAACAGTTCTCAATCAATGGGCCACTGGCATGTATTTAAAAACTGTAAATTCATTCAAACAATAATTGTTATTGTAAAGTTTTGTAATTTTAATTTTGTGCTTTTATTAAAGTTGTGTTTTATCATATTAATTTTTGTTATAAATAAAATTATATTGACATTTTATCAGGCGAGTAAAGCTCTAACTATCCTTGTAGAGAACTTTGAATGACAAATGAGTTAAAGATGGATGTACAAAAACAATTTATTGTAAACAATAAGAGAAAAACAACAAAAAAGAATGCTTTAAATTAAAGGACGCCAGCCGTTTTGTGTGAGTGTATGTGTAATTCTCTTTAATTCATGCAGCGATGATTTAAAGTAGACTGTTCAAGAGAGTAAACTCATTATGACCCATTAAAATGAATCCCTTTAATTTGATCTCATGCATTACATGGTGAATATGGTTGCTTGCTGATTATGATACTCAGTGTACTGGCTGTGCAATAACTCAAAAACATTAAAGCATCATTGCAGAATGTGAATAAAACATAAACGTAATCATTTATTACAATAGGAAATTACTAACAGAGAGCGCGTAGAGTAAATGTGCGTCAGGTGCGATGTATGATATTCCGCATTAATACAGAAGAACTTTGTTAGTTGAAAATGTACCTATTTCTGAAATCTGGTTACTCAAATAAAATGGATTAGACAGAGCCTCTCTGGGAGGAAATATATCTGTTCAAGGTCAGAGATAAATAAATTACATAGAAAAACAATGTGTATTTGATAGTATTTACACAACAGTGAACATTGTGTTATTGTACACTACCGTTCAAAAGTTTGGGGTAATTTTTTTTTAATGATAATAATACTTTTATTTAGCAAGAATGCAATAAATTGATTCAAAGTGCCAGAAAAGATATTTATGTTATAAACAATTTTGATTCAAAATGAACAATGTTCTTGTAACAATGTTCGTTTAAAACTTTCTGTTATTAAGGAATATCATGGCTTCCACAAAAATATTAAGCAGCAAAACTGTTTTTAACATTTAGTATTGCTACAATAAGAAACGTTTCTGAAGGATCATATTATATATATATATATATATATATATATATATATATATATATATATATATGCTGAAAATATATTTAATTAGAAAACAGTTATTTTAATTTGTAACACTATTTCACAATATTACAGTTTTTACCAACTTTTTGATCAAATAAATGCAGCCTTGGTTAACAAGAAAAAAAAAAAAAAGAAAAAGAAAAAAAAATTAAAATCTTACTGACCCCAAAGTTTTCAACGGTAGTGTGTATGGAAAAAAAATTATTTTGACAGAAGGTTCAGAGCATTTAAAAACATGCAAAGGGTGCCAACTTCTGTTATATCGGTATCTGCTAATAAGATAAGACTTAAAATTATTTTTTTTTTTACCATTTTTCATTTACATTGGCTTTCATAATAGCGAGGGGTTTCAAATATTATACTAAAACAATACATTTCAGGAGAAGTACCCTTCTTTAAAGACACAATGTTGAAAGAGCAGGGTTTTGACACACCAGTTGTGATTCATTCCCTGTATTAGGCTAGTTTGTATCATTGGATACCACTTTGTCAGGTGTCTTCTATGATCAAATCATTTGGTCTCAGCAATGACAACTATAGTATTGTCTGCGCACCTTTGCAGGTATGACACCATTCAGAATGCTGTAAGTACATCTCTGCTTAAAAAAAAACAAAACAAAAAAAAACATTACATGTTACAACTGAGTTATAACCTAGATTATCAAAATGTCTCATACTGGTACTATGACAGTACCAGTTCTGTAAAAATAAAAAAAGTTTCTATACTCAGGACCAAATGTTATGCAACTGTAAGCTGGAATTATGTGTAAAAGAGAAACTGAAATCTGTTCCCCAGTTGACTCCGCCACCACCTTTAGTATCATTTAGTAATGATAAATGTAACAACTGTATGTAAAATAATAAATGATGTAATGTGTAAACGATAAAATGATGATAATTTGTGTACAATTGTAAACAAAATTGTACTGAATCAGTGTCTCAGCTCACATCATGTGAGAATCCTCCTCAGTCTTGCAGTTTATGATCATTAAAACCTCAATTGTCGACTTTGGCTGCTTGTTTTGGAATGCAAGGAATCGTTGGCCGAGTCGTGCCTGTGAACACTTTTCCTCTGACTCTTATCTCTCAGAGTACATGGTACATCCTCATAGACTGGGTTTTGCGGTTCTTAGTTCCTGAGAAATGGTAAAAAGAAAAGAGGGAAGAGGAACCGTCTTTAGATGGTCTCTACAAAGTTGGCAGGAAAGAGACCCTGGCGTCCATCTTTGCTGGATCCCTCCACCACGCTTTGTCGATTGTTTCCACATCGCTGATGATGTCACCAGGTTCAAAAGAGAGCTCATTTTCATCCTCTGTGGAGAACAGGGCAGTTTCAAAGGACATCTCAAATGACAAACTACACAACATTGCTGTTAAAGCAAACAACACTAACCTGCTTGGTAGTCATACAACGCTCTCACACGCAGGCTTTCTGGTGATGACTGGAGAAGGAAGAAAGAAAATGTGTTACTGCTGAATTGTTTTATCACATTAAGATTTATTATGAGTCATGATGTGTGGTGTTGTAATGCACTTCGCCATTCTCAGTCACCAACTCTGCGTGGATTTCATCTAATTCTTCCTCCTCACGATTAACCGTGTAACAGAACCGCTCAGGTGTGCTGTGCTCAGATACATCAATATCCTCTTCTTAAAAACAAAATAAGGTGTAAAACTCATCATTTGTATATATATATATATATATATATATATATATATATATATAGACACACCACACAAGAAACAACAAAACTAGATAACTTAAAGGGATACTTCACCCAAAAATGAAAAAACTCATCCTCGGAACCAGAGCCTGTTCTAACGCAGAGCCTTGGCAAGTCGAATGAACGAGTACTTATGTCCTTTTGATTTTCTTACAGGCTTAGGCCGTTGGCCGCAATACGCTAGCATTCTGCTATTGTGTGACGTCATCACATTTTTTAACGGATTTTTAGAACAGGTGAACTTGAAAATGCAATTTTCAGCTGAGTGTATTATCTTAGCCCTCCCTTTCTGAATGCAACTTTCAAAATACTTGACAAAAAATTACATCCTGAGAAAAGTGGATTTCTGGGGGTGAAACCCCATTGACTCCCATTCATTCTGCACTTTACTCGCAAGCTGCCACCGCATGGACAGAGACGTTTTACTGCAGCCAGTCCAGAACCCAGAAGTAACCAGCCAGTGCCAATTCTCTTCAATTAGACATTCTCTGCTCGGAACACAAACTAAGATATTTTCGAGGAAATCTGACAGCTGGATCATTTCTCCATACCATGCAATTATAAAAATCTCCATATCTCAGCTCTGGAAGGGTCTAGAGCCTCCATTTTTGCGCTCAGGTCTAAGTCTCATGGCCCTCTATCAGAATCGTCTCTGGTTACGCACCTGACCTCAGTTCCCTGAAGGGAACGAGACGCTGCTGTGTAACCGAATGGGAACGCCCCTGCGTGAATGCGTATGAAGCACGTATGAAATTAGACCAATGGCGAAACGGTACGTCATAGGCGGGGTGACGTATCGACCAGGAAACTATAAAGCACCCCTAAAACACAAGCGTGACAGCTTCTGATAGGACTGAAGCAAGCGCTCACGGGCATGCTGAGAGTATGGCATATACACGCAGCGTCTCGTTCCCTTCAGGGAACTAAGGTTACGTACGTAACCAGAGACGTTCCCATTCAGGGAACTTCGAGCTGCGTGTAACCGCAATGGGAACGCTAATACCAACTCCGCCATGCGAGCAGGTGTCCGTCATGTGAAAATCAGGAAGCACACTCGGACGAAAGCACCTGCGCCCTGGAGTGGAGCTGAAGTCGAGGTGATAAAACTTCACAAATATCATTCATATGAACCCCCGACAGAAATGCCTTAGAGGCAGCCATACCCCTAGTAGAATGAGCACGGACAGCCAAAGGGGAAGGCCGACCGGTCGACTCATACGAAAGTGAGATGGCCTCAACCACCCACTCTAACCTCTGCTTGGATGCCAGACAACCTCTCCTAGGAGGTCCAAAACATACGAACAATTGCTCAGATTTTCTCCACAGGGCAGCTCTGTGGACATAAGCATCCAGGGCCCTTACAGGGCACAGCAGATTTAGCTTTTCCTGGTCTGAAGTCCGAAACGGAGGAGGACAGAAGGCCTGCAGCACAATAGGTCTAACCACATTAGTTGGAACCTTGGGGACATAACCCGGTCTCGGGAGGAGAAAGGCCTTTGCCATGCCGGGAGCAAATTCTAGGCAAGAGGGAGAGACTGACAGGGCTTGAATATCTCCTATTCTTTTTAAGGAAGAAATAGCTAGGAGGAAGATGGTTTTTAACGTGACAAACTTCTCCGGAACCTCTTCAATGGGCTCAAACGGTGCCCGACAGAGCCCTTCTAGGACTATCGCTAGGTCCCAAGCTGGCACCCTCGTGCGTACTGCTGGCCTCAGCCTCAGAATGCCACGAAGGAAACGGATTACGAGTGGGTGTCTCCCGAGAGAAAGTCCACTCAAAGGGACGTGGTAAGCAGACAAGGGCCTGTTGAGAACGCTCCTGAAGGAACTCCAGGACCGCCGACACTGGGCAGTTAACTGGGTCTAGTTGGCGTTCTCCACACCATGAGGTGAACATTTTCCACCTCAGGGCATATAATTTCCTCGTGGACGGAGCTCTGGATTGGAGGATGGTCTCCACGACCTCAGTCGAGAGACCTGATTCTATGAGCTGGGCCCCCTCAGGGGCCAGGCCCACAGCCTCCAGAGATCTGGGCGGGGGTGAAGTATCGACCCGCATGCCTGAGATAGAAGGTCCCTCCTGACCGGAATCTCCAGGGGGGACCCGTCGAGGAGAGAAATTAGGTCCGCAAACCAGACTCGGGCCGGCCAGTACGGGGCTACTAGTAGTGAGACTGACCCCGTCCCGGCGAACTCTCTCCAGAACTCCTGGGAGCAGGGCGATCGGGGAAAGGCGTACAGGCGTGGCCACGCCTGCACCATCGCATCCATACCCAGTGGGGCTGGAGGATATAGAGAAAACCATAGAGGACAATGGGAGGTTTCTCTGGACGCAAATGAGATCTATTTCGGCACGGCCAAAGTGCTTCCACAGGAGCTCCACCACCTCGGGGTGGAGCCTCCATTCCCCGGGTCTCGGCCCCTGCCTTGACAGGATGTCCGCTCCCTGATTCAAACATCCTGGGATATACATTGCTCTCAGTGATAGAAGTTTCCCCTGGGACCACAGAAGGATCTGATGAGCTAATTTGTATAAAGGACGTGAGCGCAGACCCCCTGATGGTTTAAGTAAGAGACCACCGACGTGTTGTCTGACCGGACAAGAACATGGTGACCCCTCAGGTCTGGGAGAAAATGTTTCAGAGCCCGAAACACAGCCAACATCTCCAAACAATTTATGTGCAAATGGAGATGATGGTCCCGCCACAGGCCCCGAGCAGAGCGACCACTCATGATCGCTCCCCAGCCCGTAAGAGAGGCGTCCGTTGTCCGCTTGACAGGAACCAAGGTTCTTTCCACACAGCCAAGGCACGGAGACCCCGTCGCGTGAGCTTGATTCTGCGAAGCGGATTCCCCTCGGGGAGAACCCCTTGGCCCTGAGCCACCACTGCAAGGGTCTCATATGCAACAGACCATAAGGTATGATGTTGGACGCCGCCGCCATCAACCCTAGAATTCTCTGGAACTCCTTCACTGTGAGTGACTGGCCTAACTTCACTTGTCTGACAGCCGAGAGAATCAAAGCTATACGAGCAGGCGACAGACGTGCCTGCATCGTGGTCGAGTCCCGAAACGACACCCAGAAAAGTGCTTCTCTGTACCGGAGGAAGCACACTCTTCTTGGCGTCTGAGTCTCAACCCCAACCTTTCCATATGGGCGAGGACGACATCTCGATGCCGAGCCGCCTGCTGCTCCGACTGAGCCAGAATCAGCCAATCGTCGATGTAGTTTCAGGATGCGAATGCCTTAGAGCCGCAGCGGAGCAAGAGCTGCATCCATGCATTTCGTAAAGGTTCGAGGAGACAGAGCCAGACCAAATGGAAGAACCTGATACTGATACGCTTCGCCCCCGAAAGCTAATGAGGCTTAATTCAAAGTTTGTATTTTTTCATGTTCGACATGGTATTAGTGCATGTTCCAAGCTACCATATTTTTACTTACCTTTTAAAAATCTTTTGTAAAATGACTTGCTATTTTGTTTTTGGAAAGTTTATGGATGCCAAACAATAAAAAGCAGATGAATTTGAATCCAAATGATGCATATATGGTACAAAAGTGCCTATTTTTCATCCATTTGTAGCAATATTACAATACTTTTAAGAACCATTTTGAAGGTTGAATGCATACTGGATCTACTCTATTTTTGGTTTGCATGAGTTCCAAGTATTAATATGTCTATTTCTAAAAGACACAAAATCATGTAATAAACATATATTCGAAAAATATGCATAATGCACAATGGTATAGTTAGATTAAGTTTATTTAAAAGGTTTATTTTGTCGCGATTAAAGAGTCCACCACCATATACACTAAAAAATGCTGGGTTGCTTCAACCCAAATTTGGGTCAAATATGGACAAACCCAAATGTTGATTTAAAAATGCACTGTTAATAAAAAATATCTCAGTTGAAAGTGGAAGTTGAAGTTGGGTTAAAATTTTAAATTATATTTTTTTACCCAACATTTGGGTTCGTCCATATTTGACCCAATAATATTAATATTTAATATTTAAATAATATTTTTGTGATATTGTGATTTTCGATTAAAGTTAAGAATATAAGATTGCATGACTATAAGGTCAGGCTGTAATAGCCTTTTCACTGAGGCGGCACACTCCGCTATCACCTTAGTTTAATGTGCTGCTGTCATAATAACAAGCGTGAATGACTATTTCCTACAATGCATTTTGACAGTTTAACCTAACAGAGTTACCATATCCATTTACAGACTTAACCCATTAGGCAGTTATCGGGATCCTTGTGTAATGGTTCATATAACAGGGTTATGTCCCCTACTGAGAATACTGTGCCCTTTGCCTTGAGCTGTCCTGCCAGATTAAGTTAACTACCAAATCCTACCCACAACACTTTTATAAAAGTCTTACAAACTTCGCCACTGTTAAAGAGGAATGCAGACACCCAAAAGATTCCCAGGGTCGGTCCCTTTGGCCGCTGAGAGGATGATACAGTCTCTGGTCAGGATGTCATTACAATGGAATGCATTCTGTAAGACCAAAAACAAGATCTATAGGTTCCATATGCGATTGCAGCTGGCGGCCAGTTTGCCGCAGAAGAGAGAGAATGCTAATGCTAAGCAAACAGCCCTCTGTGTTTCCCACGCTTGCTGTTTAGCAATTCCTGTGCTGGAACTGATATACTGATATTTAGATGTGTTCTGATATAAAGTTGCTCAATTCATCGTACATGTTTATCGGATCGAGTAGAGGGCAGAGCAATCATTTTAATTTTGTGCAAACAGACGTTCATCATTACTGTCAATCCAAGTAAAGCCTACTTAGCATTAATTAATTTGCTCTGAACACAAGCCTTGATTACTAGACCTCAGAATTCATGTCATTTTTTATGCTGACAATTGTCCAAGTTTTGTCTGCATAAGAATCTACTAAGAAGTCGACTGATGCTTCAAAAACATTGCTTTGTTTACCCAAGCAGTTGGATTATCGATATCTATCATTATCTATCATCTATCTATCTATCTATCTATCATCTATCTATCTATCTATCTATCTACTCTATCTATCGATCTCATCTATCTATCTATCTATCTATCTATCTATCTATCTATCTATCTATCTATCTATCTATCTATCTATCTATCTATTGATTATTATCTATCTATTCTGTATCGATTATCCATCCATCCATCCATCCATCCATCCATCCATCCATCCATCCATCCATCCATCCATCCATCCATCCATCCATCCATCCATCCATCCATCCATCCATCCATCCATCCATCCATCCATCCATCCATCCATCCATCCATCCATCCATCCATCCATCCATCCATCCATCCATCCATCCATCCATCCATCCATCCATCCATCTACCATCCATCCATCCATCCATACATACACATGCACACACACACACACATCCATCCACACATACATACATCCACCATACACACACCCATCCATACATACATACATACATAAAATACACACACACACACCCAACCACCCATAAATACATACATACATACATACAACCACCCATCCATCCATCCATACATACACCCATCCGTATACATACACCCATCCATACATACACCCATCTAAACACCTACCTATCCAAACACCCACCCACTCAAACACACAGCCACTCAAACCCACCCATCCATCCATCCATCCATCCACACACCCACCCACCCACCCATCCATCCACCCATCCATCCATCCATCCATACACACCCACCCACCCACCCATCCATCCATCCATCCATCCATCCATCCATCCATCCATCATCCATACATACATACACACAACCACCCATCCCATACATACATACACCCATCTAAACACCTACCCATCTAAACACACACCCACTCAAACCCACCCATCCATCCAAATTTTGGATCAGTGAGATTTTTTATGTTTTTAAAAGAAGTCTCTTCTGCTCACCAAGGCTGCATTTATTTGATTAAAAACATCAACAAAAAACAGTAATATTGTGAACTAGTACAATTTAAAACTTAAAAATTTTGAAAACTTTGTTTTCAATGTGAAAATATAGTAAAGTGTCATTTATTCCTGTGATCAAAGCTGTTTTTTAGCATCATTTAATAAAGTCTTCAGTGTCACATGATTATTTTAATTTATTTATTTATTTATTTGGGGGGGGGTGAAGAAATAAAATAAATCAATACTTTTTTCATCAAGGATGAATTAAATTGATCAAAAGTTATAATAAAGAAATTAAAATATTCTATTCCAAATAAATGCTTTCCATTTTAACTTTCTATTCATCAAAACATCCTGAGAAAAAGTGTATTCAATGGTTTTCAACATTGATAATAACAATGAATGTTTTTTTGAGAAATGATCGTATAGAATATTACAATGATTTCTGAATAATCATGTGACACTGAACACTGGAGTAATCACAGGAATAAATTACATTTTAAATAAATTAAAATAGAAAACAGTGATTGTAATAATCATAATATTCAATATATCTAATATATGCAGCCTTGGTGAGCAGAAGATGTTTTAAAACATTAAAAACTTAAATATAAACTTGTATATATATATATATATATATATATATATATATATATATATATATACAGTACATACACTACCAGGCAAAAATTTTGGATCAGAAAGATTTTTGTATGTTTTAGTCATGATTCCAGAATATATATCTCTCTGTGTGATATATAATCTGGATGATGCATTGAAGACTCCTGCCTGACCAGTGTGGAGGCAGGAATACCCGACTAGATATGGGTTAATTGTCGGGCAAGTAATAAGTGATTCCATGGAGAATTCCCGCTCCTGGCAGGGAGGAACAGCAGCGGGGAAGTGTACTAGACTCACTGTCCATCCCGAGAAGATTCCACACAACAGCAAACAGTGATGCGCACACGATGAGTTGAGGGATGTTGACGAGTGGCTTTAAAAGCCCACTCAATAGCAGGACACCATTGCTGAGCACCAAAACTCTACTAAATACAACTGCACTCCAAAAGAGCGCAGCTTTTTATATTGTATAATTGTAGGATGTCATGGTCCACTAATAATTATGAAAATAAATTGTGACATAACTATATTTGTAGTCACCAGAGGTTCCTTGCATGTTTGCTGGGCTCTGCTGTTTTTGAAGATCTAATAACTAAGCAGAGAGAGGCCTCTTCTCCCACCATGATGACAAAAACACATTCTGTTTGGGAGGACGGTCAGAAAACACACACACCAGAGTGTTTCTGGACTGCACGAGAGGCATTCTAGGTTTACTCATTAGAGATTCCAGCTCAGCGTCTATTCTTTCTTCCTTTTCTTTCAACCACCTCTCGATTTCTTCATCTCAGTGGAATGGTATTCTGAAGCATTTTGGTTGGATCATTCTAGGCCATAAGTCGTGCAGGCGGCTAATTATAGGCCACACTGTAGACCTGAGGGCCGGATGTGACAGCAAGCAGTGTGTGTGTGTGTGTGTGTGTGAGAGGGAGGAGAGAGAAATCGTGCATGCGAGTATGTTGAACTGGGTTTGCAGCAGGGGATCCAACCTTAGCTCCTCCCACAGAGCACTGAGCAGTGACTCATTAGGATCAAGCAGAGACGGACAGGGTCTGAACACGCAAACGCATTTCTCCAGCCCAGCACACACACATAGCCACGAGCTCAGCTCCCCTGTATGCACTCAAATAAGCAATACATTAACCAGTT